>CAADRB010000014.1:2907777-2940220 GCA_900708905.1 Hymenolepis diminuta | reverse complement strand
AACCCATCCCAATCCCATTTTGTAGCAATACTTTACTTCTTAAAATATCAAAAGTACTTGAAATTGCTCTTTAACCATTCGATTCATATAAATGCCAGCAAGTTAGCTTTGAAATCTTAATAAATGAAGCCGATTATAAAACCTTTTTCATGCAGTAATTATTAAAAAATACATATTTCGTACCACAAGATGCAAACAGTGTGTCAGCTTCGTATTATATAAACTTGGGCCTTTTCTATTAGTGTTCAAAAGGATAGAGGAATATAAGGGATAAATTTAAGTTTCGGCAGCGAGAATTCCTTTTTAATCGGTCCAGTTTGATGTATGTTAATTTAAAATTCTACAGGGAGTAACGTCAAATGTCAGTGGGAATTAATATGGTAGATAGGTATTCAAAATCTATACAGTAAGGCTTTAGGATGTTGTAGTCAATTATTAGAGCTCGAAGTAAATTAACTACAGAGTTACACTACTTTTCTTTATGAATTTTTATAGAAACAGCAAAATAAATCATTAGAATAGGAATTTCAACACTTTTCACCTCTTCTATCATCAGATAAAAATAAGAGTAAATTATAGAACCAAACAGGTATGCTTTACTGAAAGGTGCACATTTATTTATGCTACTCCTACTGGAAGTAGAGGAGGTTGAATATTTGGTGATTTTGGCCTCGAGGATTAACTGACATGAGCTCATAGAACCCTCTTGGTTTGGGATATTTAAGAAAATCGGACTTGATTAAAATTGTGAACTTATAATAGTTTTCAAGGACAAGCATTTGCATTTAATCGTCTTTATAAACAGTTCGCCGACCAGGTCAGAATTCTGTCGGTGCACGCACAGTGAGCAAAAGAATCAACCGCTCGGGTTAAACCGGGTCAACAGAGAAGAAATGGGGTTTCGCCTCAGAAAGATTGCATGATACCAACACTATCAAGATAAACTCAATTTTTTAAAGGAACAGGCTGTTATTAAGTCCATTTAATGAATAAATTAACCAGTTAATGTTAGTATTACAAATACGACTAAGATATAAAGATATATAGCTTCAATGATTACAGGTGCTAAATGGCAAGAATACAAAATGCGAAGATTTCTTTCTTGAAAAGTGAAGTTATATCTGAAGTGTGGATTGAAATTTGCTCCACCTTGTCCGTGATGTTTGAAGATGAGGAGTGGTGAAACCACGCACTTTTTAAACCTGTGCAATTTTAGATGTTGATTTTCTTCTGGCATCAAACAAAGTAGAGCTAGAATGGAAAGTATGCAGATATGAAATTACAAGACAATTCGAAGTTATAATGAGAACCTATGGAACATGCACTACTACTAATGATTAGCACCTTTCCAATCGTCATAGCTCAATAAATTAAATATCACCCACATTTACGTTCATAAATGCGTCATTGTAAATTTAGCAAGTGGGCAGTTTTGCACGATGCTCTTAATGTTTTGGGGGATCTATTCACTGATTGATTCCAATGTTAAATCGCACCGACATCAGCATTCACGTACGACGCTAATAAGGTCTTAAATGAAATGTATTACCTCAGTAGTTTGTATTTCTAAGCTGTATCTCACCCAGGGTAGAACTTTCAAGGTAAGGAGATGGTGTGTACAAGTTATCTTCACTAATTAGACCACATCAAACAGTATTGTGAAAGCTCCAAATTTAAATCGATTTTCATTTAAGTTATTTTAAATAATGCAGAAATAAGTAGAAATTAATAGTTAAGGAAATGTAAGTAAAATTTGTTGCCCATTATTAAATTTAAGTCCTACTAAGAGAGCTATTTTTAAATTAAGCCATGTAAATCTGCCAATAACTCTAATTTTAACTTCTGAATTCTAGCTAAGTCTGACTATCTCTGGTCAAGTTTGCAAGAATATTTTCCAGAGGATTTCATTTGAGGAGAATGTGAATGTATAGAGATGTTATGAACATTCATTTAATCTAATCTGCTGCTTATAATCGACTTAATCTAGTTTGGTAAACAGAGATCACTTCAAAAATGTGAAATTTGGAACATTGAAATATTTTAAGAACATGTCATGAAAGAGTGGACAATCTCATAATGTATAAAATTAAGTGAAATAGGATTATTTTGATTTTCAGATCTTTCTTTTTCTTTTTAAACCTCATATTAAATTGTTTTAATTGGTTCCTACATTGCTTCCCCAGGATCAGAACTTACTTTGCCATGACTGAAAATAACATGTATTCAATAGGCATAATTTCTATATAATTGTACTTTAATATTTTATATGCATAATAACTTAAGATATGCATCTTAGGTAATGAGCTATTTACCCAAGATTATTTTCCTGCAGTTTTTATCTTTAAATGAATAGTTTATTTATTTGTTAAATTACTCAGCTTCAAGAGACGCGTTTCTCACAGATTTCCTCGCGGGTTTAGCCAGTTGGACAAAGAAATTCGACTGAGCTAATTTTCTCACCCTCTTCTTGTTTACTTCTGCAGTACTTTAACAAATCATTTGCTTTCAATTGCCTATAGACCCCTATATTTTCCAGGTAAGGTTTATAAAATTCTTGGTTATTAAAGTGAGCATTCAAAATATATATGGCAAGATGGCTATAACCTACGATGATGAGACGGAAAAATATATTTTCCTTTCATTTAAGTCAAACTATTTTTAGTCGCAACCGTAAACTAGAATAGATTTTAAAATTTCCCTAAAAAATCTAGAAGCAATTAATTTTATTATCCATAACATAGCAAAACGCTAACAAGTTTTAATTAAAGGACAGCATATTAACACGCGAAAAAGCAAACGAATACCGTAAGGGTTCAAATATAGTGCTCGGAAAGGAAAATTCTGGATTTTTACTCTATTTGACGTTGAGATCTTCGCTTTCTCAATAGAGTAATAGATCACTGTGTAGTATCAAAATGCTCCAAAGTCTGATTTTCTTATTTAATAGCTGAGTTTCTGGGTGAGTTTAAATCCGCAATATTCGACAATGGTTGAGGAGTCGATTTAGTTGTGAACTTGATCATGCCACTTTGATTCATTTGTATTATCTTACAACCATGAGCAGGTAGATGAGACTGGCAAAGACAAATTAAACACAGAAGAGTTCACTAGGCGAAATCTAATACTGTGAGACAATAAAGGCGTGACAAATGTGGTTTATGAGACTTGTCTAAGGACCCAAGTTCAAAGTGTGTTTCCCTTTTCATTCATCTTAAATGAAAATGATTTATCCCTTACATAGTATTGGGGAGACTTCCCACATCCTTTAAAGTGTAATAATCCAAGTCGTTTTACATTATTTTCAAATTGTTTCAGATAAATACCCGTTTTCTAACTTTACTTATTTTAAGTGACTAAAATATATGATGTCATTTTCAAATATTTTCAAGGAAAGAACAAAATTCGGTGAGCTTTAATGAACCAAAACCAGGTGTAGCACATCTGACCATTGAAAGCCCAAGTTAGTTGGAAAGTGCCCTTGTGGTTTTTAGAGATCTCTACTAAACTCTTTAATTTACAATATTTGAATGTCCATTTTAATCAAAAAATGAAAATACTCGCCGAGAAGTGAATTTGTATAGAGTTATTTGAATTATTAAATTCAGTGATGAAATCTATTTAGTAATATGACTTGCATATTGAATCAATGTTATTTCTCTCCTACAAGTTTATTTGTAGAATTTGTAGTGTCCTTCCCATTTCAGAGCTGTTATTTTCGTATTCTTTCGAATTTATGGCATCTCTTTTGCTTTTTCATTTTTTTCGCCAATATAAAGATGAACCACATTCTCCCGAAGCTAGGATTTTTATCAATTCCTAACCACAAACTACTTCCTTCGCAGATTACTTGAACCCTGGAGACGCACAAAACCACCCTTTGTTAAGTAATAAAAGCTGTAGTTTGTGAATCCTTCGTCACTACTTTTCAGATTTTAGAAGTTTGTTGGATTTGCACAGCGCTACTGAAGAAGATTAAATCCCAAGATTAAGGTGGGGAACTTAATTTAACAAAGGTTAATCCCTAACAACAATTTGAGAGTTGTTCATACCACCATATACACACTGGTAAATTAATTTACAAGTAGGCATGAAATTTCAGAGTTGACAGCGTAGGCTTAATATCCGTTCTTCAGGAGTCGATGGTGCAGTCCTTAGCTTATTGCATAAAAATAGGTAATCTGACACGTTAAACTGATTTAAATTGGTTTTTAATTTTTACCGACTGATTGCTCTATAAATCCGGAGATGGAGTGATACCAACGTCCAATCGTTTAAAAATGTCCACATTTGATATATTGAAATGGAGTTAAACCATGTACCGAAGGTGTTTAATGTTTTTTGTAAAATTTCGCAACAGCTTTAGGGTTATCTTTGCAGAATATCTAGTAGAGAACTCCCAAGTTCTTCATTATATTTTGCCGGAATTAATTAATAGAATGATAAACATAAAAATTATTTATAACGGCAATGTTGCATTATTTTTACTTCTTTAAGATATCAGTAATTGGAAGCAAATAAAATGACTTAATTAAATTTACTTCCAACTCTTTTGTGGAGCATTTAATTAAAATTCATGATACTCCAGTCAAATTTAGTAAAAATCTTTGCATTTAAAAATGGCTAAATTTACTTCAGTTTATAAAAATTTATTCCTTAAAAGTCAAGAATGTTTAAGATTTGCTTTCAGTTTCTCCTATTTTGTTTTGAGTTGAGCAAAAGCACAGCAATATTTAGTATTTTTGAAATAATGAAATTAAATCTTAATTATACAATTTATCTTTCAGTTTTCAGTGTGTGACATTTGATTAAGTAAGGCTGATAAACAAATTTTGTGTTCTCAGGCACTGAAATCGTGTTTTCTTTTGTTATTATTACGATGAAGAAGTTGTGTCAATGAAAATTACTACAATCTCTGGGGTCGAAGTAACAAATATAATATTTGATAATTGTTTCTGCATTTTTATTATAATAATGTGCATGTGCAATGGTAACAAGTTTCCATCGGTGCGCACTCAGTGATCGGAATAATCAATTTCACGAATTAAGTTTGGCTAATAAAGAGGTGGGAGAATTCTCACTTGAAGGCTCTATAACGCTACTCCTCCAACGGAGATAACTGTTGGAAAACACTTTCCTAAATAAGCTTGAGAGCTACCGAGCAAGAAATTTTGAATTCTTCGTGACTGCATAATGATTTATTCCGATTTTTTTATCCCCCGCATATTGCATTTAACTCTGTTTTAAATATGACTTACCAGCAGTAATATTTCGGAAGATTCCACGCCGGTAATCACAATGCACTTCCAGCATGTTGCCAATCAAGCCATGTAGTCAAGTTGGCATATAAAGTCTAGGCAAACAATGAAGTCATTGGTTATGATCACTGTTTGATCATTGACACAACCGTTATCAAAAAGGTTACACAAGTTACTTCTGTCGATAAACACTCGCTATGACATATACATGTCTTTTCGTGTCTTTGGCTATCTTGAATCTATAAAGGTACGTTTAATCCCAGTCTAACTTACTTACCTAAGTTAATTTATTTAATAACCTGTCTCATTTGTATGGTGACTTCAATGACTTCCTTTAGCCCTCCAACTGTCATCTTTGTCCCCCATCCATTTTTATATTAATGAAATCTTTAAAAGTTTGAAAGTGTGATGGCACCTACGTGTCAGCTGATTTTTAAATATTATCCAAGTTCTTTAAATTTTTCCAATATGTACTCAATAATTTAACTGATATTAATTTGAAGGCTGAGTCGTTGTCAATATTAACATGGATAGCCGTGAATTTCCATTCATTTTGAGAACTAGCTCTGTCACCTACGTTGAGCGTAGGGTGTTATAGCTTTAAATCATAATTTAGATTTGTTTTTTAAATTAATGCGGTGATTTTATTCTAGTTGTATATTTTGTTTTGCAATACAAATCGATATACTGATAGTCACTTTTTATTGCCGTTTAGTCAAACCTGCAACATTTATCATAAGAATGGGACACTATTCGGTTTTTATTTTAGGTGTACCATTTGCACATTGTATTCACTCTCATCTTTCCGCAGTTCAGCATATTAGTGTCAGTCATTTAGTCAGAGTAGTTAGGTATTGTTGCTTGCATTTATTTATTTCCTATGACAAGGCGAAAATATTGTATAGCTTCTAATTACTAGCATAGTCTCATGCGCTTCTAATCCAGCTACTTGAAGGTGGATTGGCGGATATTGTCAACTCTGGATTGTGGCTCAGATAACATACGATGACTTTTGCCTATTCTGAGATGGGCAAGATCAATCTCTCAACCCAAAGCCTATCGATCGATCTAAACATTTAGATACCAGTTACGAAATGGACTGCGAACTGAAACTTCCCATATAAATGCCTTAACTAATTAACAATACTGTACTTTAATTCCAACGCCTATAATAAAATTACTAAAAGTGTTTATCAAATGTAAGTACAGTAACATAATGATGTGGAAAAAGTCTTTATCATACAAAATAGTTTGTTTTACGATTTACAAGCCGATATCTCAAACATAAGAAGAAAGAATAGTTTCTCGTTGCTATCGCAAAAAACTTAATGCAATTAAACTCTAATTATGAATAGAATAGCGAAATTCATATTAGTTCACATAAACAATTCAATGGATAAGCGTTATTTTCAATGCCATTGGGAAGAAAACATAAAATAAAGTATTAATCTCGTCAAGGAGCATATTTAATAATAATTTATAGTCATATTTACACTTCTACACCTCTTTTAAGCTGTGCCTTTCTTTTAGAACTTCTTCCTTGGATTCGCTTGAAGTCCTTCTGTTGGTTCGGTATTCCTTATTGGGGACTTATTTCTTTTTCGGGGGCGTAGTCGGATGATTGATGCAGCTTCAGTCTCCTTCTTCTTTACATTAGTAGTTTCAGTGGAGATTTTCCATCAGGTCTTGGATGAGCTACCGTCCAGAAATTCTCTAGTATAGTTTCACTTTTCTTAGCATGGTTCTCTAGCATTCAGAAGCCTCCAATAATCGATAGTGGTTTTCCCAGTAACTGAATCTATTTATCAGTGAGGTTTGACGTCTCCCATTATATACACAGTGTCTGTGACTATTTCGACCCCAGAAGGGGAATCGATCATTTTTTGACGTTTGTAATATTTGCCTGTTTGAGAGTGTCTAAATCAGCTAATGTGGACTGCAGGGCTGGCTCAGCTTTCGTAAAATCTGCCCGACATTCTTTAGAAAATGTCTTCGAGGCGTCAGCTTTTCTTTTGACCACCTCTTCCTCAGCAGCGACACGTTCATGCTATTCTTGTCCAGTGATTCCAAGCAGACACTCAGCTTGTGATCATATAGGGGGACAGATATCACAGTTTTCCCCGATTTGACTCATTGTATGTATACTCCTCATATTATTAGGAAGTTCAGAAGCTTTATCAATAGAATTTCAATTTAATTTGCTCAAACTGTTTCTAGTGGAAGAATTTCTAGTGGTTTCGATTTGGGCTCTTTATGTTTCCTATAATTATTCGGTACAGAAGACTTTCTCTTGAACGAAAAAATGCTTCTAGCCGTTTAGGGCCATGGAACACAAAGAGACTATACATATTTTAAATAGTTGAAGATAGTTGAACTGTCACCCACTATTTTTATAATCATATTTAACATTATATTATTTACTAATCTGTTAGTAATCACTTTGAAATTTGATTATTCTGAATGTGAAAATTCAAAAACTGATTTTAATTAGGTCGATGCTGAAATAAATTTTCGTTTAAACTTGTTGAATCAGAATCAATACTTAGACTATCTCTGTTTCATTTGAAGCTGATTTTATTTTATTCAGTAAATTAGGTGGGCTTAAAATGCCTAATAAGAGAAATTTCTTTATTTGCTGTGTAAGTGAAATTTATAAATTTCATTAACTTATTTAAATTTAAAACTAGTTGGGTTATTTAAGGATTTTTCTTCTCTTTCAATTCAATTCAGGTAATTTTATTGCAAAGAATAAATTGAAAAGTGTGAGCGAAAGCGCATATGAAAACCCGAAGATTTAATTATACCCCCCTAAAATATGTCCTTGAAACTGAATACTGGAGTCTCCCAATGTGTTCTATTTAACAAAAACTATTAAGTCCCACACTTGCATTAAAATATACAAAATAAAAATGAAATTCTTCAAAAAACTTTTACTCGATTTATCGAATAAAATAACTACGAATTAATAAATGTGTTTTATTTGTGAGTTTCAAGGAAATATTCGTCGTTTGAGCATACCAGTGAGGAGCGTTGATCATCAAAACCATCCTGCTTTGAAAAAAGTTCTTTTCCGTGAGAAAGCTACTCATTTCACGTTTGTTTTACTAATTAGCCATGCCATCATCATTGCTGGTGCACCAAACGGTGAGTTGTCAGCTCGTACATTGGTAAATTACACCTGGTCTAGCCGTCCGAGAAATAGATTAGATTTATTCAATTACAGTTATTATTTCTTTTCAGATTCGAGATGGGTTTTCCAGTTCGCTGCCACAATTTACTCCTCAAATTGTCCCCGCATTGAGTTCTTGTTATTTTACAGATTCAAATTTCGTATTTGACTGTCCATCATACGACGCAGTACAGTACAGTTATTATTAATTTAAAAGTAAACGTTTATCACTAAATGTATGTCAGGGATATTCTCTCCTGCCAAACTGTTACTGCAGGCACAAAAATTCCTTCAATATTTACCTAAATGGGTGTATTTATTCACTCTTCACTGGCTTCTGGTTCGCAAATATGAATTTGATATTTGAGCAATTTTGGTTCAAATTGGTCAAATTTTTATCCTTCTGGAAAGCGTTATGATATTCTGGTCATCCAATTTAGCAGAATGAAGCGTCAATCGTTTGCAGCAGTAGTAGGGGGGCTTTTCGACCTCTCTCAATGCCATAAACCTCCTTCCCCTTCAATAAAACTCTAAAAAACGCTATTTTTGAAAAGAATAGCGCATTTTTAAAACTTTTTTCCTTTCAGATAAGAGATTCTGTGGGTGTTTAGCTGTCAAATCTTTGGAATGTTTTTAAACTAACAAGTATCTCTGTGTGTTCTTCAATTTTTATAACGAAGAAGATCGGTTTACAACATCCGATTATTTTTTTCAAAATAATGGATCCTTTTTCCTTTGTTACATACATTCATTCAATGTCTTGATATCAGATCAGCGCCGCATTAGAGATAAATCGTCAAAATGTACCTATACCACCATGTTTATCTTAATAATATTAGTCAAATATATTAATCTTGTATCGGGTATATTTAATGTAAAACGAACATTTTGCTAAGCTCTTATTAAATACGACGTTTCACGTAATTTTATGAAATTTTGTGCTAAGGTAGGCTCTCTTGCCCTCCCTACTTAAAAAGTTACTTATAGGGATAATTTTATGTGAATTCTAATGAGTTCTGTTTAGTTAACATAACTTGCTAGTAGTAAAAGCTGCTCTCGGTTTTTATGCAAAGAAAAGGTATCATTATTACCTACAGTAATTAAAATGATAAATTTTTACAATTTTTATTTGAGGGGAGCATAAGAAATCAATTACCAGAAAGCCCGATAAATGATAAAGAAGAAAGGATGAAAAGAATACCGAAGATAAAATCAAAGTGGCAAAGAGTCTCACTTCATTTGGATTCGAGTTAAACAGAATTTACTTAATGGTTCGTTCACGTCAAAAATTCAAATTTCATGATTTTTTCACTGGAAAGGAGCAAATTCCAGTATGTGGATGAAGTATTTTTAGTCAGGAAAGGTTGGTCTTACCACCTTAATTCTTCTTTTTCTAGTGAAGGTTGAGAATGCAAAATTATATAATATTCAACAGATTACTGACATTAATAAGATAGAAGCGAGATGACACAACCGCCAATTGAACTCAATGGAATTGCATGTCATCTTTGCCAACTGAAAATATGAAATCATGGTGGGGGTTAGATTCTGAATGTTAAATTCCGAACCATTAAGTTAAGAGTCAAGGACGAATAAATAGTCTTATAAATCGATTATTAAAATAAACTTACAACCTATTGGTGCTCTCGATTTTACTCATGACTTACAACTGATCCTCCATTATTTCATGCTTATCATGATTGTCAGTATACAATCGTTATTATTTACGGTATGACAACGATTTACAAAGCCTATAAACATAGGAGTCCGAAAATAATAACCGGCAAAACCCAATTTTCCTTCTTAAATGTAAATGCGACTAGGTTAAATCTTCTTTTTTTTAAAATTATAACAGATTGTCCTGGAAGAAAAGCCAAAGAAGAATTGCGCAACAGGCTGGCTAATTTTTAGGGATATCTTGAGATAAACAAAGCATACGATGGTTAGACAATGAACATGTCTATTAAAAAGTTGCATATTACAATCTGTATGAAAGAAGTCAGAAGGTCCTTGTTCTTATCATTGTCATCACCACCTACCTTACGTCGCATTATATTTTTCCTTTCTTTTGAAATCGATAATTCAGTAGGACATATTTAAACGTGTATAGGGAAATCTGTTTTGAATTAACTGGTGTTTTTTTAAATTCCGCTGGACGACTGTCGTCCTATCCAAATTATTAGAGATTATTGAAATTTCGTCCTTTTATTCTAAAATATCGTGGATTTCATAAGAATATATCATAACCTTTTATTAATCTTAATTCATAATTAATAAATAAAAATACATTTTAAGGAGTAAATTAATCACTTCTTCACTTGAACAGTCTGTCGTAGTGCGGCGCTATAGTTGCTATTCTGTTATCTTTAGTTAAATATTATAAAACATTGCTACTACCCTATTGTATGCAATTTTTCATAATATAAGGTGTTATATTTTGAAATATCCCCTGAGATAGAACTGATAGTGATGGAAGCTGTAATATTTTGAAAAATACCATCTAATCTTAAACTTAAAACAGTATCGAGCCAATGGAACAGACATCTAGAAAGCCGTATATATAAGCATGTATTGAATAGAATAACCCACAATAATGCAATACTGACAGAAGGTATGTAGTATGTGGGGTACACTCAAATTTATTAACGACTTATACAAACAGAGGCTGACAGCTAATCTCACACAGGCAGGCATAAAGGCAGGTAGACAGGCAGGGATGATATACCCTGAGAACTGGTGAATAGGACAATGATTAATGGACTATTGACTGATAGTGAATGAGGAAGGAAACTGCACGAATGAATGGATGGATGGATTGTAGGCCAATGGGAAATCGGGAAAAAATATATGACTGATATATTAGAATAGTATAATAATTGTATTTTATAATTTAAGGAGTAAGAGTACAGCCCACATTAAACGAATATATGGCAATGAGGTAATTCGGTCATCACACCGAACCGGAGGGGCATAGCATGAAGTCGATATAGATAAGCTTGGGAAAAATGTGATTACGTCCATAATAAATTACTGGCTTTAAATCACTACATATGAAATACATTAATTTGACTATACTAACGTCTGGCTGTTGTGCTGAAATCCTCAAGGAAATCACTTTCGCACCATTTCTATGGAATTTAACAAGCGAACAAAAATTGTAAGAAGATATTTTTAAAGTAATAGAAAATATTTTCTACTCAAATAAGCTAGTAGTATTATTTGTTAGTATGAGTTTCCACCCATTTTCTCCTGAATTTGGCCAACTCTGCCAGTTCTCAGAGGCTTGAAAATTTGGGAGTACGATTTAAAAACTCCAACATTTATGTAAAGCAAGACCTTTTATCTTAGTTATTGGCTTCGTTACTGACAAACGAAACAATTACTTAAACAACGTCATCCAAAGTTCACAAAACAGATGCATCCAACGACTTCAATCAACTATCATTTTGTATTTTTTCCAAAAAATTCTTTTATTAAACAGTTTTTTTATATTTTGAACAGGAATACTATTTGGGGAGAGAGATTGTGGCACTGTTCTAGTATATGTAGTTGGGAAGGAAGGGGGTGAAATTCGACTAGTTGCGGTAAATTAAAATAGCTTTGTTTTACTAATGTTTCTTAATAAGGATGTAAATATGTTTTCTTGAATATATCAAAGGTTAAGTGCTTGATTCAACTTAGAGATATATATTAGTGGGTTATCTTGCTACTTACCTAATTTTCCTGAAAGCTTCTAGTTAGACTTCTCCTTGCAACACATCTTAGCTTTGAACCTATTCATAATAATTGAATGGTAAATGTACCACATCAAAATCGATCTTGAGTATACTCTAGTGAACTTGGCCATGATAAACACTAGCTAACTCGGTTAACCGTTCATGGCTATTTGAAGGAGCAGATAGATCAAGATGGTACTGCTTACCACACAATTTAATTAATTAGTCAATACTATCTGATCATCGTGAACATGAGGTTACTCAGGCATACATAGATCACATACTTAAATCGAAAGTTTTTAGCATCATTAGCATCATTGATAAATGAAAACCCCATTTATTAAGGAAAATTCAGATTTCAATTGAAGCAAGAGATTTGACATCGGAGCTTTATTCACCACTTCTGTTAAATCACTTTGTGCTATTCACATTTTGATATGTTCCTCTATTCTCACTCATATTTCTCAAAATGTTGCTGGGTAGCGAGTCTAAAGGAATCTAATTACATATAAATGTCTGAATTATGATATCCAACAATCTCATCTATGATGTCCGGATTGGACCAATTGATAAACCCTCTTCGACACACAGCGACTTGAGTATGATTGGCTTACTCCTACCATCAAGTGTTTCTCGTCTATCTAATCTGTTGTAACGAACACAATATAATACGTGATTGATATAAAGACTTGTTTTCTCTGGAGTCTCTTGATTCTATTGTACGTAGTTCCCAATGAATTACAACTTCCCTTTTGATTACAAAGTATTCTCCTATGGAATTTTTATCAGTCTCTACTCCCTTAGAATTCCCTCTCCTAATCAAACTCTTCAGATTTTGCACACTCCCTCTTTGTCACTTTTTCAACCCTCTCGTAGATCGGTATTATCAAGAATGGTTGTTTAATGCACATGCAGTGATGTACTTGACTTCTGACTTTGCCCACGTGCTCGTTAACAGCACACTTACTTATATCTCAATCCTTACTACTAAAAAAACTGTCATTATTCTTTTAATTTTCAACCAATGTAAACAAAAATAAAATATTTCTTCGATAATGCAGAAAACACTGATTATATTAGACAAAGCTGCCGATTTGCTTGTATTCACCACACAATACACAGATGAGTATAGAACTCAGGCACTTCAACAGAAAAACGTGGATTAAGGACAGTGTCAATGCCAAATTGGAGTTGGACGGGGAATAGGGAAGACACTGGGGTGGAAGGAGAAGGAGAGGAGGGAAGAAAGCTTGATAAGTAAAAATATCAATGTTAAGTACTTTGGTATTCGCGGATTTGATATTTTCTTTTTCTTTCACAAGGCACACAATGTAGCTCAACAAAAGGGTATTTAATGAAAGGCGGATATTGTTTCACTATTAAAAAAAGAGAAGGTGACAGGCATCCAACTTCTCTGACAAATTCAGAGAGCTGAATTGAGCAATAGGTAAATTTAGTCATGTAGTTACTTAAATTAATAGCTAGGTGTATCTTTGCAATAGGCATTTTGGTATCCTAGATGATTGTCACGGTGCGCACAAGAGCTTAGTAAGGATGGTAATGACAGCGGTATTTACATGCACGATTTGAGGAGAGATTAGATTGACTGTACACATTTGAAAATTATAATATGTATATCTACACGTTCTCCTGGTATTCTCTGGGGTCGGTTGCAGAAAGGATTTGGTTTAACTGTCCCGATTCGCTGAAAAGTGCGGCCAAACCGGGTGAAATGAAAATCTGTGATTGCTGCCGACTTGCATTCCAAACATCATAGAGAAGGGATTTCATATTCTTATCAAATTGACAACCCCAACTGAGAAAATCGGGGAGCTTGTTCCTACGAGAGTCCGCATCGTTCATGGCCTTAGCTCGAGTCTGGGTCGATTCTCCCGGTTCTGTTTTGACGATGATTGATGCGACATGATCCGCTGCAACTCCAAAGAGGTAGGCAAATTTGGTGTGAAAAGTGTGTATCTGTTGTAAATCCACATCAGATAGTGGATTCTAAAAGACAAAACAAAGTGCGCGTTTAATTACATGCTTCAGAATAAATTAGGAAAACTTCACCCGAGTTTAAAAATCGATTAAGTCCTCGTTACCATATGGTGCAAAAACGGCGCCATCTGAGAACATAAACAAAATCAATGTGTCTGACAAAACAAATGTCTGATCAAATATTTGTCAAAGTAATCTGATATTAGGAGATGATATGAAGGAAAACAATCGTTAACAGAAAAACTCAGTAGTTCAAACTTTGCTGCTTCCCTTCTAGCAAAATCGAAAAATAAATTGGATGGCAATATTTTAAATATTTTTTATTATGAAGAGATTTTGAAATAAGTAATCAAAAAATATTAGTACGCCAAGGATACTAAAGTCTTAAAATCTGACACATTTAGGATTATTATAGAAGTGGCTTAATTTAAAATTTGTTTATTAATAAATTTAAATCCCTGAGCAAAACACACATTTCCTAATGATAGTTATTTGGGTTAAAGTGTGATTTCAGCACAGTTATAATTCAAAACCTCAATAAATGCCAAATCCACATTGCAAACGTTTGGTATAGTGAAGTCATTGGTTGATTTCAAGGTCGAGGGCGTGACTAACCTGTAAAAGTTCCTCTTGAGTAGGTGGTTCCGTGAGTTTGATTGCCATAAAGGCTCCAAGAAGTAGGGTTTGATCCGTCAAAAATTTGTTTAATTCGGAGATATAGGCATCGAGATATTGAAGCATTGGATAAGCCGTCTTGGTGTGACCTTCCACCAATTTAGCATTCAATCTCGAGAGATTAATGTACACATGATTATTGGGAGCCACCTGAAAGGCTACTGACAGGGTCGACTTTCGAGAACCATTTGAATGGAGTAAAGTAGACTCAAGATCTCTCGGTGAACGTGGTGATGACCCACCACCATCCAAGTTCTCGTTTTGTGAAGAGGAGGAACAGTTCATTTCTGTCGATCTCAAAAGTGCTCGGGCCAGAATAACAGGAACACCGTTTACAAGACGATGCTATAAGCAAACAAGCACATATTATCGGCTCTACACTTTAATGAAGATAGTTGGGATCATTTAATTTAATAACTTACTCTGAATATCCAGCTGAGCAGAGAAGGAGACACTCGTAAATCAGAGAAGGGATCTGTTTGTGAAGTTAGGAAGAGACTAGAAGCAAAATCAGCTACACGTCTAAGGAGAAGGTCACTCCAAAGATTTGACAGTGTTAGACGCCAATCTTCACTTTCTTCTGGAGATAATGAGTCCAAATCCAAATGAAGGCGCAAGTTGGACGGATTGGGGAATATTCCCTCTCTCCAAGCAAACTTCCAAGCCATTGACAATCGTTGGAATAACTGTTCACCTATTACAATTAAGTGAAAAGTGCTTACTGCTATTTTTTTGCCTTTAATGCAATGTTGAAAACGATAATGAATTTACAAACCAAGAAATATTTATAAAGAAATATATTGATTTTTAATATCATTTTTAAAATTTTTCCGCATCATAGAAATATTCGTGAAGCAAATTAGCAAGCTTTAAATTAATAATAGCTATGGTGGCAATGTTGGGTATTCGAACTAAATATAGATTGCAGTCCAGTTTTTGCTATTTATCAAAATCTCAAGGTCAACAAACCTTCCGTGGGCGAAATCAGCGGTTGACGTTGTTCTGTCTTCACGGATACACAAATTTGACTCTGAAAAGGCAAGGTAATGAAAAATTAAGGTTAAAAAAATATTAAAATGTTCAATAATTAAAAAATTTCCCTATTAACAGAGAAAATTTGATTTGAACTTGATAGTCTTTCTAGTCGTATATTTTAAAATAAGTCTTGACTCTTACTTTCAAAATAAGGAAAATCTGGTACTGAAAGACTGGTGTTTGACACTAAAATTTCCCTAATCAAATTTACTGATAAGTTCATAGCTGTAAGTGGAAATTACAAATTAGCGCCATCACCATACGTGTGTTTCCAATAAATGAGAAAATTGCAAATATGAACGGTTGTATATTTACGTTTAAAATTGCCTAAATAAGCTGAATTTACAGCTTCGATCTCGTTTTAATTGGCATAAATATGCTTGAAATCTACCTACCTTATGCCAGCTAACATCCTCGTAACACTGACGACGGGAGTATAGCCAATACCCAATATTTTAAATATCGCCAATTCTTGCAGTATGCTTTCTTTTTCTCCCGTAGGAATTTAAGTCGGTATGTGAATTGTGGGATTATAAAAACGTAAACTATTTACTCCTTCTTCCTAAAAAAAACTAATATCTAAGATAAAGACAAACGGGATCCTTCCAAATTTTTCAAAATATTAAGATCTTTGAGCCAGAGACACCATTTAATACTACAGCTGCAAAGAAATTCCTGGTTTCGAAATCAAAATGTCCCAATTTTATTTTCTCTTCATTCAGTAAATGTTTTTTGATTGCCATTTATTCTCTTACCCAAATAATACCTTTAGTCATTTTGGTTATAATCAATTCATTTACAACTCTCTTGAATCTCAATAATATTTTCTATTAAAGTAGCTAAATAATCGAGGTATTGCTTGAAATATCTTATTTCATAGACCTTATAGGTATCAGTCCTTTACTTTAATACTTTCATATATTGCTTCATTAGTTCAAGACTTACTCGTAAAGGCGACAAGTTTTGTAAGTACACACTTCCAGAACCACCTTCTGTCAGTGGAGTCCATTCCGAAGTCACAGCTTTCAATGAGCCCAGATCAAAATTCCCTTGAATCGTAGAATCCGATCCTCCACTTCCAAAGTTTGTCAACACTGACGAAGAAGTGGTAGAACCAGATGATGTTCCTGAGCGACTTTCGGCATTTGACGGATGAATTGAGTTTACATATGTGTCTAAGCATGGTGCTGGGGCAAAATTGGGCCGTTCTTGAGTAATCTGCATGTTGGCTAAAAGAGAGGCTTGATGGTAATGTGAGGAAGGGTGATGCTGACAATGTGGGTCAGCTGGAAAACCTTCAAAGAGGAACGCATCACCTGTTTGAAAGGCCGGAGCAGAAGTTCCTGCCTGATAGATCGGTGCCGACCCTTGAGACCAGCTTGAATTAGATGTAGATTGGCCTTGAATCCATGGCAATGACTTGAAACGAGCAGATTCATCTAAAATTATTAAACGCTAAAATTAGATTGGTAGAAATAACTCAACTAATTCTCGATAATTTAAAATCATCCAAACGGGTCATAGAATGTGAATTGTAATAGTGAAATAGGATAAAATTGTCCAAATCTGAGTACCCTTTTGCAAAAATTTATTCTTGACATTTTGGAAAAATGCGCTAATTAAAGAAACCGTAGAGCTGAAGGAATATTACATTGTTCACGTGAATTTGAGCTACCATGAGGGGAACAAAGTTGTTTGAACAAAGTGCATTTGTTAAGAGAAAGCATTAGAAAATTAGATAATAGAAAATCGAAGAAACTCGTTGTATGCTCATTTCCAGAGTGCATATCTGAGTGCATTAATTGCTTCATGCTTTCAAGCTTCTTATTGATTTTCCTATTTGCAGATGATTAGATGAATATATCAATAAATCAATAGTAATTTATTAAAAAACGTGAAGGGGTGTGTCAAAGTTAAAAAATCAAATTGAAATTCAATTGCGAATTAATAGCGAACTTGATATATTGATAAGACCTTCATTTGATGTTGAGGAGATAAAATTATTCTAATATCTTAACAATAACAAGGAAAATTCATCATTTTTCAAATTATTGTAGTATCAAGATGCAAAAATTATAAATTTTGCTTAAAGAAATAAAACTTCTAATGAATATGCTTGCTACGTAATTATTATATTGATCTCTTTATTGAAATTTATTGAAGTATATTTAGGTAAGCGATATTTTGAACTAACGTTTAACCAGCTTAATTATTATATACTTAATATATGTCATTATTAATTCTCGAATTTCTACCAAGTTTAAACCAAGTTAAAATCACAAAACTAATTCTGATTGAATTTTAACATAAATTTTGGACAGATCAAGCTTACCAGTCATCCTGTACTGTGGACTTGACAGATTATCCATTACATCTCCAGTCAACATTCCGGTGATACTCTGCCCATTTTCTTCATAAATTCCTTCACTATTATTTGGTGCATGATGTGATGTGGCCATGGCATAATTTGGGTCTGTTGGATACGATTCGAAAGATCGACCACTTTTCAACATTGGATGAGATGCTTCTGTATAAAGCGGGTAAGAGAGACTGTATGAATCCCGATTGCTCCTAGCGTCGCCAGGACTTCGTGATAACTTTGGAACATCAGTACGAGTTACATGCTCGTGAACTTGAGCGGCTGCTGGATACTTGTCCAACCATCGTGGCTTTGTTCCGTCTTCTGGAATGGGAGAAATCAAGCATCTTGAATCCTGTTTTGCTAATTCTAAGACGAGAGGATATTTTTAGATCAAGGCAAAAGATCTACTTACAGCTGATTAATAATAAACCATTAGCTAACTTCATATTTCAACGTATAACAGCTAACAAATCTGAAGCTGTAAAGGTGAAATAGCGTCACAAATTTATGAGTCTGAACAATTAAAGATACAAGGTTTCTTTTATTAACAATGGATTTAAGAGTGGTTGTAAAACTTCATTTGACGGCAAATATTTGATTATGAAAAATTTCAGTCCAGTTTTAACTTAAAAGTCACATAAAGAAAAACTTGGACATTTAAGTCAGAAAGAGATGTAATGGACAAGAGGAGTTCAAGAGTAATCTAGTGAAGGATTTGTAAATTGCACTCTTATGTCGTAATCTTGACATCTCTTTTTCGACTCTTGTTTGATGAGAAATGTATGTTAGTCACACAGGGCTAGCGAGAACTGCTACTTTAATATTGGCAAGTATCATCCAATAAGGATCTCAGCTATTGGTAGAGAGGTACCATAATGGTATTATTAGATATTCAATTTTATCAGCTGATTGATAATACCTAGATATCGCGAAAATAAACTCATTCAGAAACAAATTCTGAAATTTGAATTTTTGTGACCTAAGACAATGATATAATACATAGCTTTTATCCTATTTCCCTCCCCTTCCCACATTAACGTTCTTCGTGTTTAGATGTTTTGGAATGATTAAAACTTGCCAAACGCTTCTTTTTATCTTACTATTGATATTAATAATAAATAGCTATTTGATAACTGAATTAGGCTGATGATCTGTCAATTTAAATTAACTTTCCATAGTTTACTCAGTGACAGTTTACCCTGATTCACACATGTGAATCCAGGTGACAAATAAACTGTTATGTCTGTTGGTAGTCTGTAAATAAATTACAACAAAGCAACTTCTTAATCCAAGTATCTTTATTCCTTCTTCCACCCCCCTATAAATAATTTCATTCTGCCTTATTCTGTAGATGAGCACAATAACGTCAGTCTGTTATAGACCATGGCAACTATTCGCTTTGTGTTGAAGCTGCCGAGTAGACAAAAGCAGCAAGGCCTTTTTAATGAATCCATATAAAAGTATCCCTAAAAGATTAGACAATAACGTGGCTTCTACATTCTACCAACAGCACTATAACGTTAGTTCTTCGCACAGGGTTTTATGGAGTCATACTTCAAACAGCTTACTCGAAATCTCCTTCCATAATAAGTGAGTGGTGGGAGGACATTTGATTGTTTAATTGCTAGATGGATCACAGCTTACATCACGTCGACCAGTGAATCAGATAATTATTTAAGATTTTAAGTGAAGTGAAGTTTTAACGTAGGCAGTAACTTAATTGCTCAGTGAAATTTTGAATTGGTGGGGATCAAATGCGGATGCAGAAAATATCTTAAGAAAGCATAAGGAAATCGGAAAAGCCTATAGCGAATGTTAAAGAGTTTGGTTCAATTATCGTTTAAATTTTCATTGAAAAACGAATACGTGGTTCTATATTGTTATAACTGATTCTGCTCTATCGTTTCATATATCGATTAATGTATTTATTGGAGAAAACGGTTACCAAAAGCATGAACTCCATTATGAAAAATATAATTACATTATCCCCTATTATTGTGGTAATCTCTTTAATGTGCATTTATTGGATATGATACGGAACAAAAATCCACTACTAAGTAATAGTGCTACAAAATAAATTTGCGAAACCATCTAAATTCTTACACACGAAATATAATTACAACTGAAGTGAAGATAATCCGCGCAATTTTGTTATTTGCGGGTCAGATTCAAATTAAATATCATAAGGCCTCTTGAGTAAAATCCTTGATGAAAAATTAAAAGTCATTTGTGAGATTTATCGATTTTGGCTGGCAAGGATATTGAGCAATTAAGATGTATGTTTGTGGGGTAAACTACTCAAGACTATTAATTTATTCCTAGGTTGTGCTCTACCGCATTCAGTTTTTTTGCAAAGAGGTAAGAACGGGCAGCGATATTATTAATAAACGAAATATCAATATTGCAGGAAGCAATAATTCATATATTAATTTTCTTAACTTGTTCTTCAGTTCAATTAAGGCAAATTAAGTGAAGTCTCTTCAAGAAACCCTGTCTGCTTCATATAATGCATATAATGGAAATACACTGAGTTACTCTTGCTGTTTTATTATTACTGAAAATGTAAATTCCTGAAGTCAGAGTAAACTCGGATACAGCTACCTAAGTATGTGCATGCTGAAGTCGACCGAAACGCTCCAACCTGCCCACGGCGTTAATTTTGTTTGTTAAAGTGACAGCATCTACGTCACACTTGTACTTAAACCAAGCTCTAGAGTCTTCTCAAATGATAGACGTCTACTAAGAGAGTTAAAAGCTAAATGTTCATGCCAGATTTATTGCAGTTTTGACTTCAAAGAATCTTAAAAAGGCATGTTTTAACAACAGATTCTATCAGATTGTGTATTAACTTATCTATTATATCCTGAGCAAACAATTTTAACCAGTCTTAAAAGTGTAAAGCATCTAAAATAGAGTCAAGGAAAAAATTTCAATAGGGACTGTAACGGGAGGTTCAATTGTAAGCAAATAATGAGGTATAGAATCCTACTTTATTTAATATATGAATACATCGATACATTATAAATACCGTTATCTGTAACTCTGTCATATGCAAACATCTCAAATTTAAAATTTCGTTTAGGTTCATGGATTATTCCATGCCCACTAGATTTTTCACTGAATAAACTAAGTATTTAGTCATGAAATCTTGATATATTTATTACTCCTAACGAGTAAATCCTACCAGATGATATCTGCTGTTAAGACACACGGCTCACTAGATCTAACCCAAAATAAAGACTATTATTAATCACTATAGTGTTTCCCAAACGAAATCAATTAAATGAATGTCCAATAGGAAAAAATGATAAATGATTTAAGGAGCTAAGAATTCAAAACTAGAGTACTTATTAATGTATTAATATAAGAGGTCCAGGAATTCAAGGACATATAGAAGGTAGCTGCATAGGGGTTCCCATTAAAGCCCTCTGGAATTTTAAGTTCTCAAGAACGTGTCAAGTTTACGATACCCTGTGAAATCAGCTGTTTGAGAGTGGAGGTTAACATGGATCATTATAGTAATACTATGCCCAAATTAATAGTAAGAATTTTGAAGGACTTTCATGCAAAATTCCATGCCACAGGTTCTATAAACGAGCGCTGTAAAAGCCTGCTGGCAAATTTTTACAAATAATTTGAATTTTAAATTAAAAATTCTTGCTGTATATGTTCTTTACGTTTTCCTTTTTATAGAAAAGTGATTAATTGTTAAATTATTCGATTTTTAAATGCAGCGCAACCTTCCAGTTACTCTTTGGTATGAAGAAGTTTTTCCATGCTCATTATCACCCATTATTCAATTAAATTTTGATGCTATTCCAAGTGCAAAATGAAACGGATAATTAAATTATAACTCATCAATTCAAAGAGGAGAGGAGTGTGTCACAAATCTCGATTCTTACAAGAATTTGTAAGGTATTATGAATCTATTCCATTATAAAGTCATTCCTAATTTGAAGATTGAAAGTGCCTGGTGGCCTGATATTGTATTAAATTTATTTAAAAATCTGATAAAAACTAAGAGGTACAACGGATATTTATTTTTTCTCCATTCTAAAGTCATATATCATAACTTTATTATCATAACTGGATAACTAGAATCGGCGAACTTTTTCCAAACTAAAAATCGAGCTTTTCTTACAAAATTTTACTTGAATGGGTTATTTGGGAACAAGATACAACAGATTCTACTGTTAAAATTTAAGGTAATTTATGTAATAAATTTGGTAAAGAGCTTAAAATAAACGACAACCAAGATAACTGCCACGCATTTTACAAAAAGACGAATGTAATAATTAATATTTCGCAGAGAATTTAACGTTTTTTCTTAGTCGTTTTCTTAAAGAAAGTATTGTCAGATATAATTTATTGACATGGTTTCATGTCGATTTTGATGCAATAAAGTATTATTTCCTTATAATAATTTTAATTAATATTATCAATCATATTTAAGTTAAATTAAATTAAACTATCATGGGCCGAGAATCAAAATATTTAAGTTTTCAAATTTCATAAATATTAAAACAAATAAGAAAGGAGAAGAGGTATCGTGCTTACTTTTTCGAACCTGTATAAGATCCGGCCTCATTCCAATTAGGAAGCATCGTTTGAGTCGACAAGCTGGACATTCTCGTCTGGTTGAAGGTGAGACCACGTGTTCTCCAGATTTAGAAGTACACGTCAGGTCCTAGAGATAATGAAATTCCATGAATATACACCCTTTTAAGCGTCCTTCCCAAAAATCAGCACATAAAAACAAAAAACAAATATCACCCATCAAGCGGGTTTATTTTCCAGATAAAAGGTGGGAGTGAAAAGCAATAAATATTTGTCTTAAATCGGCTTTTTTGCTATTTGATGCCTTTTTGGCAGTCTTACCGCTCTAAAATTTTGTGAAATTTTGTAATATCACAGCTGTGCATGTATGGAAATTATTTTCACAGAGAGGCTTGCGTCATAAACGCACACACAACTGACACTACTTTGTCATCCCCCTCGAAGCTACTACTGCTGCTGGTGTTTAAGTGAAGTTACTTAGTAGACATCTTCATCAAATTGCGCAATCTGCATTAAAAAGACATACATAAGTATACACGCCTGATCTTATATACATGCATACGATGCATTGCCAATTCTGCGATACACCTCAAAATCTTTCTCTGATACTAGCATGTCGTTAGACAACACCATTCCCGTTATCTTGTCACTCAGTTACAATCTTCTAGCTGAAGGCTACTAATAGCACAACAGCGCAGCATGTGCACTCGGTTTTTTCTCAAACGGAAAAATAGTGTTTGGCTTTAAGGCATGAAATCAATGAAAAATATATGAATCATTCGACAAACACATTTATCGTTTGAGAATCAAAATAGGCACCGTCGAAATTTAAGGAGATATTGGTGTTAAGGAGTGATTTATACTTTCATACATTGAAAAGTAAGGCGCTTTCTCCTATGAAAACCAAGGGTCGGAATTGGCTATTGTTCAGTTGTCTATGATACTCACTTCAGATGAACCCCATTCCTAAATAAATAGGTTTCGACTTATATTCAACCTTCTCCACTGTCTTTTAGAACAGAAATTCAGCTTTGATTTGAAAGTATTACACTGGCAAAGATAGGTGTTGGTGACCCCATAACCAACATATTCAATGTACTTAAACGGAAGGAAAAAATTGCTAATATTAAATTCGATGATTGATTCCCTACTATTATTTAATTCAAATATAAAATTATTTAATCAACTCAATCTTTGCTCTATCCATGTTTCATTTATAAGAAACTCAAACGTACTCTGAAAAGTTGTGTATTCAAAAATAAACAAATCCAGGCTTTCGATTGCTATAATTTGAATCAGAGGGCCTCTAACTTCGCGCTCAAATCATAAGACCATACCTCTAGCTTCTTACACCACAGTTTTAAGAAAGCTCTTAATGCACTAAGCTTTCATAAAAATTTATACTAAAAAAGCCAAAATCCTCATATGCAACTTTTAAGTTTTAGGTCTTCATGTCTACTTATATTAAACTATCCTTTTTTTCTCAGTTGTACCAGATAAAACCAACTATATATTTAAAAAGGAAAAAGTAGCCATAAAACAGAAGCAAGAAAGAGAGCAAGCGGAACATAGGGGTTTGATGAATCCGAATTTTTTCAGCACTTACTCTGAGGCCATGTTGAATGGCCTTAATGTAGACTTCCATGGTGATTGATTTGCTACCGCTGGACTGTAGCGCAGCACTTATAGACGGAAGGGCCTTGAAACAAGGTGTTTTGGTGGTTTAAGTGATATCCAGGTTTCTCTCTCTGGCATGCAAACAACACACAAGAACAGGCACCCCAAACGCAAATATACATCAGAATCCACACACACAAATACTAGCTTATAAACACAAACGCTTTTAGTGAAGGGGGGTTCAGCCAACTGTTCTTTTTGTGATGGTGGCTGTGGAATGCATGCATTCCACCAACATTAGACTATTTAATTGAAGTAACGCAGCTGTAACTCATCTCAGCATCAGCATTTCATAAATACTTCGTGAAGTTATATATAATATTCGAAAGTTTATGTAAATAATTTGAGTGTTTATATTAACCGCGAGCCTGTTGTTAATTGCCCATCTTTTTTCAGAAAGAAATTTAGATTAGACAAACTACCACTTAACGCTTTTAAAGATAGAGATAAATTACTTTTTCCTCTGATTTATCAATATCTGTGGATTTATCTGAGATAAATCTTAGGAGATGGGAAATAGAGCAGCATTATTTTTCTGAGTATATTTACTGTATGTATTGCGAAAATACCAACTGTGTTTGTTTAAATGTTATAAAAATCAAATTTCCTTTATTTTTGCTGCATATTTTTCCCCCTTTCAGAATGTTAGTATTAATTTAAACTTAAACTATAACCAGGTAAAACCCTCTTTAATATTACTCAGTGTCAATACACCGCAAAACCATTTAAATAGAACCATACAACTGCAAAAATATATCAGAAGTAACAGAATAGATCAATGGATTTAGTTTTTACACTTGAATAAATGCTAGACATTTTTATTAAATAATTTAACTTTTAATGGGTCATACAAAATACTTGTGGCTATTAACACAATAAATATAATAGCGTACTTATAGCAGTGTCATTTATATTGCCCAATCAAAAACTGTTTCACTTTTCTTTGAACACGTCAGAAGCCAGAATAATGGAATGATAGATGAAAATACTTCAAAAGCACATTTTTACTTGAAATCACTTTCATGACCTGGACCTAAATGCTTTGTTATTTTAAATTCAAAAGAAGGGGTTAATGGTAAAAGCTTGGGAATGCTTTAAACCACTTGAAGGAAAATATGCAAAGTGAGAATATTTGAAATTAGCTCTATTTCAAAAGAACCGGTTGCAAACAGATACCAAATCATTACGATAAATTTGCTGAGAAAGATACGTATTCGTAAAAACATTCTAAGTTAATTAATTAAAAGAAGGCTGTACAAATGCAACGGGTCGGCACTAATTAAAGATAATACACATTCGAATCATTGATTCAAATGTTATAGCGATTCACAAATCAAAAATGTTAAAATGGGTAATCAAAAGACATTTCATAATTTAAGGCCACTCTAGAAAAATATATTCATTCAGCTTTATCAGTCTCTTTGAGTTTCTCAAATAAGACCCATGAATTTGTTCTATAGCCGAGGTAAACTGTCTATAGTTACTTAAACTGAAAAATAATCGAAGACGGATTGGGTTCAGCAGGTGGGAATCTTCAGCTAAGAAAGTGGTCATAAGTTACGGATAGGCTTGGCAGGTAGTACCAGAATGGCATACACATCATGCAAACACGCGCTGCCAATAAAGGGTGCTTGATAAAGTGCCTCCTCTACGTAAGAGAGCCAGAGAGAGTGCCTTGGGCTCTATAAACAAAAAACCCAGTAATGAGTGGTCAATTTGATACCCGTACTTTTTGGCTAACAGATTATGGGCAGGTCTTTTGACCCTCTTGGAAGCCATTTGTGTGATAAACAGGCATTACTAGAACTTCCGAATACGGACTTTTAGCATCTCAATGGATTTTCAATCTGAATCCACAAATAAACTTATCGAAATACCTGCAGATATATGAACATTTTGGTTAAAATATATGTGAAACATTGCGAACTAAGTGAAAGCATGTCTCCCTGGCGGTCGGAAAAAAACCAAATCCAGAAGAGAAATCGGACACCTCTATATGAAAAAATGAATGCTGATAAAATTTAAAAAATCCCGAAAAACGCATAAGAAAATATCCCAGAAATAGAAATAAATTATAATTTTAAACTTTTATCTTTTTTGTAAAATGTTAAAGTATGGTATAAGCAACTTAACAGATATTAAAGATACTAAGTAAATTTGTTAAATAACCTCTTCATGCTCGTTCAAAGGCGTCCCAATTTGAGCTGAGCAAATTTAATTTGAGCATATTTAAATCCACCAATTAAATAATCACATACTAACCTTATGAGCATTTCTTCGGAAGAAAGCCTTACACGATTCACAAGTCAGTTGACCAAAGTTATGGTTCACCGCTCGATCTCCACAAACTCGGCATCTCTTAGTAGCCACTGCTGTAGACGCCGCAGACCCATTAATTCCATCAATCATACTTACAGGATCCCCACCTGGAGACACGCTATCATTGCTTAAAACTCCACAATTATCTTCCGCATCCTCTCGAAGTCCCCTAAGTCCACTCTTTCCCCTCGAAGATCCGCTGCGTTTGTAGCCAAGGTAGAGATGATTTCTTCGGGGCTTTGATAACCGTGAAGTGGGAGACTGTCGAGTGGGTTGGGGAAAGTAGGGTTGATTTGTAAGAGGCTCCCAGGAATTCTGGTGATGCGGCATTGAGGAAATTTGCGAAGGATTCAACCAAGAATCTGGTATGTTATGGAGTTGCTGAAGGTGATCTGTGGAAACAGGAGATGGAAAGGCGATACTGTGGACGGAACTATTACCCGGGGCGGAAAGATTTGAATTCATGTAGGAGGAACTGGAGGAGTTTTCAGGGGACATTGCTGCGTTGGTTGACGGCACGCTGACAAGATTGGTTAAATAGGTTTCTCTTTGGTACATTGGTGTTTTTTGTTTTTGGAAGCACCGGTTCGAGACCAGCGCTGAAATCGGTTCCTGTAAATATAAATTTAACTGGTTATTCTACATTTCTTGAACTGATCATGTTACTTTAGTCATTTTGATCTAATTTAACCGAGCTAAAGAGTTTGTGACACTTCCTCGCAATGATTGTCACTACCTAAAAATATCAGTTAAAAAGAGAGAATGAACAGTTTAGCATGTTTAGATGGATCTAATAAGTTTCAGAACCGCGAATTCAAATATCCGTAAAGTCAATTCTTTTGGGTTTTAAATTTGACAGATAGGAAGCACTGTCCCAAGCCCTTGGCAGACAATGACTTACTCCCAAGGAGCTATTTAGGAGAATAGTAATCAGATTGTAATAGGATAATTTGTCCTAATTCTGCAAGAAAACTGTAAAAAATCGTCAATTTCTGATCTCAAAACGGAAATAAGTATTTAAAATAGAACATTCCAAGAGGAAATTTTAAATTCAAGATCAGCCTCTCAAATAAATTATAATGCCTTTGAAGTATTGTTTTCTTAGAAGAAAAACTGATTATTTCCCTTAAATAATAACAAAAATAGAAATAGTAGATTTCTGTCTCATATTGGGTCACATCAAAATTAGGGCAATCGCTACTATGTGAATTTTAGGTGACGTCAGACATCAGAAGTGAAAGACAAAGACTTTGATCTATGACCACTTCTTATTGTCTTAGTGATCATATTGACATTTCTGAGTAATAACTCAAATTGATGATATATTTCAGTTGCCATTTTGTGCACATATGAGCAAAAATATTCATTCTCGAAGATAATTGAGACACTTCTCGATGAGAATAAAATATCAGAATTATCGCTTCATCGTGTTTTAAAACCAAGGAATTCAAATGTAATATCTTGGAGATTTAGCTAAAAAACAGAATTAATACAAGTAAGACCCTAATAAAATAAAAATCATGTCGCCAGTCTAGAAACAAACAACTTGGCGATTTTGATTAATAACAGGAAACAAGCCCGTGTCACTAAACACTGTCCAACTGCAATAAGCAATTGGTGGATTCCTATCCCGAGCACTTAGTGTTACACTGAAGGGGTATAATGATAATATGTCAAACAAATTGGCCTGTTTCTCAATCTGAAAAGGAGAAAATCATTTTTAGCCTAAGGTTCAGATTCTTGAATGTGAAGATTTTCAAACTAAAATCCTAAAACGGAACTCTATTGCTTTAAGGTATAAATAAAAGACATGAATTAATGTAGTTTAAATCCTTTTAATGATTTTGGAAAATATAATTTTACCTCGACGTTCTATTGATTATTTTCTCTTTTCCAAGCAGACAAAGGATATAGAAAGTTTAATTATTCACAGCTGGTTTTGAAACGAATATTTTTAAAAATACATTCTCATAATTAATCATTCTAAAGTCTTGAGGAGATCTATGACCTTTGTAAATGAGAGAAGCTTCAAAGTATGCTTTTGTCATGAAAAATTATGAGCAAGTACCAAAATATTAAGAGTGAAAACCTTCTTTTAAGGATATATGAAAATGGAAATTTCGAACATTCAAAAAAAGAGAATAAAATTACACTCCTGAGTGAAAACGAAACTTTTTAAGAACATATTTTTTAAATTATTTCATCGAGGAGTAAAACAGAAATAATTTTAAAATAAATTAAGCTTTATTATTATTTCATATAGCAACCTCATAAAAAGCTGATTAATAAAGAGAATTCAAAGCATTATCATTAATTATCAGAACAAGAAAAACTTTTAAAAATTTGTGATTAAATTGACTTGAAGCAGATTCAAAATTAGCTTTAGGAAGGTCAATGATTTAAACAAACGAACAAAAATCAAACGCACTAGTTATTTTCGGAATAATATCCAAGGGATTGTTAGGGCTGCCTAACAGACATATGAGAAGGAGGAGGATATGAGAATGAGGATGTGGAAGAGGTATTGTTGTTGTGGCGAATGTGAATTTGAGGGGTGTGTTCGTGCATATGTAAATGCACATAAATTCTCAATTGAAGATGGACCGCTACCCCGCACACACATACAGCATGGCGCATCATTGGCTGAGAACCAGGTGCGAGCGTGCTGCGCGTCACTGCTGTGCTGCTGTACGCGAGCACACAATCTTCGGTATATTTTGTGTGCGCATATTAGAGGTAATATGAAACCATACTATACCTGTTATGAAAAAGCACATACTCTGCCTCCTCTAATACGGATAAGATGGAAGGGAAATTTTTACGCCTCTTCTAGTTAATTATTAGGTAAGTCTAATCAGGTCGTCTTCTGGAGGAAAATAGAGAATTTAATTAGCGCTGCTTCCACGAGTGGACTTAGAAGAGGAATGTATCACGCATATGAAGCAACCCTTTACTGGAATATTCAAACAATTAAAGACAATTAAAAGGAATATAATATTACATGCCGTCATTTCTGTCATGTTAAGGTTAATAAAATTGCAAGCTTCTGCAGCGGAAGTGATGGGAGACACCATCCTAATTAATCAACCAGTAAAAAAATTGAAAATAACAGACAAGAACTTATTCAGTAATCCAGAGGACGAATCATAAAATTCGATTTTCGGAACATGAAATATCCATTAAGTAAATAGCATATTAACCCACTGCGAAAATCAAATGAAGTAAGACCCTTTTGATACTCTGACTTTATTCACACTTCTTTCTGATTGGACTTTACTGTGACTAATCTCATTTGCTTTTCCTCTGTAATCAATTGTGTTGATAAGATTGTGTTATGCTGTTATGGGCACTGATGATAATAGAAAATTTAAAACAATTTGGCATGAAATATCACAATAATAAAATTTTTATATATAACTTGAAAAATAATGCGTAAATTATGAAATAACAAAGGCCTTTAACAACAATCTTTGATACCATAATGAAAATGATCTTAATGATCTTAAAATGTAGTTGTGAAATGAAATGAAACTGAAGATAATTCACTATTTGAGTAATTTATTCGATTATTGACTAATTCGACTTGAATAAAGGTCGTTTTCAAAGCTCTATGCTTTGAATATCCTGCCATAGATACGAAACGCACAACAAATCCCAAACGCTCATACCTTTGCATTGTTCGTATTAGGAAAAATTTCACAGACATGGGGGAGACAGGCAAGGGAAGACGCGGCTGTGTTTTCCTTAAGATAACATTAAATCCTACGTGGATTCATATGGGCCTCTCTCATCTCAGAAGGCGATTTAACGGGTAATTCCTACCTCCCACTACCCCAAATCCAAGAATGTATGTTCTGTGGACATGGTTTATGATTTTTTGTGCAAAGTTATTAATTTAGAATCTCCCCGTGGTTAGAGAGACCGCGAGATAGGGAGATGTTACAACTAACAACAACCAGTAATAGAAGCCATTCATCTTCTATGAAATACATGGGATTTGGAGTGGTACCTTACATGATTACTAATACGACAACCATCTATGCGTAAAGTTTATGGGCAAATTGTTTTCGGGGGAGTAGATAAGAATTCAAATAAATTTCGAGCTCCGGAAATCAAGCGAAAAGCCTGTGCAGAATGCAAAAGTACAGACCTCTCTCAAGGCCTCGGAACGATGTGACATTTCGAATTATGATGACTTGACAGAGAATGCAATTTCCCCATGTTTTATCAGATTTTATGGCTAGATTTGATAATTAAATAAAAAATTATCGCTTATATTATTAGTTCGTTTTCAGATATTTATATCCAATTCATTAACTTTCCCTTTTTGTTTTATTCACAATAATGCCCAATTAAGCCTGATACTTTTACGAAAAAATGTGTTATTTATTTACATGTTAAAATAAAAGGGAGGGAATCTTGTTTAAAATAATATATGTTCTCCAAAAATTCAGATCAAAGAAGACACTGGAAAATGCTGCAAGAAAACACTAATGAGATTTAAGTTGGGCACAGCTGTTGCCGACTATTTGAATTAAATAGATTCCTATAAGTGACCACCAAGTCGATTATGATTTCAAGTTTATTTAGTTGCAAGACCAGAAAATAACAAGTAAATAAGGAAAAAAAGAACTAATATTAATGCCAAAGGCTAAATGTTTTGCATTAGAGAAGAACGTATTAAATCCTTAATATCCTCATTTTGGTTTACACTCATAAGCTTAAAGCTGTCATTCCGAAACTATGGTATTTTAATGGATGTGATCAATACTTCAAACTGATTACTCTACCTAGAAGTGAGCTAATAAGACCATCAGATAATTGCAGTATGATGTTCTTTAAATTAAAGCATTTTGAATTACCACAAGTATCCACATATTTACACTATAATTTTTTGGCCGGAAATAGACTGCAGCTGACATATGTTGTTAAACCCACCTATCTTAAAAGCAGACCAACCTACTCATTTGCCTCAACACCATGTCCTTCATATATTCCTTGATGAGAAAGCAGCTCAAATCGGTGGACAACTGTATCTGCTGTTATTTAAATAGACAGATCAAAAATTTGGATGATTGCTTTATAAGAGAAAAATCATCGTGATTTAAGAAAATTTAGTAATGGTCAGTGTGGATAAGGAAAGCTCTTTTTAATGGATGAACGAAGATATCACTAAATTTCCTAACCCATTAATATTTCTCAAGTTTAGTAGCATCTGGTTAGGAGCCTGTTTTAATTGGCTTCATTTGCAATCGCTGATGAAATTAAAATTTTGATTTCATCGAGAAACAACATCCAATTCAGCTTTTATCATTCGTCGCCACGCTGAATAATTCTAATAGAAGCCAAGGGTATTAAATCAAAATGTTTATATGCTTCTACCAGATAAAATAGTGAAAGGTCTGCAACTCACAGCAATTAATTAATGCTCAAGGTCATATTTTGTATACGAAGCTCGGAGGCACATGTGAATATAAATGCGTGGGGTTACTTCGAGTGTGTATGCCGAAAAAGCGTGGTTGAAATAAATCACCAGCGTGCGTTCATATACGCAGAGATACACACGCACTAAATCATGCGCAAAAACGCACACACACGCACGCACATTTTGACGACAGGGAAAAATGCGCCATATTTGTAAAAATAAACCACTCCTTTCCCCTCACCCTTTATTACCTCT
>CAADRB010000014.1:2688853-2907727 GCA_900708905.1 Hymenolepis diminuta | reverse complement strand
CGTAGATTGTGGATGGAATTTTTAAATTTTTGCTTAATCGTCCAATACACCGTATGATTTTAATATTGTTGAATTATCACCCATGACAACGCAGAAAATAATTATTTTTCATCGTGGTACAGCAACGGATATTGGATATGATCTAACTCTAGTTAGCAATTTCAAAATATCCACAAGTAGCAGTAGAAGAAAAATATAAAGAAAAATTTTAAGAATCCGACACAATGCACAAAAATGCAACGTACACGGTTATTCAGTAGTTCGAATAAACAATTTAGTAATTAAGCGTTATTTTCAATGAAAAAGTGTTAATATCGTCAAGAAAAAAACCATTTAATAATTTGCATGCATTCATTTTACCCTTGACACCTCCCCTTTTAAGATCGCCCTTCTTCGTATTACTTAACCTCGATTTCATCTGAAGTCTTCTGGGCTTATGGTGAATCCATTTGGAGCAGCGTATCTGCTTTTTGCAGTTCTTTCCCGGGCCTTACCCACTTTACTTGGTGGAAGCTTGTAAGTACCCAAAAGGAGGTAAGGAGGATTGATATTGGTCGTTTAGTCGCAGTTCCAGCCGTCCAGGAGAAACCGATTCGGAAATCATGAGCAGACACCGGCGGTAAACACGCCTCTTTTATGACCTTTTGCTAATTCATTTGTCTTGTCCTTCGCTATCATAGTTTGACTGATGGTTCAAGTCATTCTTCCCATTAGTAGTTCTGCAGGATATTTGCCACCCAACATCGGATGAGGAGTCGTCCTGAAGGTCAGTAGGGACTTCCGAATAACTTCTTCCTTCACTAACTCCCTTTTTTCTTTCAGCAGGTGGCTTTAGAATGTGTCGACAAATCGCTCTACCAGGTTATTTGATTGGGAGTGATATGGAGGCGCACAGACGTGATCAATGATTCTTCTGCAGTATTCTTCAAACTACGATGAACAGAACTGAGAAACCATTCATCGTGAAGATGCGGTCTAAGGCTCTGATAGTCGTTGAAATATTTGTTGACTACATTGATATGATTTCCAGCTATACGGAGTGTGGGTTCACCAATGCTAGGTACCCAACACCATCTCCAACTCCATGTGGTCTTCGTTGGGGACCGAAGCATTGAGTTTTTACATGGGGGCCTCTAGTATTTTGACATTTGGGAGCCTTGACAACTAGTTTTGTTTTTGTCTATACCCAACCAGTATGTGTATCCTCTGGCTAACGTTTTCATTTGATTTATTCCTAGATGACTAGAGTGAAATTGTCGAAGAACTCTTTGCTTGAGTGCAGCCAGTATGACAACTCTATCATTAAACACCAAAGAACGCTGGAATTGATCCAACAAGTCTCCTTTTTAAGGATGAGGACGGCCATTTGTTTACACAAATTTAATGACTTTTCTGATGGCTAAGTCTTACGCTGAAGCGTGCTTTATTTCTGCAGCCAAGACAGAAACATTCCGGATAGTTAGTCAGAATGCAGTATACAGCCCTTTTCAGAGGTATGATTGCGATGATGGTTTCTTCCAAGAGTTTTTGTTAATTCATAATTAATCGTGATAATCCGTTTGCATATCCGAACTCAGTAGTCTTCCGATATTTGATTTCGAAACCATATCGTTTTAAAATTATTACCCATCGCTGAAGACGAATACGTTGAAATGCTTTTTTGGATCCAAAAATTGATAAAAAGGTTTTCGGTCTGTCAGAAGAGTAAGGCGACGACCGTGCACACATTTATGGAACTTCACCGCATAGACAATGGCAAGTGCTTCTTTCTCAGTTTGTCCATAGTTTTTTTCGGTGGTGTCAGCGAACGGGATGCATGAGCAACGGCCTTCTCTAAGCTCTCTGGAAAAACATGTGAGATATCTACTCCTATATCGTAAAATAAAGCACTCGCTGCGATAACTGTTGGTAATTCTGGGTTATAAGGAGTCAGAAGTATAGCTGATTGCATCATGTATTTCAGCTTTTCAAACCTTTGAGGTTAACAGACCAAGCCCAAACAGTATATTTCTGGAGGAGACAATTCAATGGTCCACGGACTTCATATAAGGGAGGTAGAAAGCTGCCGTAGTGCCTGATTAATCCCATGAAGAGACGAAGAGTTTGGACACCGGTTGGAGACTGCATGTTTACAATAGCTCTAATTGGTTCTGAGTCAAAAATGAAGCCAGAATAGTTTACGAATTTCAAGAAGAACTCACACTTCTCTGGCCTCAGATGGAAACCATAATCGGTAATGCGTTTAAGCATATATTCAGTTCGCTTCTTGAGTTATTTCTCCGTTCGTCCAACTACTATGATATCTTCCAGATATCCGGATAGCCTACTAAGCTTATTGTCCATTATGCGTTGGAAAATAGCATGGGCTTTTTCACTCCGAGCAGAAGTCTAGTAAATTGATAAAGATCCCAGTAAATGTTGATGATCAGATATTCACGATATTCTGGCCCAACCTCGACTTGCAGATTAACTTCTGATAAATCCAACTTCTCAAAACATGTGCCATTGCTGAGAGTTGCAAAAATACCTTCAGCAGCAGGCAGAGGATGGTGGTTATTTTCAAGAGCTGCATTCAGACCAGTGAAAAGTCGGTACATAAACGGATGTTGTTATTCTATTTTCGTACAACCACAATTGGCGCGGCCATTGTAGAGTACGGTACCGGCTGTTGGATACCAATTCTTTCAGGGCGTGACAGATCTACTCCTATGCTTTGTGTAGCAGAGAAGAGAACTGAACGCTTCAGACGGAAAACTGGTTTCGCGTTTTCTATCAGGTAGAAGTTTGCTTTTATTTTCGTCCATCGACCTAGGCTGTCTCTGAAAACTGAAGAAACTCGCTTGATTGTGCTCTGTCCATCTTCAGTCATTCCAACATCGGATCTGTTTCACATGTTAATCTTATTACAATTTTGGCGGAATTTTGCGATTTTATTTTGCTTTTTGACTTCCCTCGAGCTGGTTTTCGGTTCAGTCACCAGAGTGACAGGTGATTTTTTCCGCAAGGAAGTGAGTGATCTGCTTCAGGAGCTCCAAATCATCCAATTAATCGAGAGCCAAGATCCAAGTTAGCTTGTTTCCTTACGAAGCATTTTGCAGTGATTTGCTGATCACTATAACAAACTTGACAGTCAAAGTTTTCCAATTTCAAGGTGTCATCAGAAGCGTTTCAGGCTATATGGTTTGTCGGTTTCAATGCCGGACGGCCCATGGTTCTACATGTATTTCTTAAATCGCCTGTCAGAACTTTTGATTTCATAGGTTGAACTGATAACACTAAAAGGATTAAAAAATTCTGTTGCTTTCCAGCAACTTTCCTTTTCTTTAACCAACACTTTGTATTGTCCCGGCATTTGTCTTCCATATGCTCTTTCCTTCCAAAGATATTACATATGTGATTTCTGCAAGGACAATTTCTGCAGTAGTGCATTTCGCCACGTAGCCAGCACGATGATGGTGGCTTTCTATTTGAAACATTTTTTTATCTGTTTTTTTCTAGACCGTTTTGCTATTCTTCTGATATAATCATGTTCATCAGTGTTCCGCTGGATTATAGCTGTCATCCCGGAAGTTGTCCGTTATCCAACATTCACCGCCTAAATCCCGTAAGGTAGCATCAAGATTTCGTTCTATCATATTAAGAATTCTTATGGAAACATCCGAAAAGCAGGAATCTCGCAGATCATAAAGGAGCAAAAGGCACTTACGGTGGTCGGTTGGAATAGATCTGGAGTCCGATCATTCAAAATTTTCATTCATCTGAGTAACATAATCAACCTATTTCTCATCAGGATTCTTAATCAATGTTAGAGACTTGATGCACTTGAAAAATTTTGATGATTTTTCACAGCTCGCAGAGGATGACTACTGCTTCCTTGAATTTGAGATTATTCAGTCGCCTTGGAAGAATGTAGCTTCTCAGATTCATATACTCCCCGGTCCCAAGAAGGAGTCTTACTCTTTTCTCCCCAGAAATGTCTGAACTCATCCTTGCATTTATCAAGTTAGTAGCTAAAAGTAGGATCCGCTTCCGGATCATGGTGGAATTCACAGATCTGTGGAGCAAGGTTGCCAGGCACAATTTAGGGGTGAAATTTTATGATTGTCTAGGATTCAGGTTCAGATATTTCATAAACTGTTTCATCTGTTCCTTATTGTTTTGCAGAATAATTTCTTTCTGTTACATCTATTTCGTGAAACTTTTGCTGCCTTTTCTAGTTCTTTTCAAGTATATCCGTTTCCAAGACCATTTTCTGCCTCAGTTTTCAAAATAATGAGTCCTTTTTTAATACCACATCGTCAAATAGCGTAACTCCAGGTGACAATTTTAAAATATTTACAAAATAACGGCGGAGGAAAAAGAGAAAAATTTAAAGAATCCTACTCTTTACTTGCCAATTCGCACATAAAAGTAACGTGCAATGTTATTTATTAGTTCGAATAAACAATTTAGTAATTAAACGCAATTCTTTAATGTAAGAAGGAAGAAAAACAAATTAAATAGTACTATTTTCAGGGAAAAATGTTTAATAATTTTCATACTTTCATTTTCTCCTTGACTGAGTATAATGGTAATGTCTGATAAAGGATAAGGAGAAGAGAATCGAAATGCTGTTGAGATCAAAATTAGAGCTCCAATAGGATTTTACCCAATCTGAGGGGAAAAGTTAAATCATCTGCTTGATCATTACTATTAATAAGGGGATAAGAGAAGTCTATATCACCTGACCTCAGACTTTAAAATACCAACTGATTGCATGCCTCTATAATCAATTTATAATAAATAGGTAGGCGAACTCATGGGAAACACTTTTCGAATCAACTGGACAAGAATTTTAAAATTTCTAAATTATGGAGTTTATAGTTATGTAATAGTAAAATTCCCCTATTGCCTATAATGTACAATTGATGGAAATAAGTGAGGCATTATTGTTTCTATATTGGCTACTTTATAGGAAGAGTTTAAATTAAACTGCACAACTGATATTTTATCAAAACGCACAGTTATATTACTATACTCCACTTAAATGTATACCAATTTTATAAAAATAGAAAATATCGTATCGTTATTGATGATAATTATTGCCAATCTCATCGGCCTGCCATCGATGTAACAAGAAAAAAATTCGAGATGATCTGACCTACCACAGAAATAAATCAACCGGTCAATAAGTTTTGAATATCCTGGACATAATCTCACTCATAGATCAAATTATTAAGTATAACCATCAGGCCATTACAAACCCTTCATGAGAATATGGGAAATCCATTGCTTCTATGATTAAAAAGTGCAGGACTCTTAATGGTCCACCTTAATTACCTCTCCCCCGTTTCATACCTTATCAGACCCACTTACTATTCAGATCCCTTTTCATGATTAAAACTGTCAAAATTTTTGCACTGCCATGAGTAATATTAGTTACTATTATTAAAGTCAAATTCTGTGTAAATGCCTTTTTAGTAATCTCCATAGTAGCTTGAAAAAGGGAAGTTTTCTGAAACCTTATCAGGAAGATTCACAGAAATATGGTTACTAAATATCCCCGATATTAAAATGCTCAAAAGCGAAATTCAGAAACGAGTTGTTCTTGAGCAACGATGGAGATGGACCATTGCAGATCTAGAGTACGATATAAAAACTGCCAGGAACTGATGTGAAAAACTCAAGATCACATGATTCAAAACTGAGTCCAGAGGAGTTCAAGAAACTCCGGACTAATGCTGGTTCATAAATCAAATTAAACTAAATAATGTCTGCGTTACTCTCATTTTTATTTTAATGGGAATCTAATTCTTAATAATATTGTCTGATTTTGTAAACATGAACTTACAACCCAGTCTCCTGTCAAATATCCGAAAATAGCTATCAGTCTTCTTCCAAATGTTCTTGAGCTTTTGACTGATATAAAGGGAAATATAGTAGAAAATTGTATATCAAAATAGCTTGTCACATAGCGTTTCTTTACTTGCACTCCGGGGTTTTTATTCATATTGAGTGATGAAAATAGCAGGAAATAAAAGGCAAAAACCTCCTTTGTGTATTTCATACTTCATCATTGGAAAATGTTTGAATTTGTATTTTCCCTACCAATACAGTAAAAACATTAATTAAATTTTGTAATTGCTAATTTAAAGTAAAATTATTATAAAAAGTAGGCAATTTGTGCCAACAGCTGTTGAACATATTGCAGCAGACGCAGACCTTTGATGTCTAGAGAATTTTTGGGCTGTGTTAATAAAAAATCCTCATATATTTTGCAAATAAATTTTTTGCATATTTCTTATAAATTTTGCAAAATTGCGTCATTTTTTGGAGTAGTCTTAGATTGCGATACGGCATACCATAATTTAGCTTTGGAAATTTTGAATTATATTTTTAATAAGTTAATACAAAGTGAAAAGTCTTAATCCGTAGTAGGTTGTAAGTTTTGAGTTCAACCAAATATGTTCTATCTTACTTTAAAGTGGACAACGAAAACTAATTACAAATTAGTTTTTCCAAATAAAACAAATATATCGATAATACGTTACCATGTACGGAAAATGATCGTCATTTATGGAGAAGTAAACTACGGCAGAGTTTATTTAGAATAAGAGGTTTTCAAGTGAATCTTCAAGGTATTAGAGGGGTAGCACTCAGTCTGTCAAATTATCTCCAGGCATTAAGTGTTCAAGAACGTTCAAAGTTATTGACAAAATGGGCATTTCGGAAATGCAAAAGTTGCAATGGATCATTACGAAAGTGCAAAAAATTGCTATTCAGAACTCAAGACTGCAGATTCTAAAATCGAATCTCGAGTGATTTAAGAAATAGCATGCAAACATTGTTTATAAAAATTGAATTTCAAATAAAACTCTATGCTAAATAAATTATTTTTAATGAAAAACTGGTTAAAATTTAAATTATTTCATTTTTAAAATAGGTAATTACTTTCTTACCATCCCCAAATGTTTGAATGAATCCATATTAAATGAAGTCCACAAATAGTTGATTGGCTGGTTCCCAAGGTCTAATTTAAGCCCTTAAATTCCTTATCGCTAAATTATTTACATAGTAGTTTATTGGCACGGAATAGAGGTAATACGTAGTTGATAATAGAAGTGAAATACAACCATGTTGATTAATGTTTAACTTGCTTGGTATGATAGGTAGGCGGCCTATTGATGTTTTGTTTAAATTTTGCGATTTCATTATGGTAACATTTTAGCAGGTAACAAAAATTTGATCAAATAATCTAAAACTAACTGATCCAGTGTACCCAAATCTACCGACTGATAAAATCGTCACGAAAACAAAGCTTGAATAACTAAAAAATTTGCAAAATTCTGCACCTTCCGAGAATTTTAAGTACAATTTTGTTTGTTTGTGACAGGTTGGTTATTAATAATTTTCGGTGGTTTTACGCTACCATAACGAAATCAGATACCATTTTTAACTCCATTGGATAATATCAATTAGATTGATCACCAGTTAACTCTCGGATATAATAGCAGGATTGCAATAAAATCTGTCTCCAGATATGTTCAATTTAACTCCTAGACACTTGAAAAAGACTTTTCCTATATTCGTTCATTCATCCAACATGCATCTTGGGTAGAGGAGTAGTATCATGGAGACGCCCCAGTGATGAAATCGAATCCTGTATCTTTTCCATTTGACTGGAAAATTTATAAATATGTATTCGTAACTAATTACTTTAATGACAGGTAACGGGAAAAAACTATGCATTTGTACTATAATAGAGTTTGTCCTGAATAAATTCTAATGGGTTCTGCTGTGTTTAAGAATGCCTTTATTAGTCTCACCTACCTGCTTTAACTGGTTGTAAGAATATGTTAAAATCAATTCTGCTTACTCGATCCTTAAAAAAGAATAGAATAGCAAGATCGATCATCCTAAATAATCGACCAGTCAAGAAGCATCAGACATCATGGACGAGAATTTGCTTTTCAGTCGAGGGGAGGAATTAAGAAATCTGATTTTCTAAACATTGAGAAGTGAACTAAGCACTAGTTAAATATAAAATAAAAACTAACAAAAATAAAGGAGAAATTGATCGTGTAGACACCCCATTTTTAACTACTGGATGTGTACTTTCATAATAACCACCCCAAATTCAAGACTGCTCAACAAATTTCTTCATAAACATAACCGCCAGGACTAAATAAAAACTGGAAAAGAATATTTAAATACAGAAAAGTTATCCCTAAATCCTCGCAGAACTTTTGCTTCAAAGTACCAGAACTTGAAAGCTATGTACCTATTGTCCAATTCGTATGCTGTATGCGATCCTTAAATAAACCATTTTTTCTCTTTTTATTTCTGAAAATAGCATGATTTGCTAATATAATATTACCATTTGCAAAAATATATTGAAAGAATTATGTTAACAATATATACATATATTATTGTCTACATGGGAATATAACGTAGAATATTTTGTCATTTAGCTAAATGTGACTAAATGGTTGAAACAGTCATGCTTTCCGATGACGAATACAAGCAGAAACTAAAAACGGAAGAACAATTACTGAAATGTACCGTTTCCGATAAAATACAAAAGAATGAGGATATCTGAAGTAAGAACCTGATACATTTAGTGGCATGATGAAAAAACAGGTCAATAAGCACTGAATGTGCTTCAACCCGAGGGCCGAATTTAAAATTTATTGAAATTAGAATTTGAATCTTGGACCATAAACTGCTCATTTAGCAAATACTGCGCAGTCTGAATCCAACAAAATCACATGAAGTAAGTTTCTCCAAAATTGCCAATTACTTCTTTTTGTGTCCCTCTCCTTTATCGTCCGTTCGCACCACCCCAAAGCTAGATATTAAATGTCATCTGGAAAGTTTAGTGTTTCCTGAATTCTTGACCTCCTCATAATCCATCTTCCCTCCCTTCCCTCCAATTCTAATAGTGTTAACATGCTAGCCCATGATGAAAATTTGTAAATATATTTTGCCTCGCTATGAGTAAAAATAATGCTGACTCCGAATAGTCATAAATATTAACATATTTTTTTAATTATGGACAACTTTATATTTTAAATATTACCCAGTAATGTATTCTTGACACTTCATAAAAATGGAACACCTTCATGCGTATGAGTATTTTTTTATCTTGTTTAACAGCGTTTCAGAATGATAACAATCATTAATAGGAAACTTATAAACACCCACGCATGAAGATCTACAATCTTGAAAATCACTAATGACAAGCAGACTGAAAATGAAATGAGATTTATTGATAAAATTCCATAAAATTTTGTCGTGTGTCTTACTAATCCAAATAATTTTTTGTCTGTACATTTAACATCATCAATAAAATTTTGGTGATTTAAGTAGAAAATAACCGCATCTTAAGGTTTTCATATGATTTTCTCAGTTGAGATAAAAGTACGCAATCTCTGATATTTAACTTAAAATATACAAATAGGGCATATAGTACCATTTATGGTGTTTAATAAAAGACTTTAAATTATGCCCTGCAGATAAAATATTTTTCAGGAGAATCAATCACTGTTATTTTGAAGAAGATCAACTATATTTTATGTTGGTTAATTAAACTAATATACAATTAAAATCAAGGTTTATAGAGCTAAAATCGTTGCTAAAATGAAATAAAAGTCTATTCATCTCATTATCTAAATTTTGAAAAATTCAGACAAGGTCAATTTACAAATACATGGCCTCCAAAACGGGCTTAAATTAACTAAAATTAAACGCGCTCAGGTTTATAACGTGAATTCTAGAAAGACACACAGCATATATTGCCACAAATAATCGGGAATTTGTGAAGTTTTACATTATAAATGATGAAATAGGGTGACATACCAGTAGTCATCGGTCTTGACAGTTTATTAAAAGCATAATTGGTGCCAAACTGTCATACTTGAGATGTTATTCAGCCCTTCAGGAAAAAATTACATTTTGTTTTATTTTAATTTTAGCGCTCCATGCCGACTAATATTTTGTCTAATCAGATGTCACAAATTAGAAAATGAACAGTTAATTAGCAGAGCTTGACAAAAAAGATACATTAGTTCTTATCAAAAAATATTTCAATTTCTCACTTAATTAGCGAGATTGCTTACTTTTAATGTATCCATCACCCAAATTAGGACTTATTAAAGAAAACACCTACGTAAATCGCTTCATCTTAAATGAATTTCAAAGTTAAAATGAGTCTTCGGTCCAAATCGTTGTAATATTAATTGCCAAGACAATTTAAACTTCAAAAAAACCTATTCGCAAAGTTGATCTTAAGCATCTTCAAGCGGTGACTTCAAAGAATTGAAAATCTTACCACTCAACTTAGAAAACCCCTACTCTAATTTTGGAGTCGATTTACTTGAAAGCTGACTTCATTAAATTTCGTTATTATCACTCCATGATATCGCCTAAAAGTCTCCACCTTTGATCTAGTAGTTAGATATCTCAGTAATGTAAGACGCAGCCAAATAACTTTAAATGGTAAATATTATAAGATGATAACTGAAAGTTTTTAATTAATCCAACACATATAGGGTGAAAGAGAAGCGGTTTCGACAAAATCTCTCCAACTTTATGTGTTAAGATTAACTCTTTTGTATTTTTGGCCACAAATTTTCTTCCAGGCTGACCTAAAAGGCAAATTACCTTGCCAAGTTATAGAAAAAGCTTTGAAGATCCCAATTAGAAAGATCCTATTTCTTCAATTAACTCTGAGGCACTTTGATCTAAACCACAAAAAAAGCGGGAGAGAGATTTGCAAGTGTGTTACAATGAAATCAAAGCATGGTAGTCTTCATCAAAGCGATCTTCACAATGTCGTATTCAAATGACTTTACTTCTTTAAAAAGAAGTAGGAAGGTAGAAAAATAGAGCAACACGACAAGTCTCATTTGTAATAAATCATGGTTGTACACCTGCATCTTCACAAATAAACAAATTTTCTTCTACCGCATCGCCCCTTTTTAAAGTTTTCTAGTGAAGGACAAATACAAAAAAGGGAAATCCTCGAGTTTCCCACTTTTCTAAGTAGTCAAAATTCTTACAGGTTGCTAGTTTGCTAATTTAAATTTCATTACACCAAATGTGTTTATCTCTTGATTTTGACAGTTATAGTTATTGACTAAAATTTAAATCAAAACTAGAAAGCCTATACTCCTAGATTCCAAACCTAGATTCAAAGTTCCTAAATTTGGTTAAATTTATCGTCATAAAAGATAAGAGTAGCTGAAACACCATGCATCATAATGTCACCCCCAGCGTTAACATTAAGTTCAATTCGAGTCACTTCAAAGGATTTTTGAAAGAGCAGCAACACAAATTCTCCTGGACTGATTAATTTAGAAAAAAATTCCCCTGATTAAGACCACCTACCCCTTTCGGAAGATTAAATTCTCTCAGCCTTAGCTATGCCTCCTCCTGTCTGAATATTATAATGTGTACTATGGGTAAAAGCATATTTTATTACTATTGTTATTCAATAGAACAATTTCCACCATCAACAAATTACATATATTTCGGTTCCGTTAGCAATCTGTTCAAATCAAAAGATTAAATAATTTGCTTTGAAGTTTAACCGCTTTTACATCTGAACTGCAATTTGCACAGTCTTTGTTTTCTTATTCTGTTTTTTTTGGAGGATATTCCCCCGCCGTGGAGGTTTGGACTGCAAAGGGGTGGCCATGCTAGTAAAATGTACTTTTTAGTGTAGCGTAATATCGATTTTTATAACTCACTACTTGAGTCAGGTTACCTGTGGCTAGACGCTTCTTTCCCCATTTTGCGCAGCGTTATTCAGGTCTGTTGAGTGCTTTAATCGATAAATAATCGATATTTATTTGGCCTAGAATAAAGTAATTACAATCAAACTTATATTATGTGCTCATTTAAGCAAAATTAAGTCTTATTTTTTTAAAAATAAAGATCGAATTTTGCCTATTGTGCGAAAAATGCACAAAAGAGTAGAGATTATTCCCAAGATAATGTGTTCGCAACTTCTGTGACCTTATTTGTAGATTTTCTTCTCTTATTACCTTATAAGGACACGTTGGACTTTAAATTAATGCCTCAAAAATGTATTAACTGAAATTTAATAAGTAACACAAATAAAAAAGAATGTTTCAGACGATCAAATTTGTTTCAGATACAGCCCTCAGTTTATCCAAAATAATTGCTATATAGATGGGAGATGAAAATTATGACTCTATGTTAGTGAAACCGCAATTGGGTACAAACCGTTGTTTTAGGAAATGACATAAGTAATCTCACTAAAAATTATTTAAAACTAAATCGACCATTATAAAATACGTCAAGCCAGGAAGACCTTAACGATAGACAGGTACCAGTCACAACTCGAACTAGGGAGAAAAGTTTTATTTAAATATTCAAAATTATTTTTCTCTTCCTCAGGTAAATGTAATTTTAAAAGCCAAATATCATTAGGTTCAAATCTTATTTAAAGAAACAATTATTCAGCAGTACATTACAACACATAGGTAAGTAACTACAACACGTAGATAAATATTTTGTCATCACTCAACCTATTTGATAAAACCACTTTATTATTGAGTTTTAACTATCAATCCACATCAAAATGATTTATTTTTAATTTAGAGTAAATTCTAAAAATTATTCACATATCCTACTTAGGTGATTCCTATTAGCGGTACTGGGGCTTTGTATCTGAATCAAATTTGCACTCAACCGGCAAAAAATCATGTGACTATCTTAAACTGAAGCTTCCCTTTATGAGGGATGTAGATCTCCTTTTGTCTTTCGAAGTAGGGCAAAAGCAAACTCGTTAAGAGTTATCAGAATTTGGCAGTGGTATAAAAGAATCCGACTATTAAAACAGAAATTTCTCAGCTACTAATGGGTTTGGAAACCTGTACCATAAAAGTGCATTACACATTAATAGTATTAATAACTATGTACTTGAAGTATGTGACAGATTTTGTGATACCTGTCAATCAGCACTTTTGGCACATAGTACACCCAATCACGTAAAACTAAAAAACCAGTAATCAGTATTCTGAATCATTAATAGTGGAATATTTTAAAAGAAGTCAGTGAGAACATAGACAGGTAAATGAATTAACTTTTCGTTTCAAGATGAGAGAACTCGGGGATGGGAATGACATTCTAATTTAATATCGAAACCTTTCTAGACCATTTCTTGAAGAAACGCTCTTTACATCTTTTGAGCATAAGCACAAAATTTGCTCATCAAAAAAGTCATTTTTCTGATAGAACGTTAATTAACGATTAAATACAACTGAATATGAAATTCAATTTCATCTAGTACAATTTTTCCGAAGGCATCAATTAACAATCAAATATTCAGAATAATGTTAGTCGGGGAAATAGATAAAAATCTGTTTTTAGTAGAAAAGTAGTAAAATAAAATATTAGAAAATTCTAAATAACCTAAATATGTACATGCTTTATATGACTGAAAACTGGAGACACTGGAGACACAGAAACCTTACATTTTTAGTTCATTTTCAAAGGCAAATCCGTTAATCACAAAAAGTAGCAATTAGAGCTCAACTGAAAATAAAATTCGGTGAGTGGTCATTCTAGAATTGTCACGTCAAGTGTCACAATAAATCAACTCGTTAGATTCTGATAATTAGTGCTCAAAGTAAATCAATGGGATTTATGATTTTTAATCATAGGAGAGCATCAAAACATAAGGAACGGCAGAATATTTTAAATGAGTTGAAGGAGGAATAGGCAAAAGTGCATATTAATGAGGGCATAAAAGAGCGTTAGTTCATTAGAATTTTTAATTCCTCCGATTTTATGTATTTTAGTTAATTTGTATAGTTCGCTGCAGCAGGACCTAACGTTACAAAATTTAAACTTCGAGGTCTACCGCCTAGGTTTCTGCGATTATGTTCACCGTGTTAAAAGTTGTTTATTCTGCCGATTGCGGTTGGGTATACCACCTCGGTTTATCATGCTATGCCTCTATACCAAAGATAACTTAATTGAAACCAGCTAAATTACACATAGTATGATGGAATTCAACAAAGCATGCTCAAGTTGTATTTTAAGTGGAATGATAAGATTTCAAAACATATGCGATCAGATGATTAAATCAACTTGTTAACGAGTTCTGAATATCGTGAGCACAATTGTAGCTGTGAAAGTGAGATATAGTGAGAACTATATCCCTTATGAGAACGAGAAGAAAGTATGAGTCGTGATGTGGTATTGACCTTTCCTGTTTCATACTTAACCGAGCTCGGTTACTGTCTCTCTTAATCAGATGCCTTCCAATGGTTAAAACTTTTGTTGTTGCCATGTCATGGGCAACAACATAAAACGCACCTAGGCAGGGTCAAAGACGCATTAAATGATAGATATGACTCCCAAACTCGTTTATTCCACAATTTTCGTATTTGTAGATCCGGACGATTTTTAAAAATCTGAAGATGCTGAAGGGAGTGGAAGGTAAAGGTACAAGGTTATAACGAATAAACATGCCCACATGTACACAACTGCGCGCATACAAAGACCATCGAAATTAGAGCGGGGGAGGGAGCCAATAAATCTTCTGACGAAGAATGCATTTGGATAATAAAGTTCCGCATAGAGAGAGAGCTATAACAAGTAATTAGCTAGATGGAGAAAGAAAATATAAACCACCACCATCTTTAACATCATGGCCGCGTAAATAATAAATGACTTAAGTGGAAATTGTATGTTAACTATTTCATTTTTAAGCTGCTTTATGTTATCTAAATTATGGTTATCTAAATATCTTAGAGACAAATTAAGCTGGTAAAATTATACTTTATATGGATTATCTGGGCGTTCAACAGAAAGTTCAACGGCCAATAATCAAACGGCGTTTGTTTTAATCGGTATTTTTCCAGCAACCCAACGTTCTGTGTCTTTAACCTTGAGGTAGGGCTATAAAAAACGAATTTGCTTGATATCCCACTTCACACATCATCAAGTAGAATTCCTGAAGATTAATAGTTCTGTGTGGGAATGCTGGCCTTTGAAACTGCCAGAAATAAAGACGCTTTATTTGAGGTAGGGGTCTTGACAATTAACAGCTGGGAGGAGTGGAGCTGGGCATTAGCAGTAAACGCGTATCGTGTTTAAATCGACTATCTGATAATCTAACAATCTGAAAAACAAGAATTAATATCAATTTAAAAATTGCTCATTTAATAAGGGCAACCGATCTTATTTTGAGAGGGCAGATTTGAAATAAATAACAGATGCGTTATTTCTTTAAATTTCTCTAAATATGGGTATGTGATCTCCTCTTGCTTAATAAGATTCTCCAACTACCAAATCGAGGAAACGCAAATTCCTTATTTCTAATAGGAAGGTAATTTACTAATAAGGCTTCTATGTTTCATCTCCGTTTTGTACAGTTCCGCAAAATCAATTTTTTTCTAATAAAATTGATCCAATTTACAATGAAAATTATAAAATTTTGGAAGAAAACAAAGGAAGGGCTTGCTCTATCTACGATCCCTTAGTTATAAAATTTCTCTGGAAGTGAAGGTTAGGTATATAGTCTGTTTCCGCGAAGCCACTAGGGTTCATAGATTGTATCTATCACTGAGTTTTAACTAGTCTCTAAATTACCGAAATTCGGCATGATATCTAACCATTTTCCCTCTACTTATCTCTATTCAAATACATTCTAAAGTGGTTATTTTCTCACGTTCAAACAGTAACCTTGTCATACAGATGCAAAAAAGTCCTGATAATCCCCACTTGTTTCAAGGTGTTCATTTACTCTCGCCTTGTCCGTTTTTTGCTTTTCCCTTCCCCACCAACTAACATAGGATAAAGATACGCCATCATAGGCAACTTTTTCCCTTCACCCTCTTCAGGTGGATGCACACAAAATCGGTTTTGTCACTAGCTTCTTTTTTCCTTCACTCACTCCGATGGATGTGTGAAGGTAGTTGTAGCTTTTGTTCTTATGCGCGAGGGAAGAAAGGAGAGAAGAAAGCGTTTTTAAATGTCTTATTGTATTTCAAATACCCAACACAATGCACATTTGCAGGTGATGATGCATGCTGACATTTCAACTCGAGATGAAGACAGGAGAAATCTTGTGTAGATGGATTTTTTGTGAAATTTCTTTTCCTTCCGTCTTCCTTTGGTTTTCAATAACAACCAGAGAAAATTATACTTGTAAAACCGAATACAAATCACGATAAGGTAACAAACTTTGTCACGCTGCTGTACTTTCGGATGCCTTTTTCTGATTTGTTTAAAATAGCCTGATAATAAATCGTAGCACCGTACGTTTAAATGTGCGGATTATTGGATCGATTTTGCGGAAAACTCTATTTACGTATTAGAAGGTACAATAAAGAAGTTTCTAATTTAAAACAACTATATTAATAAGCCCTTGCAGAAGTGAGTGAAAATTAACACTTTTGTCTAAGCGTCAAGCGATTAAGTTGAATTGCTAACAACTCAACTCATCATATATAAAAATAAAGTCTGAGTGTTGATATAAATAAACAGGGCTTGCATTTTAAATTAAATTTGCATTAAAGTTTTAAGAACCTTTTCTCCAACAGACTTGAAAAATCAGAGGAAACAGAAAACTGAAATTCTACTCACTAGAAATTTTAAACTAATTTGTAATAGCATTAACATTTGTTCAACTTATCTTAAGCATGTTTGATAAATACAATGTTTAAGTTCTGAATGAGCTAGATGGAATCTTCGAGCTTCTTAAAAGCGCATCTATCATTCTAGCTAACCACTCTTCATCATATAGTTTCAAAATTTCGGCCTTCAGCAAGATTTATCATGCCATTTGATTGGTTCAAAGTCAAAGAAGGGTCATGAATATCAGGTGATATTTATTTATATAATCCGAAGGTTTATTTGTTGATCAGCCCAATTCGCAAATCATCCTGATGAAGGAACCTCACGAGAGTAAAATCACACACCGAGAGTGGTGCCATTTGGTGGAATAGGTATCACGCTATTTCAGCATGGTGGTTGTGGTGATAGGGTTACTTACTACTACTCTGAAACCTATGTACGATTAATAGTTCCGAATTAAGTACATGCTTATCAAAAGAGTGATTAATGACATAATTAGAAAGTCACGTGCCAAAACGAGAAGCACAATGGATGCTAGATCGCAATAACAATAATGATGGAAAAATATTAGTGATAGAGTTGGGTAAATGGCCCAGCAGATGGATGGATGATTGATCTATAGGTGGCGCTTTATGAATGCGCTGAGATAAATGGCTGAACAATTTGCTTAAATTAATGCGTTAGCGCACTATAAATAATTAAGGGTTATAAACAAGAACAGCTGTGTTTGTGATGGACAGCAGTTTGAATTGATAAAATGAAGAAGGAAATAACTTCAAGGAGAATGACTCTGCTTAACGATATAATTTTAATAGTAAAAAACTTAGGAAATTATGCAGATATTACAAATAAACAGAAGAGATGGATGACCTTATTATTATTAGCAAGAACCGGTTCTTATAATCTATCTCTATCGAATGGATTTTTTTCTACCAGCCTGTTCAGACCAGGAAAAAGAAAAGATAAGTCTTATAGCTAAATGATGACATCATTATTAGGAAATTAAAACTGCTTAAACGTAGAGGAATGATTGATTTCTTGGTTATTCGATAATGTATTTGTGAGAAGACTTCATTCTCAGGTATAAGTAGGGAAGATGAGTGCTATAGCCAGCAGATGTCTATCAACACAGATGTCGGTCATCACGCCGGGACACCGACAACGAGACATGACTGACGTCTAACGAAGAAATGTTTTGTATATAAACATAATTTGCTTATTAATAAATTGGGGATGGCTTGCCTGCCACCTCCGAACTGATCTAGCGACATGGGTGACTTGACTTATTCCATCTATTCCTTCTATTCGATCGATATGGCCTCGATAGAGTCTTTCAACGTTATGACAATAAGTAATCGTTAAACCAGTTACTCGAGAAATGAAATTTTTTCAGAACATCTGCAATATAGTTACAGCTTTCTATCACACTCCTGGATAAAAGAGAAAACTGCATGCGTGATAGCTCCTCATATCTTATCGTGTAGATTCAGAATGCCATTTTAAGTATTGTTATCGGATTACCTTACCTTACCTTAGCTGATTAAAATTAGTAAGCCAACTAAACTATTTAAATTGCTAAAATGAGAAATAAGTACTGTTATTCACTCTTGTAAATTGGTGATGATATCCGAGATCAGTTGGTAGTAAATTGGACGAATAACTTGAGGTTCATCGCAAAATAAAATTCGAAAAAGAAACTAGTTTTCAAGCTTGGATAGAAAACAAAATAATCTCGCAAACTAAGATTTACATATCGGTTTAAAAAATGCAAAAAATACAATACACAAATGTTTGTTTTTACTGTGCTAATGGTATGCCTACTACCAAACAAAATTTATTCTCCCAAGTCTGTCGTCCGCATTGATTTCACAGGAAGGGAATTTTAAATTGACATTGATAATTGACGAGAATATTTTATACTTGATGGAACAAACTGTGGTTAGAAGAAAGGCCTCTTATATAGATGCTTTAAGTATTATGAAATAGTGGAGTTGTTACGACATCGCCTACATGAGTGCCTTACTCGTTTATAGGTAAATCAAGAGTTCTTAAGTTTCATGCAAACAGTAGTTCGAAAGCCTTAATATCCTATCGAATACCATCATCCAATATTACAAGTAGGTTCATAAGCGTACCTCGAAATTTGAGCTAAATTACAAATGATGATTTATCGACAAAATCCGATCTCCGCAGAAAAGATAACCAAACCTAAAATTTTGGTGTAGGCTTAATTCTTTGCAAATGACTTTCGAAAAATTGATAAAAATAATTTTTTTGCAAATGTGATATGTTTCTGGAGAAGCAAAGAATCTGAAACAACAAGTAAATAAATATCTTTGGGGAAATCTGCTAGAGTACTAATTAGTTCTTTAATCTAAACTCGAATAAATAAAAAGATAGTCTAGATATAACTACCATTATATTCTGTACAGGAAATGTACAAAAACAGAAGAAATCCAATTTATATTATTGAAAAAGAACACTCAAAACAGGTGAAGAAATATGAAAGGAAATATCATTTTCTTTTTGGAAATCAAATTTGAAATATTAAAAAAAATCAGTGTTTTATTCAATGAAAAGAATTGAATTCAAACCTGTAACGGATTCATTTTTAACGCCTTCTTTTTACATCTTAAAGGAGCAATTGTCTTTAAAATTAATCATTCTACATGATAGAAATTTTTTCGGAAAAGCTTTTTTTATACAAAAGAGAGATAAAAGATGAATCCCCCAAGTATTGAGCCTGGCGGCAAAATAAAACCTGGTATTATTTAATTTTTTTCAGAATTCAAAGTGTCCACATGTATAAGGAGAGAACAGCTGTTTTCTTCTGTTAAATCATTTCGCTTCTGTCCCCTCTGTTCAACGGTTGATGGTAACGCTTCCAGGCCACTAAGATACCCTAAATTGGAATGTATAATTCATTTTTTCTATTCAAGTTTTGGGGGGTTTCCCTTGAATACCACTGATTCTTTTAAAAGTGATTGCACAAATGCTTCCGATAGAATTTTGCATTTGAAGTTTAACTTGAAGGTCATGTCTGCAATGATGATCGCCAAGTGCAAATAAAATGCTTCTGGACTGGTCAATCTTAACCGAATCCAATTGAACTTAACTGGTTGGACGCATTAAAATTATTGAGGCATATCATTAGAAGCACCCAGTCATTTCAATCAAAAGCACTGGACAAAACGAATAAGAAGAATGAGAATTAAGGAAAACAACATTCTGAACTAGTTTCCGAATTGAAACTATAATCGAAAATGAAAGATTTCATGAAAACGAAGAAGCTGTTCAAGGAGTCCGAAGCGAACACCCCAAATCAAGAAAAAGAGTTCAGGTCTAACGAAAAAGGGGTGGAGGAATGACAGGAATGCTGAATGATGTTCTCGTGAATTTGTGAACGACAATACATCAAACTCCTGGTGGAAAATCCCCAGAGGAATCACTAACGAGAAGAAGCAGACTGAGGCAAAATCAATCATTTGAATGAACGGTTGTAGAAGAAATAGATCTCCGGGAGTATCAGTCAAGCAGATCCCATGACCAAGTTCTATGAGCAAATTGCGGGTTAAAGGAAGAGTGTCAAGAAGGAAAAATATATTAATGTGAGAATATTATTTTATTAGACATTTACCATTAAGAAAATGACATTTTTATTGTCACATTCCCCACCAACTTTGTAATTATATTATTGATTTGTGTTTATGCCAATTATTTGAATTCACTTTGATTGCAGTCCGTAGTGGCTATCTGACTTGTTCTACTTATCTTTGGACTGGGATATGAAGCATTTAGATCATATCAGGGTTAGTCTAGACTGTAAAACTCTCCGTTTTTCACAAGATAACTTTCCACAAAAATGGATAAATATGCTACTGATTCAGCTGGGAATTTGTCAATCAACGTCAAGGTGATATGGTGTGTATTTCTCACCTGTCAAAAGGTAAGAAGTTTAGTATTAAAACTCCGGTACGCATGTTTCAGCAGGAAAAGACATTCATAGAGTGGCTGATAGGCTTCAACGCAACCATGACTCGTCATTCGTGGATGATTAGTCAATTGACGAATCACTTCCTACATTTTCCTTTTTTGATAAATTTTCTTTATAGAAAAGTAATAATCAGAAACCTAATCACATCCTACAATGACAATTTTATTGTTGTTGAGTTAAAATGAGGTAATACCGCCCACGCGAATTTGAAAACATTCGGCGACTGCAATATGCTATTTTGTTTAAACAAAATTTTTGTAGTCAGTCACAAAATTCGTGACTACAACACGTTGGCAAAATAATCACGTTGAAGTCCCTCAATAAACATAATCGTTAAAGAGTTTAAATTGCATTTACGATTATGCACGGGAGTGACGCAGTAAGTATCGAGAGCCCAAATCACCTCATTTGTGTTTCCCGAAGTCTTCAGATTGGTGTTATCTATCGCCGTTAGGTGTTCTTTAATGACACTCCGGCCTTCTTCTCCTCCCACCCCCAAAACCCCCTTTCTAGGCAGTGATATACAAACGCCTAACTTCTGGATGAAACCAGACAGTCAATTTACATGCTTTTGTTTGAATTGCTGACATTCCACCACTTACAAAACGCGCACAAAATGGGCCCATTGTTCGCTGGACTTCAGTTACGATGATGACGTTTTTGCAGCAAACTTCATAGGGATGATAATGACGGCATCAAATACTACAGGTCGACTGTCTCTCTCTCTTTCGCTCTCTGAAGTAAAACTCTGCTTCTGGAAAATCTACGCACACTAAAACGCATTGTAGATGGGAATCTGTGGGCCATAGAGCGTATGTGACCTGGAGCGGTCATCCGAGAATGATTTCAGATGTACTTTGAGAATTCGATAGTACCCCTCCATCTAACGTGTGAATTTATGAGCTCTTTGATCTTCAGATAAAAATGTGAAGAGTTGCTTTTTTTCTATTTTTGAGTGATTAAGTCAAACAGGAAAATAAGCCTCATATTTTAATTAAATCTGTGATACTTTAGTCTGATCAAACCTAAATGAGTTGATATGATTTCCTGAATGGGTAAAAGAAAGTATTGTCATTAAGCGGTAATAAGCAATATTAAGCAGTACTAGTTATTACTTGAGCGTTGTTAGCCTGAAAAATATTTGGGTCGGATACAAACTTGCTAAGAAAAACAATAGACAATCCAATCTTCCTTTTAATATTAGGATAATCATTGTGGAAAGTTGAGCTAATACAATTATACCTTCTGACACTAGGAATAGCTTTATTCATTTTTCTTTTTTTCTAGATAATAGCTATCAAATCTGCAGTACTTGCGCACCCTGACTCATAGACATGCTCAGTCTCCCCATGTACTAACTCACACATCTCCTCTAAACGTCAATTACCCACCAATGAATAAAATTGGCGAAATCTGTCAGCTGCCCTATCGTACCTCACTTCGTCCATCATAATCCGGATTGTCCTCCTTCCCCCCAATTTCTCCCTCCATTCCTTCCTCCCATTCTCATTGCTTCCCAATAGTCCCATACACGTTTACCTAACTCAACTCCCCCTTTGATGTTTTCTGTTAGCCTTAGGATATCTAGTTTAGCTTGGTGGGGCTCATAAAGTAGCTTTATTTGGGATAAGAGTTGCTTTAAATCTTACTATAATCTTAAGAGTTGAGGAAAGCCTAATTTTTTCCTTTAGAATAAGAAAATATTTTATTCCCGGGTTGAGGAAAATTTAACTGAAAATGTTATGATTGCAATGACCTTGTATATAACTCATGTAGGAAAATGGATTCATATCCTGCTATACATATTCAATGAATGGAGATGTGGATTGTCATCCCCAGCTTATTCTTTCATTCAGAGAGTGAATCAGAGAATTATTAGAGTTCTTCTCCGCTAGTAAAAACTGGTCATTTCGGGAAAAGAAGAAAGGAACATATCGAGTTGGAAGTACTAACTACCCAACTTAACCAATCAACTCTAATCGTTGAAAACATGAAATCACTCAGAAATCTAAGAGGGAGATTCCTATATTTCTACTTGAGAACATTTCAATTTTAGTTATTAAGTAGCATATGCATAAATTGATGAATTCAGAAGAAACCCTCTTGATGGTTTGAATTCATTCTCTTCTTTTTTAATGCTCCACATCTTTGGATACTTTCCTATTACTAAAATTGTAATATTTATTTTAGCGTTAGCAATGATGATCATATCAGTACACACAAAATACACATTTTCAGCGAATGCATGAATTTACACTTGCTGATGAAATCAAGGTACATTAAGCAGAAATCTAATCAGCCCTTACTAAGAGATGTTGGTTAGGTTCCCAGAATTTCAATGCCACTCTGAAGGCGGAAGTATCATTTTTATGAGAAATGTATCTCCTTGTGAAAATAATATTTCATTAAATATGTTTGTCATGCTCCCTGTTTACCTTAATGTCTATGCTATTGGCCCACTTGAATATGTAAATTATCTGAAGGTCACAATTGAATGATGTGTAATGCCTAACTGTTTCTCTATCTTCAGGAACTGTGATAGGCTTTTAGGACGTAACAGTCACAAAAAATCTTAGAAATACAAAAACGCTCTATTATTGCTTACGGCCATCTTTGCAATTATCACTCAACCATTCAATAATGACCTTCGTTAAGTTGTGCTGCTTTCACAGTTCAAATTAGGAGTTTAAAGATGGACATATTCGGCCTCTGACATACCAGATTATAAGATATAGAAATAGAAATGCCATTGGCAACAGTAACATCAGACTTAATTTGAGACTCTCCATAAGAATTTGAAGAATATGAGAAAAGAAGTAAAAATCCCGAGTGTCTTAAACCAAATCTCCCCACTCCTTTCTTCAAGCTCTTTTCTGTCCCTCATAGTTATGTTTCTGCATGTCGGAATAGCACGATGTATACTATCGCTACTAATAATCAGACCTATATACACACACATGATGTCATAAAACTTATATAAAGAAAAACTATCCTCTTGGTTTTAAGAGAATTAAAAGAACGAGCTACACTAGTAGCCAGACCAAACTACGAACTCTAGTTTCTCTAATTTAATATTTCTTCCTCCAGGTAATTAGATCTGAAGGCTACTAATTTCCTACTCTCCTACATGTAAAATCATACCAATTGCTCACAAAACGTCCTGGTTTCTCAATCAGTGAAAGCAACTAAGGTGTTATATTTTCTTTCTTAAGTTTAGCCCGAAAGTTCCAGAATTTTAGCCATATTTTTCGAATGACTGGAAGAGAAAAATGTATCACTCATATGAAGTGCAATTGGTTTATAACTCTACAAAAATTAAGACAGTGAAGTTTAATTTGATGATGCGTAAAATTTTCATATTTGTCCTTTATAAACAAATTGGCTAGATAAACATTTCATTCATATTTTTTGAATGGTAGAAATTTCAAAATGCAAAAACAAAACACCGTAGAAGAATATGCTTGTTTCACGAATTAAAAGTTGACCCATGATTTCGTTTGCAATAACTTTATCATTTGCAAAATTATTGTCTTAAATTTGTAATTTTGGCATAAGCAAGAAGAAGACAGTGGTTGATTTTAAAAAATTGATTGTTAGATTGAATGAGCTTGGATTAATGATAAGACATATAAATATAAACAAAAGAAGATTCAAAATTATAGTAAATGAATTATTTCTTTTTGTTGGGGTTAATTTTGTAGTAATACTTTAAAAATTGAATAGATTTTTTTACTAAAATGATTATAATAAACCCAATTACATATTAAAGCCCAAAGGCAATCGTTAATTGAATAGTCTTAATTTAGTTATCATTGCTATGAAATCACTTCATTGAAAAATCCGCCGTGTATCTCCAAAATGAACTTTACCAATCATTTTAATAACTCACCGCTATCCCTTACCATTATTCAGACTCTATAGTAAAATATTTTCTCATTATACACATGAAGAAGAGAATAGTATAAAAAATACAGTTCATAAACTTGTGAAATTTGTGCTCTTTCTTTTACTATTCAAAGGATAATAACTAGTTTGTAAAATAACAGCAGAAATACATATGACTGCAAATCCAAGTTCATGAAATTCGACATTCAGTGCAACCACCCCACAATCATCTTGAAAATTAACCTCCTGTTAAAAGTTGCTTCTAGAACATCCAGTAAATGTAAAGACTAGAAGCATTAATAATAACTCAATTTTTTGAAAAAATCGTAATATTTTGCCTTCTTTGCACTTCGATAAATGTAATATTGAAAGTTGGACATACCCCTATCCACACCTCTTTTAAAGGGAATGCTAACGAATCATTATTAGATCGATTGGACTATTTGCAATCTTACTAAATACGTCATTGTATTCCTTGACAGATTGAGAAATAGTTATAGTCAACGTAAAGGGGATAAAAGAGATCAGTAAACCATAAATTGGAGGAAGAAACGAGTCGAATTCCAAATCGTCAAAATTGAACAATTTGAAATGATAACTCTCTTAAAAACCACCGTTTTGAAGTAAAATTATATTTTAAGGTGGGGAAGATATTTATCCCTTTCTTTCCTGAATTAAAAATGATAAGCAAGTGTTTAACACCTTTAAAACGGATAATCAATGAACCAGTACAAATTTACAAAATATGTACCCCCACTTGAAACATTCACCTTAATGAAACAAATGCATTCAGAATTTTTCGTGTTCATAAAAAATGATAATCACGAACACACGAAGATTACTGAATCTTCCTTTCAGTACTATATGCCATCTTTGCCTGGGAAGGCCATGGGAAATCTATTTGCAAGCCAAAATGTTTTCATATTAGGACTTGGAATACTAATATCTTCTGAAAAACACTTGATAAACAAAAAGCGCTGTAACACACGAGTGCGAAGATTGCTCCAGATATAGTAAAATGAAATCGTTTACAAGCAGCACCGTTTTTAATATTATTCATCCATTTAAATAAATCCCTAAAATTAGGAGGAAAAACGAAAAAATTCCTTAATAACAAGAATTCATACTCACCAGAAATCAAGTAGACTCGTAAGCGGTTGGTGGTAAATTCCGGGGTTGGTTTCCCTCGCAATTCTAGTCAGATTTCAGACACTACGACGGTTCAAAAGAAAGCTATAAGACGGAGAAGATTGAAAGTAGTGACGTCGATTGACAAATTGCGTCCGCAACATCAACACGCGATTAGGACAGCAGAATCGAAATAATAACTTTCAGGGTGCTGCATAAACCCAGTAGCATATTTCCTGATTATTTGCATGTGCGTGCTGTGTGTGTGCAGCGTGCGTGTAACGCACTAACTTCGGCCAATCGCGTGGTTATGAGCCTTATTGCACGCGCGAGAGGTCAAGCTACCCGATTGGTCCAAAAAGCTGCGTAGTGTATGTTAAAGCGGTGCGTAGGTGGTTAGGTGCGTGCGTACTTTCTTATGCCCGCGAAATTGAAACCGGATTCGTCGGTTTGTTTACTTGGTTAAAATTACCTTTATTAAAATTGAGGGCAATGTAGAAGTATCTATAGTTTCACACTTGAAATTCTGATATTTCTTATTAAGCAGAGTAATTTAACTAATCTTTTGAAATATTTTGAGTGACTACAATCAAAGCTAAATATTAGAACATAAAAAACAGTAGGAAAGCTCGGATGATTAGTGAAGAGCGTTGGGTGAAGAAGAGAAGAAATTTGCATAATCGATAGACTCTTTCTTCAGTGGATCTCTAGTTTTATCCCTTGAATGTATCTAAATTTCATTTTCAACATGTTGAAAGTCCAAATATTACTCTTTAATTTGGCCTCTACTCTCTTAGTCCTCGCCCATATTGCTCTCATCATCATGAAAAAGTGAGCATACTAGGTGATGGCTCATCTGCGAGCTCGCAGTTTCCAGCTCTCATTTACAGGGTCAATGACATTGAGTATTCACTAAGGCAATACTATACTGAAGGTTGATTCTCGGAAATATAAGTTCGATGTTCATTATGTCTACATTGTTACTAGCATCCACGACAATCAACTTTTTTGCTATTTTTATCAATATAGAGTATCTGAGCACGTTCAAGTGCGGGAATGGATGATCAAATAGCAGTATAAATAAAGTTCGTTTATTAAAGTCTTATTTTACTTGATTTTCAAATTTATAAGTCCGTTTACATTTTGCCTCATGAGTGCTTTTTTTCTGTATATTGCCTTAATGTTCCAATTACCTAATTTCTAAACTTTCGTGATATTCGGATATTATTGGCAAACTGGTTACATTAATTGGACAGTAGTGCCATCTCGGCTTACTTGATTCTGTTAATAACCAAGAAAAAGCAGATGGCACTAGCGAGTGTGTTTTTAACATACCAGAGTTCACAGAGTTTGCTCAAGGTGAACTCTAATCTGCCTCATCATACACATACCTTTTTTATTGATTGAATTTTTGCACTTCTTGAGTTTCAAAATTTGCACCGAATTAAAAAAATGAAAAAAGTTACGTTTTCCATTTGTGATTCCTTTTTGAAAATACAATCCTCAAATACTTCATTTCAGATAAAATTCTCGAAAGTTACATAACAGTTAACATTCACTGAAGTATTATTTTATTCAGAAATATGTAGCTGAAATAAACTAAGCTATTGATTTAAGATTTGAGAAATAAGTAATGAAGGTGTTTCTCTATATATGCGGGAACTCACGAAATAAAAACTGTGAATTTAACGGCTAGAAACTATCACCGCGTTTGGTCTTTACACAAACATGTGGCCCATTTGATAAAAAAGTAAAATGAAGTGTGTTTCAAGGACACTAAGATGTATAATTTTCAATATTACAGTGAATGGAAGGAGGAAGAATGAAGTTTGAACACTTTGAAATCAGAAATGTTCACGTAGTTCAAGTTGCAATGGGTGCTTTTCTGTCTTCTGACATCATTCTCTTTGATTGGAGCCTAATTCTGAGAGTGATTTGGTGAGCAACGCAAAGAGTCTACTTTGCAATCCTATGATTTTCTTAATCCTACATTTCAAAGGTCATTTTAAATACGTCAACGGAAACATAGTGGAATAGGCAAAGTTTAAAAAATTGGTTGCTAGTGCTACGCTGATCTTTAGAGTTACAACATTGAAGACCTCTAATCTAGACTATGCTAAAGTTTTCAGCTCACATAAATCAATCTTCTCGCATGTATTTAACTGTTCGTATAATTTTTGGAATCCGATAAAAGAATAATATTGGAGTATCTCAGTTTCAAACGAGACGTTATTGTTATAATTATTATTCACAGTAAAAGGAAAAATTACAATTTTTAACTACGCGAAGTAACTGAAACCGGTTGGCAGAAAGTTCAAAAATTGTAAATGAAGGAGATCAAAGAGACTCTGAGAGCACGTTAAGGCATCAAAGAGTCCTACTTCGTGTGATCTTATGTATTCAGGTAATACTATACTTACGTGGCTCACGCTCCAAAATCCAAAATTCATGAATCATCCCTTCAACTGCAGCAGGGAATGCTTGTCTACGATATCCAGTGCTTATTGACCAGTTTTTAAGCATGCTAGCTGGGCTTGCTACTTCAATTCATTTTCTCTTCCACTGGTTGAGAAGGCAAAGCAATCTTGCATGATATTCAACAACTTACAGTAAGTTGAGAGAAAAAAATAAGAGTACATCAACTTTTAAGATTTATATCATATCAATTTTGTTTACAAAATAATTAACACACGATTAATTTTAAACATATAATTCACTCTTTATTTCTGATGAAGGCGCACGAAATCTCGACATGGCTCAAATAAACAAAGTAATAATTCCTTCAAAATGGATCTTAGAAATGGTGTATTCTAATATATATTTGATCAATAATATGTAAATACAGGCTAATGCTGTATCATGAAAGTTGGGACAGTGATATTTGTTTTAAAACTCCAAAAAGCAATGATATTTTTAAGACAACGAAATAAATACCTGGATGAGTAATAGGTTTATCAAATAACACATTGAGATACCCTATCTGTGGTTGATTAACAATGATAATCTGACCAAATGTAAATAGCTTCAGTTTTAAACAAAAAATATCTTTAAAATATGTTTCTTCCACTAGTGCCTGCACTTCTTTGAAGGGACAAATTTACGATACGGGTAATTTAGTCAACTGGTTAATAAGCCCTAATCATAGCTTACTAATATTCAAGAACCCAGAAATCAGATCTTGAGGTATGAACTTTGGAACATTAGGATACAAGGCAATTAATTGTACTCACCGATTATAAAGTGAACAGGCTGAAAATTCAAACTTCAAATAAGGTAAAATTGTTCAGATCCTCTGACTTCATTCCCTGCTTCTGCATAACTTCTTATTGGATAATTTGAATGCTTCTTTCGCTTAGATGTATTCCCAAAATAAAAAAATTATATATTTTTTTACTTTTTAGTAGGTAATAATAATAAGTAATTCTTTAGATTATCCACACAATGACCTTTGTGATGGGATTTTAACGCAGCAATCTTCACAAGTACTCATAATTGAGCGCTGTCATGAGCTGTCAAAATTTGCATGTGTGTTGAGATGGAAGTACTGATAGTTGATTGATAGGTGAACTCCCAAGATTCAAACAATGCCAAAACTTGTTGAGATTTCACTCCAAAAAATGTATGAAAGTTTTGAATAAAGATGTTAAAGTACATTCATAGCTGACAATTTCCGTTGCATCGGTTTTAATCTGGAAAGACAGTAATTAATTCAAAGATACTTTAAAATCCAATCATATTAGAGTTTCCTATAATAGGAACGAATTTTGTATTCAAATCATAAGACGATACTGGTTGAACTACAGTAATTGGTTAAACGGAGAGGTTTTAATCTCTAGTAGTGGTACCGGAATGAATGGTTAAAAGTGGAAAGAGATCATTGTTATCAACTAGAAAAGGCAGCTTAAAGACTATAATTATAACTACATAATAAAATAGACTCTATTCGATTAACTTCCAAATTTATTTCCCAATTTTATTTCTTGACAGCAAGACATATTAATCCTAGGTGGATTTGGTCGAAAACATTTTATTACATGAATACATTTTACTTAATTTATTTATTTTGATAATATTTTTATTAATGATAGGTAACTTCTTCTTACCAAAATTATTATTAGGTAGCATATTTGAATTACAATACTTATGAAATAAGTGATTCTCTACTTCAAGGTTTTGTCATTCTTTTACCATTGAATTTGTGCTGCCTTAAAGTCTTTTTCCTTCCATTCTGCATTTAAGGAATTGGTCCCATAAGTTCCTTACTTCTCTATATTGCCTCATTTTTACATATCCTGATTCAAATAGTGTGAGTGTCATTTAGTACTTATGGATAGTACTCAATAAAAGGTGTGTATCGACAACTTTATAGGTGATTTTCCGTGAAAAGCGCACAAATTAAATGAGATCAGTATAAGCTGTAAATGCCTAGATATCGTCCAAAGAAACACTTACATAAACGCGGACTAAGAAAAAAGAAGGATTTTGGGAGGAGGATTTTAGCAGGAGACCATTATGAAAAGTGCTGTTCTGTTGTGACCTGATCCTCTACTTCTAGATGTCAAATGAAATTCCATGATAATAGTGGATGCTTTTTCAACTGTGTATGTAATTTAAATCAAATTTTTGCTCCATATGGTCTCATTCTAATTAAAACTATCCTATACGCTGGTTGTATACCTAACTATCAGGTTGTAACAGAAGTTCTGTCTAATTCTTGAGCTATGTGTTTAGGGCTCGATTACTTCAATTCAGCTTGTTAATGTTGTATGCTTATCAATGGTAATTAACAAAATATTATTTCTTCTCTCAGATTGTGTGATAATTATTGTTATTAATAACTATTTCTAGCCTTTATGTACACTCGAAATAAAGAGCATATCAGGCATATTTTACTGTTTGCTGTTTTTGCTGCTGAGCTTGCTGTATTCCCTTTATGAAATTCAAAGACACTTGTGGAAATGATGTGAATGAAAAAACCTGCAGAAGGTGGCTTTCCGTAGGTGGTTTCAAAAAGGATAAATTCAGCCTGAAAGACGAACCGAGAGCAGGATGTTCAAAAAACTCAACCCTGAGCAATTGGAAGTTGCAGTTGATGAAAATCCAACCTGCACTATTAGAGAACTGAGCAAAACCTTTCACGTAAGCTATATGACCATATATAGGGAAACGAAAAGACTTGGCTAGGGAAGTCTAAAAGGCTGAGAAATAACCCTCTCCACACGATTTGTCAGAAATGAGCAAGTAGCAGTGTGTGTTTGTGTTTCACTACGTTCTCGTGAACTTCAGGCACCTTGTTTAGATGGAATCATAACTGACAGCGACGAGAAGTGGTTGATCCTTTACAACAATGTTAAGCGCAAAATACAGTGGTTAAGTCATAGTTCAAAGCCAATTCCACTTCCAAACCGAGACAATTCGAGACTGCATCCAAAGAAAATTCTTTTATGTGTATGGTAGGATTTGAAGGGAATTGTTTATTATGAACTAATGGGTGACAATCAAACAATAACATCTGAAGTTAACTGTCAGGAACTAGCTCGTTTAAAAGCAATTAACGGCAGGAAAAGCAGCCTTCTTTGACTAATCGAAAAGGAGTGATCCTACACCATGACAATGCCAGACCCCACACCAACCAAAAATCTCGTTGAAGAATTTGGCTGGAAAGTCATGCATCACCCACCATATTCTGCCCATCTTGCACCAACTGATTTTCATAATTTCAGGAGCTTACAGAATCATTTAAGGGGACAAAGGCTCACTTCAAGAGAAGAGGTCGAAATGAAGCTAGTTTCTTTTTTTGAGTCCAAACTGGCTAAATTTTACGAAGAAGGAAACAGAAAGCTTATGGCAAGATGGGACGATATAATTAATAAAAATAGTGACTATGTTAAACACTAAATAGATGTATTTTTGACAAAATTTTCACTTTAATTCAAATTTAAAAATGGACAGGACTTCTGTTACAAGCTGACATATGCCATAAAATAGGATAAATTGGTCAGGGCCTATTTTCAACTGGATAAATAAAGCTGAGAGGAAACTTACTAAAATTTCCAATAAATCAAACAGGTTCCTACAGTAATCTCTGTCTAATGAAATCGTCCCACCCTTCAATACCAAGTGGTCCATCACTATCTTGAAGATCATTTATTTGCCATAAGCATTGCCTACTCATAGGACTTTTATAATCAGCGTTGGCGTCACTGGTGGTACCCACTTTTGAGAGCACAAAACGCTCACTGCGAATCAAGAGGCTAACAGCATGGCTGCCGGGTAGTACTTGCAGCTGGTATTCATCAATAGGTGTGTCAATCTAAATTTGTTATTTTCCCATAACAATAATCCAAAAATGCAGCATAAGCTCACTTCAGATCCTAAAAAAAGAAATAACGAAGAATAAACAACAAATGTTTGAAAATTCACCTTAGGTGCGTTTCTAAATAGTTTTTTTTCTGCTTATAAGTCAATGATGATTTATAGATGATAAATATTATTACTTAACAACAATATCGCACTGAAAACGCTTTTTTCACTTGTTTCTAATGGAATTCAGTGCATGGAAAGATAAGTTAGAAAATATCCTTTGCTAAATACCCTAGATATGGTAGCCCATCTTATATTTACTGCTCTCACGACATTCGCGTTCTCCGTAGGTTACAGTCTTGGTCACAAGCTTACTGGGTAACTCAGTTCCATCGGTATTGGATTCTTTACCTTGGTGTGTGCGCAAAATCCAGTACGTACAAAAACTCTGGCAATCTCAGCTTTGTTGTGCTAAGACCATGTTAGCCGTTTAATATCATGCAGAATTAATCTGCTTTCGCAGCCTTCAGAAGAAAATCGAATGAACTTTGATATCTGGACTTTATTTTCATCATCTTCTCGATTCCGTCCACTTTATTATTTATTAGAGATATCGTCAACTGATTTCAATTGCTCTCCCATAATGAAAAATCCTAAAACTGTACTGCTTTGCTAAGGGTTATAAGATGTATGATTATTCAGAACATATTGAGATTTAGTTGATGAAATAAACCATATTCTTTAGTTCACTCATTTTCATTTAATTTGGCTTTGAGTTCATTCCCTTTTTGTCGGCATCGAAAAATTCTTTTGTTTGTTAGTTTTTAGTGAAATAATTATAGTTAACTAATATTTATCATATCCATTGAAGAATAGCTTTTACTGACGTTATCCTCTGGCAAGAAAAGGCGTTCTATTTGGTTTGGGAATTCGCATTAAGCTTCCTTTTTATTGGTCAGCATTAACCAGTGCGTTGTTGTACCGTCAATTCTTGGCAGGGCATCGAGAAATGAGAAAGTTAGACCTGGTAGAACAAGATCTGTCATATTGTATATCACTAAGACGTTCCTCTTCCTTTTATTAATCTAGAAGTATTTTCCTAACGGGAGTTTTAGGGATTAGACAATATCACCATGGCTCTTCATTATCATTTATTGTGAGTACTTTATCGTAACTTATGTCTACTTTGCATAAAAGTTATTATTAGCAGGCTAATCTAGCCAGATTTGGATAAGATAATTTGGAGTTCCCAAGTTGATTTTTCCAAACTTCATCATCTGTTCTTTTACAGTCACCGCGGCATTGAAATGGCAGGTAATGGATTCTCATGAAACCTTGCAAGAGCTTCCGATATACTTTAGAAATGTGTTTAATGGAAATATATCATTTTTTAACAAACATTTGCCAAAATTCTTTTTAATTTGATAGAAAAAGCAAATTTTATTTGCAATATTCAAAGGTATAATTTCAAAGCTGATGGCATATAGATTTCACTTAAAATATTTGAGGATATTTAAAGAAAATGGGACTTAATCGGTCTTAATCTATAAGTAAAATGTCGCATCTACATTGGCTGCCCTTTGAATTGTTCAGCATCAATTAAAAATGGAATATCCAGATGTTATTTTCTCGAGCAATCTTATTTTCAAATTTTTTTGAGGGCAGGTATTAGTCGTTTTTGAGACTTACGTAACGAGATTTTTACGCCAGACTTATCAAGCATTAACTTCAGTTTTTGACTGCTGTTCGGAAACCTTAAATGAATATGAACTCTATAAGTTTTGAAATTTTAAGTACTATGTTGAACCTCTGCCCTTTTTGAATTTCTTAATCTTAAATTACCTGGCTTTGATCTTTGCAAACACCCCTTACTTAGAGAGCTTATCTAGTTATTCTACGTGCCATTGCACTAAAAAGTTTAATAAAACAAAATAGCTTAATAAAAACTCTTACAAAATTTTGCAACAGAGAAGCATTTTCATGGAACTACTATTAGGCCTCATTTTAACGCTCGAGTGGGAAACTTAATGAAGAAACGGTAAATAAAACGGAAAGAGGACAGTTTCCTTGACGGAAAGCTTACGTAGATATAATAGAAAATTCTATTTTATTAAGTTAAAGTAATCGGTTATTGTGCATATCAAGAATCTGATTTGAGCGGAGAGATGGGTAGTGATTCCGTTTTTCCCCTTATCTCAACTCCTAAATCGTTGCCTTGCTTCAAATTTTCCTCTTTCCTTTAGCTCTCAAACTTTGACTTTGAGGAAGGGAAAAGGTCCCGAGAAGATCTTTAAAATTGTAAGGGAATCCTTAGCAAGGTCCTATTTTCTTAATGATTTGAAATACTTGAGGGCTTGGTTTTGATTGGTGATTGGAGGACAGTTGCAATGAATCCGGCACATAGCTAACAAAAATGTGTTTTTTGTATTTACTGATTTGTGTGTTTCAAAATTCAGTTCTAATTGATTCCACAACTGAAGAAGGCGCCAAATTGAAATTGGTCAAGTTTTAAATATTGTGCAGTAACGCCGCCCACGTTTTCTTAGTTGGTGTGAAAATGGTATTAGCTAAGATTTGAAGCCTGTAGAATTCAAGTAAAATTTATTCAACCAGTTCAGTTAAAAAAACGACTGAATGGCATTATTGCAGAATAAAGGCCAAAATTTTCGGGTCAAGTTCGCCGAATTCTCTCCAAAGTCTTGTTCATTTATCTGGCTAATACGAAGAAAATTTAATTTTACCGGTTGGTAAAACTATTGTAATGACTAAACTATTGAGCTTATTGATTTATACCATCTGATTAGATTTTGATATTAATAATAGAAAGAAATCGAATGGTTTTGTTCTTGATTCTCAAACCAATTCAAAACAGAAAAATGATTGAGCCGCAGTAAGAAATTTCTCGAATGAGGAATATAAATGTGCATTTATCCGCGTAACCCCACACCATTAAGCGAACTTATTTCTAAGTTAACTGTGTCCACTCATTGTTCCACAAATATCTTTCTTTTGTACTTTTATAAAGTCATCGCTACACCTCTAACCCACCCAGAGCATCATGCACTTTAGAATACTGTACTTTTATTATATTACTACGTCAGTTAAAGATGTGATACTATATTCATTCTTATAGGTACACATCTGGAGATGTATATGATTAAACCCACCAATTAATTCTAACCGAAGTAAAGGGTGTTATAATGCGACTGGCTTCAGGACACCCCCTGATGTGCTTGGGAAGTTTATTCGTTAGTACTTATCACCCTCCGACATGTTTTGAGCAAGAACACCTGGTTAGAGTCCTGCTGATAAATCCTAAGCCCTCAATATGGGCTTTGCATTCTGTCATATGCATGCGTTTGAGCAAAGGGAAACATTAAATTATAAATGACGTCCTCAATTTTTCCTCTAATTAGACCATCATACGTCATTTCAGCTTAAATTATTAAAAACTGAAATTGAAAGTACCTTTAAAGACAGTTTCTTTAAATTACAAATAAATTAATGAACTTAGTTAAATAATTTTAACATTAATTTGGTTTTAATCGCCTGGACTAAATTATTCTTATATGGAAAAATTTAAAGGTAAATAGTCAAATATTAAATACTTCCTGGACAGTGGCTGGATTTCTGTTCGAAGAATGCCGGTGCTCAAGTTCTCAATGAAAAAAACTGTCCTCATCCTGTATCGGTATCTATTTCAGACAGTTCCATCGACAATACCCCAATTTTGGTTCATTTGAACAAATCCATATTAAAATCAGGGAAGTTAAGCCATTACATGAGGAGGATTTGAGGATATAACAAATCGTGTTTCAGTGGATCGCAAAAATGATTTCATTCTAAATTTTGTTTTCTCTCAATTTAAAGGCTTATTTCATTATGTGGATGCCGTCATTGGATACGTCATCATAAAAATGCAAACCCTAGCCAGTGACTATAATTCAGCATACTCGACCCACTTAAGGTTTTGAAAATGGATTGCAGTGCCCTTAATAGACATGCCTTAACGTTGAATCTGCATTTGCATATGATAAAAATAATATTTCAAATTGTTCATTTTGGCTGCAAGTGAACATAAATAAATAAATAGAAAATCATTTCCCAAAACTCATCTTGTGTGGAGGGATATCATCATAGAACCCCTCTGTTGAGAAATTTGAATTCTATCACTCTCCTTATAAGCTAGAGTTAGCCAATGCGTTAACCATTCCGCTCACCGGGCATCAGATCCATGATTTCTGACTTGGCAGATGTACACGTCAACTGGCGCATCTAAACGGAAATGAACTAATTATTACTAAATATGATTTATGGTGTCATTTAATGACGTTAATTATAATATTGCATATATGGATTCAAGGAGGTTTAAATTAAATCCAATGCCTCACGTCATCATCGTCATCTCTCAAATACAAATTAACGTTTTTATGGTTGGTCAAAAGATCATTGAAGCATATAGTTTATGGAGCCTTCCACCATTCTACAACTATAAGTATCCTTGAGATTTACTGTGTGCATTGCGAACCTGACTCAGCTAAGAAAATGGATCCTTCCTAGGCCATAAAAAATATCGATTTCAGCTTTATGTTTTGCAATGACGCAACTCCAGTTTTCCAGAGGATTTGAAGTTTGGTCGACGACGGGTCGAAATAACTCTTACTGAAGCTGTAACTCAATTTTAGATGACTAGAAATGATATCTAGGTCTATATATTCAATGTTGAGTGCACTTATGCTCAAAGAAATTTAAAAATCAAATAAAAGAACGGCCTAAACGTGCATATCCTAAAGTGGAGTTAGTAGATGCATTATTTACATAAACTACTTAGATTGTCTTTTATAAGATCTAATCAATAATCACTAACATTTTGTCTATATTCTGTCATTTAATGAAGGTCTGATTCCGCAGTTAAAACGGACAGTAAATTCCACCAAATATAATTTATAAATAGTTTATTATGTCTGCCAGCGTGGAGGTTACCGCGTGAAGCGAAAATTTTCATTAGACATAGATATAGATTGTCAATATATATGAAAGTTAGTGTAGCTCTAATTTCTTCTTGTTTGACTCTAAGACGGCGGAATTGATATGATGGTTTAAAACTTCCCCATTTCTTTAGTTCCTTCTTTACCACGTCTAGATTATAAAGCGCCGATGTATTTGGAGTAATCATTTGAATGTAAAAATGACTTATAGTAAAAGGGCACAATGTAGCCAGTTGTCTAACTGATATTCATTCAAAGGTCAAATCAATAACAGTTAGATAAGATAAAAACTATTCCTGTTTATTTGTATTGTCTCGGTTGACGAAAATTTCTTCATGGGTTGAGATTTATATTAATTTATTATATAAGGTATGAGTACAGCTGATAAATCACATTAAAGTTAAATAATTAGTAGCTACACTTTGTATTAATCTTTAACGAATCCTCCCTTTTTTGCTAAAATGATTGAAAAATATAATAAAGAGCCATTATTTGTAGAGACTGGCAAAGAAATTTTAGTTATGTCGTTTAGATAAGATCAACTATCTGAGAAGCTAAAAGAATACACAAAAGGAAAAGTTTGTCAGATAGTATTGAAATAACTACATATTCGATATGTCACTTTCAGTGATATTTTATAAATGAGCTGCCTTAATTTACTCAAAATTGAATATCCTAAAATTTTTAGCTTATGAATAAGTAGCCTAAATAAATAAATAAATACAGTCTGCAAAATAGCAATTTGGAGTTAAGCAAGTGTGAAAATCGGCATGAAGTATAACAAAACGGGGATGTACACAGTTAGTTTTATTCGAGCGAGCAAATATCATATTTGATAAAGTAAAGCTAATATGGGTTGGAGGTTTTGCATGGACTACTGAATAGCAAAAATTAAAATGAAAAACAATAAACTGTGTGGACTTATTTTGGTGATAATTCTATTAAAATATTCAGAAAATCAAATTAAAATTAGGCACACTATATATTATTTAAAATTTATTCAGACAAATTTAATTAGCCTTATTCGTTTTAGTTGACAATAATAATGGCGGACGAGCTAAAAGATGAGCCCTTAACGATACCATTCAAGCAACTTAAAAAGGATAGATTTGCACTTACAACTTCTTTAAAGCAAGAAAATATTAAAGCAAAGAGAGACGCCAGACGGAGGAGCTATTTCAGAGATCCACGATTTGATCCAAGAGTAAATGGGGTGTGCGTCCTTCGTGACTGGAAAAGTTTATCTGAAGAAAGGGAAGAAACCTTAAAGGTGTGTTTATTTTTTACGATAAATACTTCTCTCACTGGCGCTTGATTCGCTATTCTAGTATTTCATATTTCCATCTAATTTACTTATTACTCTCTTATTTAGAGACTGTTTCTTTAATAATTTTATTACCTTATTTACTATTCATTTTATCTGCTTTTTTATTTTTTTAATCCAGAAATTGAAGAAGGATCTTAAAAAAGTCAGGTCGGATGAATCACGTGATAAGATTATGAAAGCTATCAAGCTTCTTAAGCAGCGTCAAGCCACAGAGAAGGACATTGAGATTAAACGAAGAGTTAAACTTAATCTTCAGAAAGAGCAGATGGAAAAACTCAAGGCTGGTCAGCGTGCCTCCTTCCTCACAAGAAGTAAGTCTTTTCTAACTTTAAATTTAGTCACTATTTTGTTCGAGTTTAAATTAGTTATTTCTTCAAAAATTTAGACGAATTGAGGGAGAAGGTGAAGGAGGAGAAATTGAAATCACTGAGTCAACGTGAAAAGGAACGGTATCTTTCTAGACAGTCAAGAAAGAAATATGGTTCTAGTGCCTTTGATGATTAGATATCGGATTTTGTAAATACACCTGTATGTAAATATTCTCACAATATTTTATGATTCTTCTTCCGCTGTGAGATTTGTACTTTTGTGCATGAAGTATGTGTTTTTCCTCGATGCTTTATTTTTAATCGGATACTGTTCTATCGTAATACTTAATTAGGAGGTTAATGCTTTTTCGTAGTTCATCGGCGCAACTTCAGTGAGCGGCGAGGCCAACCATATTAGTCGACAAGGAGTTATATAATGTGGGTTTCTCTTAAGTCATTCTACTTTAATCGACCCAAATCGGGAAGATTAAAGTGGGTGAAAGCGATCCTTTATTGGTGGAGGTGAACTGCGTGCGTAGCGATTGGCATCGTATTTCTATTTGTAAGATATTGAGAGGTCGTAAAATGGATGTGGAATATCGTTGCGTTTCTAGGTGATACATTGAAATAGTAGCGTGATTACGGACATGGACAGTTCCGGGTTGCAATGAATTGTAGAGATCTGTTATGTTTTCGAATCGCGACCGAGACAACCTGATGGCTCAATTATTGTGTGGGTTTCTCAAAATTTGTAGCTTTTTATCATATATTTAATCTATGTCTTTAATTGGAATATATTTTCAATCTATTTTTATCAAAACAAAGCCCTGCCACGTGCCCTGAAGACCAATTTTGTCTACAAAATGATTACATTAACATCCTCACGATCCCTCTAATAATAAAATACTACAATTAGCAAACATTTTGCACAATAAAATGGCGCAGAGGGCGACAATATATTATCTGTTGTTTTTACCATTTTTGTAAAAGTTTGAAAATATCTCATTATGCTGCTTCAGCTTTTAAGGATCTCTATGTATTAACTAAAAATGGTCGATTAAAGATCGCATTAAATATTAGATTCGGATATGGAGAGGGAAATTTGCCAGGATTTCTCTTGTGTATAAATAGTAATTTTTATATCTTAGACCTTAGCGCCCATTGGCTTGAAGTATTGGAGTGAAGATTGGAGCTTAAATTTGTGTTTTAGGCAGCTACTATTGACAATTAGAAGAGATGACTGTCGGAGTGACATTGCGAACCATTCGATTAATTAGGTAGTCGTAGTGGTTAAAGTAGTTAAAAAATATAGGAATCCAGCTGTGAAGATGGGGGCAAACACATGGCCATTAAGAAATCGAAAGAGAAGAGGTGTTGTCAGACAGTCGTTTGAGTCTTCACAGAAGTCTTGGTCGAAAGGTCGATGCATGCATGGCGATATGATTCTGATGATTGTTAGCGGTTGTAACAATCGCCAAAGTGTCTAAAAAACGTTAACTCGGAAACAAACATAAATAACTCCCGAAATTTTGATCGGAAACTAATTTTTTAAGCAAGCATTTCAAATAAATACGCATTAATATCCATGACGTAAAAAGTGAATAGCATGTCACGAACTATATAAAGGTAGAAATCTATGTAATCTGAGCTGTCTACTATGGCTACGGCAACTCAGAACCAGACAAAGATTGAAGACTTTAAACTCCACGAAAGCTTCCCTGATATCTTTTTGAATACAAATCGGACAGAGAGTACTGATTTGCTTGTTTGACTAACGAACATGCAAAAGCAGTAATAGGATAATTAAGGAAAACCAACTCCGTTCACAACACTTTTAATAATTCTGATCATGACTGAGGCAAGCTGATGAAGCCAGCCCTTAATCACTGACTTTATTCTCTACAGTTGCTCTGTTCTCTATCCCTTACTGCCCTTTCGACTATTCTGATGTTCTCCATAGTTTGATTTTTCCCACGATAATGCTAATAAACATAATTTATTTCCGTGAAGACAATCAATATGTAACTGAATATATATATATACATAACTCAAATATGTATATAAGTAAATAATTATCTCATAAATGACAAAGTCGATCTAGTCTTTTTAGAGTACAATGTATCCCTTTCAATCGACATGATGCGTATTGAAATCTTCTGACGATATGGGCAGAAATGTCAGATCACGTTGGCATCATCGCCTGATTATTTAAGCGAATCACATCGAGCGTTGATCAAATAATCGCCCTCGAAAATGTAGGACAAAAATAAGCGCATTTAGTTCTCTAAAGTGTCATTTTAAGCGAAAATGGTTAAAGAAGCCCATGTCCGATTTAATACAATAATTGGTATCTCAACCAAACCCGGACTAAAATCAACCATCAGCTACATAAGACAGTTAGAACCACATAGAAGAGCATTCCCTTGACCCATGACAAAGTAAAAATACTATACGTAATCATGAAAAAGTATCTTAACAGCAAAATAAACTACAAAGAGGTGAGGGAAGGGGATGGGTTGGAAAGGCGTAGGGAAGACGATGAGGTCACCAGATGAATATTACTCCATTTGAATGCTTATTTTATTTGCGTAATACGTATAGTTCTTTGCGCTATTTCCTACTGTTCTGTTGTAACGCATGGCCGATCCATTGTTATAATATATGCTAATGTTGTTCAGATCTCATAGATAGGGAAGACAGAGATAGGACTAGCTTGCTAGCTAGACCAGACTAGATTTATTGATATTGTTTTGAGACTATTTATACTATAAGAATTGGGTTTGGTCGGATCGTGGTCGGCCGGACCTAATCATTGGACTTCCGTATTCGATATGGCTGAATATGATTTATCAGACAACGGACCAGTCGATACATGGCCTAGGTTGCCCCCGGCAAGCCATGATCTATCGTGGTTATGAGATGAAGGTGGCATAGATATTATATTTCCATTGACGGTAATGCACTGTTTCGCCCTCCTTTCATGCTCCAAAATTCAAAATTCAGGATTTGATAACTAGGAATCTGGACGAGTTCATGTTATCGATGTTCAGAGCTTATTGTCCAATCGATTAATTTGAGGAATTAATCGCCCTCTTTCTTCTTATAAGCAGGAGCAGCTTGTTGATACATAATAAGATATTATTATAATCAATATGAATACTATTTAACATTATTCAGACCATTATTGTTGTCCATAGCAATGCAAAACGCACACGTTTTCATTGTCGAAAGCGTCTGGAAAAGGGAAACAGTAAATGGATTCAATAAGAAATGAAATAAGAAAATTGGTCAAAATGAATTAGGTAATGAAGGCGGTACATCAAGAGTTGTATTTATTCGAAATTTGAAAAGTATTCCATATTTTCATGACATGTATGTTTCGCTGTGGAATGATCTAGGTTCTAAATTTAATTATTTGGCTCAAAGCTTGCTAACCGCTTTATTTAATTCTCTGATTGGTCATGTTACCTCTATTGGTGTGCATCTTACTAAAGCCGAGAGTAGTTATATGAGACTGACAGCTATTTTTTGACTCACCAATTATAATTCCTATATGCTAATTATAATTAACTTGTAAACTTAACGTTCATATATTTTATGAGCCAGAATCTGACCCAAGTTTGAGTCAATTTGATTGATAATTCGCTTCTTATATTTCAATGAACTCGATATCAAGTTTCTCACAATGAAAGTGCAAAATATTTAATAGAATGTTAAGTTTTTAATTTTTGCTTCTCTGAAATTCCCTTTATGAAAGGCAGAGTAACTATCTATCCACTGTTCTACATATTTGAGTAAAATAGGCACTTGAGATTGGCACTCCACCTGAGTGCTTATCGATCTAAACTGCAAAACTATGTTCTACAGATAGTTTACTTTACGTTTATGTGAGGATCTATCATCATTTTATCAATGGCCTTGAGTGAACTTTGATATAGTAATGTTACGTTATCTTGAGTATTTTGGAAGGAAAAATTTTCCAAAGTGTTTGAGCAACATTATTAAAATGTTTTACCTGGACAATAAATTCTAGATACCTCAAACATGAAGTCATTCCTGAAACAGGGGATAAATCCTGAGATTTGAAAATTAGAACATGAAGCAGTAGATAATACTCGAGAAGTAAAAAAGTATGATTTGAATTCATTTGGTGCCCTGACCTATTTTCATCTTCTACTCTATCTCCTTCCCTTGACTGTGTTCAGGTACTTGCCGTGATAAAAATTAAATATTTTTTCCCTTTGTTGTAGGTAAGAATAATTTAGAGCTATATGTGCTAATTTTAATGAGAAGCGTCTGTAGCGACATCGCTATCTCAAAATTGATTTTTTTAACGCTTTCGAATGTGAGGTGTTTGCTCTCCGATTGTTACTCACGTAATTTCTTGCGAATTTGTAAATTTTTCTCAATTTCGGGATATTAGTTACTACTCACTTTAAACTACCCTTAACATCGTCTTTCTAAGTCTACTGCTTTATGCAAATATTTGCCTTCTTTAAGTCAATTCATGCCGTGCAGTTGCACCACTCCATCCGGTCTTCTTCCTACGGGTTGAGGTTTATATCGTCTGGCGTAGAGTGAGGTGTCGCATGCCATCACAGGTCTATCCGTGAGGAACAGTAAGACAGCGAATAAGAGGGGTAAAAGGAAGAAAATTCTGACAATCACTTGAGACATGCGTTATTTAAATTCGTAATTTTGCTTAGTGTCGAGTTCGTTGTAGTCCCTCCTGACGTATCGAAGTCCGAGCTCACGAACTAGGTCCGTCGATTGCAGCTAGAAGAATTACGTATTAAATAGAATTAAGAGGTTGATCATACCATCTCCTTTATGTTAACCAGAGAGCAGCCAATTAGCACAAATAAAACATGACTGAACGCCATCAGTTCAAACAACTTGACAAATTTCATCCTTCAAAACTATCACATTCCAAAATTCAGTTCAACTCACAGAATTAGAATGTTTCCATGTAATACCTCAGTTCTATCGTTGTTAGACATTATATTGTGCCTAAAAATTTTATTGCTTTGAATAGTGAAGTCACTTTTCACACGTAAAACTCAATAAATAAATTTGAACGAAAAATCTGCAACTGATAAATCGGATTCGACTGATTTTATATTATCAGAGTACCCTTCGAGTGAACTCTTTTATGCCAAAATCACGTTAGTTTTTATCATAGGGCTAATATACTGACTATTAGGAAACAACTTTGCCTGAGATGAATTATCAACCATCTTACTGGGCCTCTGTAAACACAATTCTCATCAGGAAACAAATTCTCAAATTTGATTTTCGGAACATTAAAATATGAAACAATTGACTACATCTAAGAATAATCAATGAAAACTTGAATTAAACTATGTAGGACTACTTTGAAGACTTGACTAATTCCTACTTATACTCCTTCTTCTACCCATAAGCTATAATTGTGCTGCTTTGGTGTTCTCACAAAGAAAAACTAAAATGTTTTGTTGCATTAATCAAATTACTCTACTGATATTGTTCAGACAACTAATGACCTTCCACTTTCAACAAACACTACACAAAAAACCACATTTACAATAACAGAGTTACATCAATTTCCATTAAAAAGCGTTACAATAAATAACAGACACATTCCCAAATATAAAAATTTACCACGTCATCACCGACTAGCAAGAGCAACATCCAGATTGCATAACACAATTATCTGCTAATTCAAACTCCACAATGAAAAAGCAGTGAAATTTATTATTACAAATATTATTTTCCTTTTTTGCGTCTTTTGATATACAAGGTAGATCATGATACATGATTGTAGAACTCTATCTTTCCACACACCACCCTTCACTAGTGACTCGAGTCGAATTCCTGGGATTTCAAAGCTTCCGTTTCGACAACGCTACCAGCAATTTCTTCCTCCTCAGGCTGATTCTCCTTGTCATCAATCTAAGAAGAGAGAGCAATTAGATACGCCAAAGTAGCACATACTGTAGCTGCAGATATGTGATCGGCAAGTTCATTGATGATTTCCCTGAACTTATCAATGGATCGACCGGGAATAGTTATAGCGGAACGACTAGAAGCCCATACTTGGGAGATACGCAGGAACACACCGTGTCTGTTAGCAACGGGGTCAAAGTAGAGTATACGATTGTCAATTCGGAAAGCTTTTGACGGAGGAAGGCTAACTTCTAAAAATACAAATGAGTAAAACTAGAACAAACCTGCGTTAGTTTTTTCTGGGGCAGGGATCCACCATGTTTTGAGCATGCTGCATATGGAGCTGTACAATTTCCTCATACCTTCGGCAGGAATTGCTAACTTGATCCGTGCACTTGAAGAAAGCATAGTTATTCGGAGAAAATATCCTCGATTGTTTTTCTTAAGATCCAAATAGTATCTTCGATGAGGATAATTGAGGATATGGGATTTGACAACGCCATCACCGTTTACAGACTCAACTGTTTGATCTGGTTGAGGCTGTTCAGATTCCTTTGCAGTGATTTCATCGTAGACATTTGCAAGATCATGAATTTTCTCCTTCAAGTCATCAGCAGCGGTCATCGTTAAAAGAATTCTTGATTTCCTACCATCGAGACCGACCTTAAAAGTAAAAATGGAAAAATAAAATACTTATTTTTACCTCAGCTATCTTCATGAAACGACCACGCCGATTCTTCTTTACGTCCACATAAAACCTTTTTTGGTGAAATTGCAAGGATACAGAATCCAAATCCTCCTCTTGAGTCAAATCAACTACATGGAATAAAAGTAGAATTGCTTCTTACCATGGGGCGGTAGAACACCGGGTAGTTGGAACGGAATAATAGGAACTGTTGACCGAAAATAGAGAGGCTGCATCTTTAGCTCCTTTGAATCTGAAACAAGAGTAAAAGACTGCTTCATTTTAAAGATCCTCTTTTATTTTATAAAAATGAGAAACGAACAGCGACTCAGAGAACAAGTCACGCTACCAAAAATGCCAGTTAAATTGCCCAAGGTCGTGCAAGCGACTATTTCGCAAATGAAACACTCGAATCATAAAAACGCTATTTTATTAATATTAGTATGTTTTTAATGTTAAAATTAGTAATGATGAAATAAAACTGTGATTTAGACTTATTTATTTAGAGTTAGATAATATTAAGTAAAATTTAATTTTCGAAAAATTAGAAGATATCCTCTTGGGATCGATAATAATAATAATACTAATGTATTCTGTTACATACAGAAGATATAGTAAACCGCCGAGTGATTTGAGTATCAATGTGGCTTTAAAAGTGTCACCATCCCAAGTCGAAATGAGAAAAAATCTTAATCATACATTTTTGCATTTACCTTCAATATTTACCCCTCTCGGTTGTGCAAGCATTCCTCATCACTTCCTGAACGAAATTTCAGTATACCTGCCTGATCTCATTATTTTTGACTTCCATTTAAATAATCTTGGAAAGTGCCGGAGAAGTGACCTAAGATTACCTAGATTCTCTATATCCAAGATATCCTAGCAACACTTCTATCCGTAGCAGATGTCAATGAATTATGAGCCCAATCAATCATGCGAAGATTTTCGAATAGTTACTCTGACGGCAAAAATACACTTCAAGAAAGAAACCTTTTATTCGTAATCAGATACAGGTGTTAACTTTTTTGCATAAGGGGATGGGCCCGATACGCACAAGCATTCTCGCGTCCAAACATCTTACAAAGCACACAAAATGTACCATAGAGGAAAGTGAGAAATGAGGGAAGTGGAGAAGACAACTACACAGGTGCAGAAGATACACAGCTAATTATAATCCACAAATGAGAACAGTAGCAACAACAGCTCCAGCGGGAAAGACTTTATAACGCATGTGAATAAATTAGGGAGAAAAAGGAGGGGTGGAGAGGGAGCAAGAATCATTTGTTATCATCTGCTATCCTGATGATGGTGTGTTGATATGGAGATTATTCTGATCATTTGTCAGCATTACATCGGCGGCAGCGGCGCCGGTGGATGTAGAGACACCAGCGTCTGTCCCGTCCTCTTCAGTTCCGCAGTAATCGTAGCCTCCGAATGAATTGAGCGATTTGGGCTCAAAGGCTAAACCAGCGTGTCGGTAAACTAAAGACCAGACATAGGGGATAAAGAACTCATCTGGAGAGTCTTCTTCCACATACTTGAATTTAAGCTCTTGGAACTCTTTCAGCGTGTGAGCTCGTGGAAAATCGGGCATTGCTTTGGTAATAACAGTCATTACCGTTGAGGTTTCGGTGGGCTGAGGACCCAATTCTTTTTCGATCCGTGAAAAGAAGAAACCCAAGACCGTGTCAATATTCTGCGTCAGATCCTGTTCGAAAAAGGGAGGAAGTTATATTTAAGATAGCAACACTATGTATTATGCTTTGATTTGAACTCGCATTTCATTAATAAATCAAATATTCTTAACTTTCTTTACTAGTGCAATTTCAATTTGTAACTTAACACTAAATTCCTGCCTCAATCGCGTAAACATTACAGTTCACGTGTCATTCAAATCATCCTGTCATACTCCCAGTTTTTGCGTCCTATGCAATGACCAACCACATGTAACTGAGTGTTCTGTTGAGAGGCTCTAACCCAGGAGTCATTAACGCATAGGTAAGAAAGTTATTGCTGATCTAACGTTTTGAACTTAACTGACATAAAATATGAAAGAGACAGAGAATATATTAGGCGAGATCGGTGAGAAATCGTGAGCTTCGAAATCAGTAAACTGAAAAGTGGGTAAGTATAAAAATGATGCTCAATAAGTAGCAGGTAGATAATGGGTGAAAATCGAAAAACATCCTAGAGTCCAAGAAAAGAGTGCTGAACAAAGAGCAGTGGGGAAAATATAAAGCTTGATGAAATCGATGTGCAACCGTTGCATACATTCATCGTGAAGTAGTGCTTACATTACACTACAAACTGCATAGGAGACGTACAATATAAAATTATTTATTTTTTGAGTTTGATGCAGAGAATTGACTATTAATATTTCTCTACCGTATACCACATAGGAACATTTAAAAATACATAAATTTGCCGACGTAAACGAGTGAGAAAACAAAATTCGAGGGCGAAATAATCTTAGAACCTAAAATACTGATGCTAAATAAAAAGGAGATTTCCCTTATGAAGGCATGGCAACTAGGAAAATGTACTGGAATATTTATAAGTTGTCGAAACTCAAATAACGACCGAAACGCTTCCAGACTCAAACAAAATATACATTAATCTAAGAACAAAATATTTACTAGATTTTCAATTCACTGAAACAAAGATCCGTCGGTCTTATAAGCTAGGAACTTGAGTATTGCAATCTCTCGAACCATTTATTAATCAAAAATTACTTAAATCCTAACAAAACACACAAACTCCAAGTGGGCAATGATTCACTCTCTGGCTATGAAGATTACTACAGGGTAAGTGAGGTTCACTTGTTTTTCGTTCTTTGTTCGTCCGATGAGCAACGAATAAAAAATCATCAACTGACAATTAGGACAGAATGGACATGTGGGTCAACATTTACATTCGATAGACTGTTGCTACTCTTTCTTCTTTTATTGAGTGAAGTCAAATGTTCATCCATGAAAAGCCAGCATTCAAAACGAATCCCCACTCAAAAGCCATCAAAATTAAGCGTTAACTCATTTAACGTCCAAACTATGAAGGCCAAAGAGCAAAGTGATACTAACCACTTTCAACTGCACCTTCTCTCCCTCCGATTCACAAACTGCTTTGTTACTGTGCCAAACCATACGTGTTAACAGTGCACAGACAATACCAGTAATAATATATTTCAAGTGCATCTTAACTTTTAAAGGACTAACGATTAAGTTGATGTACCTTAAATAACAAACGCACAAATACGCACACGTATAGTGGGAAGAACGTGTAAAATAAACCAGAAGGGACAGAATTATGCTAGAGGGAACTCACGCTGAATGAAGGATGCGTACGGAGAGGTGTAAGATATTCGCGTTGATGGAGAAGATTGTAGACAAGGTGAGTATTCTGAGGAAGGGAGTGACTCAGGATGGAATTGAAAATTTCCAGTGTCATTCGGATAACTTCTTCCAGCAAGGAAAGGTCCTGCAACTGCAGAAGAAAAAAAATTCAGTATGATATTTCTACAACAAAAGTATTTAGAAAATCCAATAACGACTCAAACTCAAAGCTCTCTTCTGTACTATACAGTCAATATGAAGACTACAATCTCGAAGAGAAGTGATACGTAAAGAGCTACCTCAAAGGATTTATCCAAGATTCAACAGGGGGAGGGGNGGTTCGTCTTGAGACAGTAGTCTTCCTGTATTATTGCTTCTTTCGAGCTATCAGATAAATGTGATTTCCAGACTTCTAGATTGCAATAATAGTAACTACTCGAATTATTTTAATTCTCTGACACTTCTAGTTGTCTACAACAGTTGTATAATGACACAAGATAATACGATGTAATAGAGCAGATAAGTGTTTTTCAAAGGATATTTTGTAACTAGTTCAAAATAATGTTAAACATAAAGAATAACTAGACAGAAGGTACATACGAAGTTTTAGCAATTAAAACTTAAATAAGACGCAAAGGATATCCTCGAACTTACAATAACAGAAAGTTCTATTAACCCATTAATTCCACTTTAAGAGACTCAAGGATATAAGGGAGACAAAAGTTAAAACATGATTTCTTACCAGAGCGTCCGAAGGGGACATCATGTTTAATCGAACATCAGGGGAAGATGATGAAGGTCCATTTGCCTTTTCTTGCTCCTTCAGCTGATCATCCAGAATTTGAATCTCGTTTATCAGACGCTTGTGTCGCTTAACCAGTTTCTGTAGAAGGCTGTTTGAAAAAAATAAAGCATGACAGTAGATTATGGGATATGGAAAAAGTGGAGGCATAAAGATCGAGAGATATAATAAAATAAATGTTTGAATGGGACGATTTTGATTCAACTGTAAAAAATCCCGGCAAGAAAATTGATAACCATTTCACAAACTAAAAATTAAATGGAAATGGTACGGTAACTAAACAAAGTGCAAGAATAAACTCGGCCTAAGGGATTGAAAAGCATGCTTTGAGCATATATTCAATCCTGTTAGAGGACTGAATCGTACTATATAGTGCAGCCAGAAAGAAAATCATGGACTCACAGAGTGTCTCTGTTAACTGAGAATAAAAATAGACTTGGCAACTGAATAAATCATTGCTTCAACTACCTGTATACTACCTGCTTAGGCGATAATTGAGGCGGCCAGTCGTTGAATCTTCCTTATCTTAATTACTCTGTGCGCCATGTTGAATCGGTTTTAAAACAGTTTAGACCCACAATATGTCATACACTTGTTCCATTGATAATTTTAAATACACCCAATTCTCATGAAGGTTGGTAAATACTATCCAAGACAGTGTTAAATATGAGACCAGATTACGTACCCAACTAGAGCCTGGCTTACATAGGGACTGAGATTGGCGATTTTAGGTGAGAGATTGGCCAAGGCTGCAAGGCTGTTAATGTGCAGATATTTGTCCCTTAGTTGATTCAAATGGTGCTGGATTGTGCGAGTGAGAACCAGGACTAGAAGACCTCCGAGTGTCACATCTGTCAACTGTCTATCGACATTTAGTGGCAGTTTCTTCACCGGCTGAAAAGTAAAACAAATTCGGAATTTCTTTTGCGCACAGAACGGATGACAGCAATTTTCAAGCCCAAAATGAAGGGAAGTATTTCTCAACACTCATCATTGGGCCACCTGAAGGTCTTTTCAAACAAAAGGTATGAATTGAAGGGCCATGCTCTTGTGATCATTGACTTAACGGGAAGCGGCTGCTGGCAAATCTCCAAACCACAAAGTTCAAAACCGATTGCTCGAATGAAAAGATGGTGATGGATCATTAGAGAAATACATGCTCATGCAAAATACGACGCCACGGAATCTATAATAGAATTCCGATCGATTTAAGAAACTGTAGGTGAATGGTTATGCATAATTAGAATTTCATTTTTATGTTACGCACACAATTCGCAGGTTCGTTTTTTCATAAAAATCTAATCAATTTGGTTTTCAATATATGGAATCACTTTTCAATCACCCTACACATATATGGAACCATTCTAGAGTAACGCTTAACAAGAGACAAGGAATAGGATACTATAGGCCACAGAGCACGTAATAAGTAGGTCCACAACGGAAGCACAAGCCTGCACGTAAAGTGTACCAATTGGGAAGCTGAACTGAGAGTTCAGTGCGGGGCTAGATAAGCCCTGTAGTCATCTGTAACTCTAAGTGAAGGTTTATAGTCGAGGCGAGATAACTACCGGCTCTTATCATGTGTACTCTTTGTTTCTTGGTCCTTATTTTCATCTTTCATACATTTTATAAACTTTATGGCCTTTTATATATACCACGCTTCCCACAATAATCTCCACTGTTAAATCCTGAATATCACCGTACCACATGGTCACGAGGTGATGGTGATTGGTTAAATAAACGAGCAAGCTATCTCTATACCATTCTTTATGAGGTACCTGAAATATGCTAATACACTACGAAACATGACTAAGGTCGTGTTTTGACCAATTGAATATAAACTAGGCATTGTTTAGCAATGTAGAAGTCAAATATGAAAGCGATGCACAGAATCCAAACTGTCCAAGATAGAGGTAATGCAATAAAATTATTTTATTGCCTTTGGTTAAAACCGGACCATTTTAAAATATTTTATTATGGGAAAAAGCATGTAAATACACTGATCATTCCATTCTTAATAATGACCTCATTAGTCCACTGAAGCTGATCAAAAATGCCTAGCCTCAGCAGTCTTAGTCAAAACAGGAAAAGAGGGTCCTCTGTCACAAGTTGAAAGAATTCAAAATACACGAGTTAGATAACAAGATTCAAAGTGAACTATAAATGAGATGACCCACAATTAATGTTGAAATATTTAAAGGAAAACGAACATTGATCAGAAAGAGTTGAGAGCAAATGTTCTGTGCCCTAATGATGAAAATTCCCTTCTGAAGTTGCTTGTGCTAATAAGAACTAACTTCTAAGCGTATATCACAGTTTTTTTCAAGAATAATTCCGATTTCTCTAGTTTTAATAAAGACACACAGTTAAAAAGTTACCGATAAATAAGAGCTTCTACCACATTCCTAAAGGAAGGATAAAGTAAGTCACCTACCATTTCATGAATATCCTTAGCGAAGTTCTCATTTTCCGTCAGAATAAGCAGAACAATAAGGGCCATGTAGACAAGATGGGAATTTTCTGCTGGAGATCGATACATTAGCAGACAGATGGGGAAAGCCTAAAATGAAAAAGGGAAAAAAGCTGAGTTCACAATAGGATATTACAAAAGCGAAGAGTAAGATAAGTTGACGAGACATACAAATTTCTCATATAGATGTGTTTCCATGACAAAGGCACGGAAGAGGTCATTACGATGAAGGAGAAGGTAGAGGAGGAGAACGGAGCTGTCTGAATGGACAGTAGATGCGAGGGTCTCGCAGACTTTGCCAAAGGGAACTCGTGGTGGCTTGTACTTAGTGGAATCTCCCACGCCCTCTTCAATGTCCATTTCCCGACTCCCATTATGTTTGGCATCGACCTCTGGCTCACCTTTAAAAGAAGAGGCGTATATCTAAACGTAAGTAACTTTAATAAAGTAAGGTTCTTTCTGTACTGTATTAATCCATTGAAGTTCAATTTCTAATACCGCGATCTGTGTTTATTAGATATTGCTGGACTACAATTTAGTCAGGCACATAAAACAGAAATTCAGTTGCTCCGATGCCCTGATTAACTTAACAAAGACCACATAAAACCACAAGTTGTCTTCATATTATTGATGTTGAAGTCAAAGCAAGATAGAGCTGATACCGTCATATTGATAGAACTAAAGAGTAACTTAGACACAACTTATGGGAATTGCAGCTCTACAGCTTTGAGATTTGTTTGACATTTGCATTCTCTAACAGACTTGTCCACTGTCAATAAAGAACAAAGGTAACTATTTTCTAACTTTTGTAAAAACATCTCAAAATTAGTTGAAACAGTGCGGTGGATCTACGACTTAGGAAGATATGTGGCATATTGTGTGCAATGCGGATGCAATACATTTTATTCATTCACAATCACTGAGTTATTCAGCAATCTGACTCGCGTATCCTAATTCAAGTATTATTAAGTGCAGATGTACGGACATAATCCCATAATCAAATTATAAGCCGGAAGTTGCAGTTCACGCAAAAGAAATGTTTATTGGAAAAAATGACCGGATAATTCGATCATAATTAAGTGAAACAACTGGAGTTGAAATTGAATACATTTTGCAAAATAGCATAATCTGTGTAAAATCGAACACACATTTTAATGGAAACGTACCAATACACAAAAAATCGATACTTTGGAATTCCACGGGTTGACTCTATTTCAATCTGTTTCAAAAAATACGGTGCCGATTAGGCTCAGACTGAAGGGATAAGAGTTTGAATTATGGAACCACACAAAACCCCAAATATAGATGAATGGATATGAACAGTCTAGTCGCAAACATATAGAACCTTTTTTATACATGCACATCACTGCATTTTTCCAATTTGTAAGCAGTAGTGGAGGAGAAGTAACACGCCCAACAGAAACACGATTGATAGAGTTATCTACCCATGTTTTGTAGGGATATTTTGCAAGGTCGAATAAGTGCATGTCCGAGGCGTTGAAATAATCTGCTCAATAGCACGAATACAGTATTGATACATTTGTTCGTTCGACGTGTAATGCTTAATTTCTTCAACATTTTACTACCTTACAAGACAACACTTTCGATGTAATTTGAGTATTTATAAAAACTATCCATCTGTAAACGTCGTGAAAGAAATATATGTACAGAAAATTTGACCCATTGTAATAATTTTGCTTCGTCAGCCAAGGATTTAGAAATAACACATAGAGAACAAGTGAGGAATAGAAACGAACATTATTTAAACTTTAAAATGTCAAACCACCCAATCCAATAGGTAATAGAAAGTCATTTTTAGTTTGATCAGTAACTGAGACAACATAAAGATTATAAAAGAGCCAGCAGAAGTAAATGGAGAACTTTGCTGTCTGAAATTAGACTTTTCAGCCACAACCTCACAGATAAAGCGTTCACGAAGCAAGACTGAAAGATTATCTAGAGGGTGATTGAGAAGTAACTCCCTATCTTAAAGGGTTAAAAAAACGAATGATCGTTTTTTATATAAAGGTATCGGAAAGTATTAAAATTATGATCAAACGACCTAATAATCTTAATCCGTAACTTTTGGGTTTCTAAGATAACTCAGCGAAAACTTGATAAGGAGTAATTTCAACACAGAGCCTCCCTGATGAGACTCGATTTCTGCCACCCTCTAAATTAGCCAGACATAACCAGTGCGAGTAGCCATTCATTCCACTGGGTTACACCGGTAGAGATCGGACCCGTAACCTCTGACATGACAGACGACAACAGCGGCCAATACTCCACCGACGTACACCTTCAGAAAAAATAGTGGATGAAAGAAAATGTGAGTGAACGATAAGTTGGTCATCAACGAAGTATCAAAATACCGCTTTAACCGACTTAAAAATTCTCTAATATTTCAATACGGAGAGTTACTACAAAAATCAAATACTAATAGCGACTAAAGAGCATTCTAGAACTAATGTACCTCCCTTTCCAATTCGTATTTCAATACCGATCTCTTTTGAAGAAACGAATTAAATAGTTAAAACACCGTCCTAAGGTAAGATAAACTTCAAGTTAGCTCCTTCAATAAGAAAAAGTCAAACTGATAGCACAAAAGGTTTTCTTGAGAATTACCGGGGTCAGGAGAACGTATTCACAGACTGAAATGACAGAACTTGAGACACGATTTCCCTCAGTCACTCAGTTTTAATTCCTTATTGCTTATCAATATATCAAATGAACCACCTAAAATGGAACGCCCTTCTATGGCGTTAGAAAATAAAGCAGTTAAAATTTTACGATTTTCCAAAATATTCAACATATACCCCTCGAAGCTTCACTGATAGTCACATGGCGCCCTCGAATTGGATTAAGCACACCAGGCAATTATGTAGTGCAAGGAATGCATTGAATAAGAAATTGCTCACTAGTACCGTAGGGATGGATGAATTAAGCGAATGTGTGATGTATGCTCCCGTAGGGTTTCTAACAGAGATTATATAATCTAAGCGGTGGGCACGATGGACGATGTGTCTGAACGCGAATAGGGATAAACGTTAATATGGCGTAATGGCATGGAGAAATTTCACAGATTGGAATAAATGTGATAGTGATCTGATAGAGCATTGCAAAAACCCGATATAAACACATATGGACAAGAGTGGGACGTGTGATTGTCTGTAATAAATTAGACTTTAAATCACTAAATAAACTAACTCAACTACATACCGCAGTCATTTTTAAAGATCAACGAAATATTTACATGTAAATATAAGGTGGAAGCAAATTTACGCATTTTAATAACCAAAACTGCAGTCGTCTGATTGACATCTACTTCTAATAATAATAATAAGGACAAAAATTGATTACAGTATTTCGATGACATAAATGCACACGAATAATAGTAAGAAACACTTGTAAGATAAAAGAATAAAACTCACCAAGCGGGGTAAGTGAGAATAGGGCCTCCCTGTAAGGATTCGAGCAAATATCCCTGAATATACTCCTTGAGGTGGATGCAGCTACTGCTGATTCAGAGGTACCACTGCTGTTGGTCGGATCAACCTGTTGAGGTGGAGCAGAGACGGCCGAGATGAAACCAGTTGATTGAGTGGTAAGGACAAGGAGGAGATGACAGCTCTGTTTTGCAAGAGGATGGAGGACAGCCTCGCCTGGAAAACCTGAGTCGGGTGTGTGATCAGCCCTTGAGTTAGCTGAACGACGAGAGTAACCCAGAGTTATGACTGTCATTAGACCACCTGAAGGAGAGAAAGTTGCAATTTTAATAGAACAGGAACATTCTACTACGGGAACATCATAACAATATTTGAGATATACAGTTCTGGGAAAACAATTGCAAAAATTATTTGAGTACTAGCAGGATCTTGTAAGTACTAGTAGGATGATAGGAGGGATGTGAATAAGAAAATCTTTAAATTACAACATTCATCACTATACTTCGAGACGAGATAAGAGAAAGCAAAGACAGATAACAAGAGACACAACTTTATTCACCTAGATATCTGGAAGAGGACCGTCCAGGACTAGACCAGATACTTAACATTACAGCTAACACTAACAGCGATTGACACGCTCATCTGCGAAGTCCGATGTATCGGTTTCGAAACTCATCGATGGACATCCAGTGAGTGGAATAGCTGACCGCGCAGGTTAAATCTGACTCATGAAGAGGGTAATAGAATTTGAATCCATCAGGGAAATTTCAAGAAACTACCTTTCTAACCAAAATGAACGCTGGAAAATGTTTTCCTAACTGGAGTTATAAATGCCCAGTTAATAGGATGGGTCGGATGTTTAGGTAGAATGCAAAAGAGTAACCATTTAAGTTAGATTAAATACACAACATTAATGATTACCATATAATCTCAGTTAACGAATAAGCATTGGTTTGTTGCATAAGCATACGGGGGTAAAATCATCCGAGAACACCATAAGCACTTTTAGAAAAACAAAAAGTGAAACTCTTAATGGTTGAAACTTACAATTTCTTATAACAAAACAAATAAACATTATAGTAACCTAGGTTTTACTCTATATATCCTCCTTCGGCTTCTATCACCGACTCAATTCGAGTCTGAAAGCGGCTGCAAACTTTCGTCAAATCAGGTGGTCTTTAGTGATGTCTCCCACTGCTTGGACTACTGCTTCCATCAGAGAGGATTTGGTGCTATGAGGATGCTTATTAACATGCCCCACCTCACACATAATAATGCAGAGGATTAAGGTCTGGTGGGTAGTCAGGAGGCCAATAAGAAGCTTGGTGTAGCAAGATGATGAAGATTCTCCGCTATCCAATCCTGAGTTTTGAGAGCTTTATGAGATGGAAGACATAGAGCTTTCCTCCATTGGTCACGCAATCTATCCAAGGCGGCTTAACAACAATGGTTTGAAGAATCACCACATAGGCATTTGCATTGACTCTAAGGCCCCGTGGAGATATTTGAGGAATCATGATGTGCCCCTCTCCTACAGATTAAAACACCGAAAATCATCACTGTTGCTGGAAACATTGTGCACATGCATGATAGTTGGAACTTCAGTGGAGTCCGCCCGCACACACCCACCTATTATTTCTTCGACTGACTTTTTCATCCAGATGAAAGTATGTTTGGTCGGAGAAAAACCAAAGACTCTTCTCCTCTTCTGGGTGCAAAGAGTCGTTTTATATGTATTAAACAATTCTCTTGAATTGTTTTGGTAGATATCAACTGACCTCGCCTAAGGACGTATGTATCTGAGGTCTTGATGAACAAAATCCCTTATATACTGTTGTTCCTTCAGATCTTTGGCAAGATGTCGCACAGTGGCTTTCCAGGATTTTTGTTCATCTTGCCATGCATTCTTCTCACAAACTCAGATGTTCTGAGTCAGCAGAGCGTTGACAATGCTCTTTTCTCTTCCTCGTAGGGGCCAATTCATCTCTATTGTTTTCATTCAGCTCATATCTAACTTTGTAAACGAAAGATGTGGCGACTTTTAGAAATCTTGCAACTTCTAAATTGCTGTATTTGAATTTATAGACATTATTATGGCGTGTCTCTTCATTTTACTTGTTAGAGTAATATCTGCCATGAAATCTTCTAACATAAAAAGTACATTATCGGATTACTTTAAACTACAAAAATATCAGTGCCCTCAGATGCCCTACGCACCCTGTATTTCTATTTCTAAAAAATGCTTTCAGGAAATCCAACACTTTGCACTTGCTTTAAATCAAATTGTCTGACAGTTCTGGTCATTTTAAACTACTATATAGCATTCAGAAACATGCAACTAGTGTTGGCTATTGGGACTAATATTACGTCATCCTTTTTTCCTCAATGTCCTGTCATAGATGGAAGTAGTTTAGATTATGATGGGACTGACGGAAGCATTCAAAAGTAAGGGTCTACAATATTATTATTTCCTGGTACGTGCCAAAGAGCAACTTTCAGCGCATTCAATTGTGACTCAAAAAACGCATCTGAAGGGAGACCTATTCAGCAAAAGCGATGACAATTATCGCTTAAATAAACCACTCAGTACATAAAAGTGCACTATTTCTATGAATTAGCATACTCCAGTAATTAATTTTTATTATTCAACGATAATAATGACGTCATAGCACCGCAATAAGTTTGTATAAAAACTTATTTTGTACGTTGAAGAGAAAGCGTCCTCGACATACGTTAAAACATTTATCCTACGCCTGCATATCTACTCTGAAATCTCCTGCGGTAGGGATGACTTTTAGTTCAGGAAAGGAGTACTGTGTTTTTTGGAAGTATAACAACAGTAATTGGAAAAAACGAAATAATTATAGCAGGCGTTTGGGTTTGAATGACAAAAATATTAATCAACAGTTTATCGTTTAGTGAAGGCCATTTAGTAACTAAAATGGCGAGATGACCAACCGTTTAAATAAATCATATCAATGTTGATAAACAAAATTTTAAGCCAACAGTGAAGAGAACTAGATACAACAACTTGAAGAAAAACATGCATATCTATACTTGTTTGGCATTCACACATGCAGACTCTAAAACGTAAAGCAGCATAGAGGTGTGAATATTCGTCACTAATTCAAAAATACCAAGACTATAAGTTATCTGTTTAACATAACCAAGCGTATTTATTATAAGCCTACGCATCTTTAAGCACATATTAGCAGAAGTTTCACTACATGTGGGATTAGAATCAGTTTTTATTTTTCCAACATGATACACTAACTGATCCACATCAAACCATTTTAGCGACATAAACAAATATATGCTAACCCTATCTACTTGCTCCGACTGTAAGGAAAAAACGAACGAATCGAAGTGACATGACCAATTATCCAGTTAATGCAACTGGTCAATAAGCCCTGAATATTGGGGACATGAACTCACCGAGAAACTAAGGGGTCACGGCTAGAAATTTTAAATTTTAGAACGCTGAAACATAAAAAAATAAAATGCATCCTAACTGATCACTTAACGCATCCAGAATTCAAATAAATTTGGATTCTCGATGCCCCGATTTCAGTAACTAATTTTACCCGATACCTCATCGGTTCACTCCTTCATGTAGTTTCATCGTTCTCCTTATTTGGAATGTTTTCTCATAATTAAAACATGGCATCAAAGGTAGTTCCACTCCCATCTTAACGTACTATTATTGGTTAAAATGCACCGGAGGTTTAGTGGTTAACGCGTACGTTTTCGAGTAAAGTCGAGAGATCGATTCCCACCAGTGCACATCCAGTGATGAATGAAAAACAACATTGGCCAATACTGATCAATATAAAGTACATTTCTCATTAGAGCGGCTTCCCTCAATGGGCTAGGGAATATTTTGTTTGGTCAATTCGAGGAGGCGAGAAAAAGAATAAAGTCATAGGGAATCGAATGACTAATTCAAAACCTATTTGACAACTGGAAACATGAATTCTAGCAAACCTATTTCCTTCTGCTCCAGCACTTGCAAGATTTCTAGTAATAAAAAATTATACCGTAATTTAGGTTCTAATATAATTGTATAAAACAGTATATCAAACACAACCAGGAATCTCATCTAAGAAACTTAATTACTAAGATTCCGGTAGTGATTTTTTAAATGAAAGTACAAATATGCGAGCATAGAAAATATTAACAGAAAGTAGACCATAACCTACTTGCAATTGATGAAGCGGCATTCCATAAAAGTCCTGGAGCATGATTTTCAGCAAGCATACTGGGCGGACAGGGCAAATTTTCAGCAACATTTAGCAGTAATCGGTGAATAAAAGCCGGGGCATCCTCAAGACTGTAAATTAAAAATAAACAAAATTTGAAAGAAACATGAAAGATGCAATATGACAAAATAATGTTACTGACCACTTCTTTGATGTGAAGTACTTGCACGTTGCGGGAATTCCATCACCTCCATAACCGGATACTTGAGCGGAGAGTAGAATTAAAAGCGACGAAATACTCTCATATAACAAACCGTAAGTTTTCTCACTAAACAATACGAGTTATCGCAAAAGAGTCATTCAAACCTTGGGGCAATGTCAATAACCAGAAGGAAAAGAAGATGAACAGTATACTCAGCTAGAGATGTAGAGTTGGATGCTAAATCAAAGTTAGGTCACAACCAATAATTACCTTTGGAATTGATATCCGCAAAATGCAAGTTCATGCTATGACTCGATCTATTTTCCAAAATGTACTTTGTAAAAATACGAAATATAAGCAGGGCATTCTGTGCCATTTTAACATCCTGAGGATTTCTAAAACATAATTTAGAGCATAAAATCAATCTTACATCTCTTGGCTCATCTTGATGTTACCCAATACATGAGTAGCCTTAACAATAAACTGATGAAGTAAGGTTGCTAAGTTATGTGTCCGTAAATCATTTCGACAGAAGCGCTGCTGGAGGCTTGAAACCGCAGTTTCGAGGTAAAACGAGGCTTCACTGATATGAATATTAATAAAAAAGGAATCACACTTACTTGGTAAGTGGAGTTTGGATATCGAAAGACAGAAGTCTATTCCAGTATTCATTACTGCAATGAACACTCTCCTGGCCGACCAGCTTTATCAGATATGGATTAGTTGCTAAGTCCGATAAATTACTAACGCTCGCACCCATCAAATTTTATATTACAAAACACCTAAAATTGGATCTTTAAAATGTTGCGAACTGTGCAGCAAATAAAAACTTTTCAGCTGAATAATGTATTGATAAATATTATTAGACTTTTAAAAGTTTAAAAATATTTTAAATTATAAATTTTGCAAACTTAAGGCTGATATTGTGTTGCAACTATGCGCAAAACACGCCAAACAGGCTGTGTACCGACATTTGATGCCAATGATCGTCATTTTTGCCTCCGCAGCAATGTCTATTGAGTTGCCTTAGTGAATAAGCGTAAACTCTACTACAAATTAAAGGGCAACATTGAATTTTCAAGAATTACTAATAGAATGGCTCCTATCAACTAAAGTTCTGTGATTGTATATATGGGAGCTATTTTTATATAACTAATACTTTTCCCATGAAATAACAATTGCTTTTTGAGACAATAAAAATTAGCTTTCTCTTAGAAAATATCAAGAGTTCTATGTTATTGCATTCTTTCGAATCTTAAAAGCGAGGAAAATATATATGTGCTCATTTAAACTTCTGAAGGATTCTCCTAAGAGAAATTTATTAAGGTGTATAAAATATATTTGTCAATGTATGTTTGGATTTCGACTTTATTAAATTTACAAAGTATGATTAATAGATTTACGATATTATTCAAATAAGAAATATTATATCAGTTATTTATTTGTTATTGTCATAAATTGCACACGGTCAAACATGTATTGGCCCATAAATATGGTATTGCATACTAGTTTTCGCACTTCAAATGGATTTAATATAAAATTATGGTAAAAATGCATTTTTTGATTAATTTGCTATTTATCTTGGAAACGTATTCGATAAATTCTACATTATTGCTTTTAACTTCCCTCCGCTTGGCCCCCCTCTTCAAAGTATAGTGCAAATGGTTGGTTCGCTATCAGACTGTGATTATTATTTTCTTTCAAATTAAAATTCATTGACTTATATAATTTTGCACATACTATATAAAATAATGTTTTCTAATTACTTGTAAACAGACGCAAACTTTTTAAAGAAGTTGTCGACTGAGTTTGATTATTGCTATTCTGTTATCCATTCTAGTTGGTATAAATTGTATGAGATTAGTTAACTAGATGAGAGTACCAAGTGCTATTGGTATATTCTTGATTTTTGTTTATTTTACTTTTTAGCTGATAATCTGTTTTCTGACTCAAATGTTTTAAAAGAATAATTACTTATTAAATCTTCAAATAAGCTCATTCATTCTCAAGTTTCTCGTAAATTTTACTTCATTTTTTATTAACTTTTGTTAGTTGATTGTAATGCATTAATCTGCGTATTTTTAGTCATGTTCAGATCTTTGACGAAGTTTATTACCCCCTTCGTCTCCTGCGAAATTTCCCTAGTAGAATGCTTCCGGGAACTTCACGTCAGTAGTATCCTCTGCGCCGAACCACTTAAAAAGAAGAAGCGTGTTGATCCCCAACAGGAAGCCAACAGAATTCGGCGAAAAGCCAAGCGTATCGAGCGAGAAATTAAGCGCCTTGCCAAACAGGGCAAGAAACTTAAACCTGTTGAAGAAATCGAAGGTGATCGACAACTTATGAAAGAGGAAAAGTAATTAAGTGTCCATTTTTCCCCCTCACAATAATCTTGAGTAAACTATTTAAATTCAACTACATCGCCTACTTAAATACTTTAAGTAATGTGTTGGCTTTTTATTTAGATATCGGCGGCGGGAACCGGTATCCCTTACAGATGCCGAGATTGACACTTGTGCTCTATTGATGAAAAAATGGGCAAGATATCAAGCTCAGGTGACAAGAGAAGAGAACCAGAAGCTACAGAGGGTTCAAGCTGCCCAGCAGAGAGCTCTTCGTTGTTTAGCTGAGATTTCTCCGCATCATCTCTATAAAGCTGCTATTAGTCCTGTGTCAGAGGAATCAAACGGTAAACCTCTGCTACTTCATGCAGTCGGACCTTATGCCACACCTCCTCCCTATAATTCAAAGGCCTATGAGGCCCCGGACGGTGAAAAAGTGGATCGCACTCCTACATTCGAATATGAATTTGAGTTGGACCGCAAGTTTTTGGCAGAGGCGAAGAAAGCGAAATTTGTCAAGGTTGTGGGCAAAACGCAGGTTACCAATTGACTTGGACGTCATGTCCAGATGTTGGTTCCCTTTCAAATGCCCGTTTGTACAGTTAAATAGGTTAGAAGTCTTCCTTGAATAGAAAGTAAACGAATGTATTCTCTTTACTTTTTTGTCTTGAGCTAGTAAAATATAGTAATTGAGGGATAATGTTTCGAAAGCCTTGTGTATAATCTTTTGCTACGGTGATAGTCGATATTTGGTAGTTATTAGCTATCCAAAACTGGAACCAAACCGTAATAATGAAATTTAGATGGATTAATATTTTGATAAATATTTGTAGGAAACGGAATTGGATGTTTTCGATGCTCCGAACAGAACGTATAAAAATTCTGTGGGCAGAATTCGTTCCTCGGGTTCTAGATCCTTCCATTGCTATTCTCTCATAATCGTAACTGATGATGAAATCTCGTCAATATAGTAATGCGGTTATTATTACTCTAAATCTGGGGAACTATTTTTCTACTGATTGCTAAGCTGCATAGAAGATAGAGCAGCTTGGAAGTCTAGAGTCTGTTTGGTGAGAGTAGTTAAGTTGTTACCGCTTTAAACTTATCTCAATCTTACTCACCATGATAGAACTGTTTATTGGGGAAAACAACAGATATCACTGGAAGTGAAGTGAAAATCGGTAGTGCTATTTATAATTGATGTTAGTGGCTGGCGATTTGGAGCGATAAGAGGACGGTGAACTCCAACAGCTACTCCGACTGTACACATAGAGACTCAAAGCAACGTTTGTGTATAAACATAATATTTTATCAATAAATTAGAGTAACTTTACCAGCTAAGTGAGGATTGTACAAGTGACATAAGTGTCTTGACTTTATCCTTCCCCAATCCATATTGCATGCCATTACGGCTCGAGTAGATCCGTAAAATATAAATATGTACGAAATGTAATGTCTAAAGCTGAACGAGATGAAGTTAAAACTTTTTTGAATCGCATTAAATCAATCAAGATCTGTAGACAAAATGAAGTTCTATATGGAATCTTGCTTTTATACCTTTCATATGGGTTTATTGTAACATTTTATGGGGATATAATCAGAAAGTTGACTTTATTTAGAAATTATAAAGAGATCACTTTTGAATTTTTTCGAGTTTACATAGTAATTATTATTATTATTATTAAGGAATGTATTAAGATTTACTTGAATAAACACCCTTACATTTGAAAAATCTTCATAACTTATAAGGAAAGTGACAGTTGGGATGTCTTGATTCTAACCCCGTAACTGGCTATTACCCTGTAGTTACTACTAATTTTCACTACAAGAAACAGAGTGAAAAACTACTTGATTAAGAGCTTTGTTGGAAAATAGGGTGAAAGCTCAGAGGAAATCCTGGAAGTGAGATAATGAGCTCCATGGTGAAGAGAGAAATAGTGAGTGAGGATGTGGTGTGTGTGTACAAGGAGGCAATACGGGAATACAAAGAAATATAATTAAAATATCAGCACACGGGTTACGTCTTTCATGGACGACAGTTGGAGAGGATTTGTCAATTTTTGGTACAATTCTTTAGCGTATTTGGCGGCAATCGTCTACATTTATATAATATGTACTTATGAGCGTTTTTAGTTGTAATTTTATTTATCTCCAATGATAGTTTATTTAAACAGGTAGATCGCGCTTCATTTTATCACTATTTGGTAACTAATTAAAAGTAAAAGCGGACCTTAGTAAATGCCATCTATATTAACAAGTGTCATTTTTTTTCCTCCAGGCAGCTAATGACAGTCGTAACCCTGGACTATTCCCGTTGTTCAGCCAACTCGGTCGTTCTCATTATCTTATCACCTTCTTGTCATCACCACTTAGTCGAAGGGCTCCATCTATAGGCTGATCCAACCATCAGTGAGGGCGATTCTAAATATGCAGCTGCTACATCCGCGTCAAGGAGTATATTCGGGGATATTGGCTCGGGTTCTTATGGGGATGTTCTGTTCTCGCTCACGACATTCGGTAAATGCCGTACATCTGTCTTACTAAAGTTTAAAGGATGTTGTTAATAGACTGAGTTATATTACCAAAAGAGCCCTGATAGTAGTTTTCTTTCGTGTATAATCTTCACATTAAATGCGATTGACTACCTGCTGTAGCTACGATTCGCGCTACTACTGCTACTAACTGGAATGTCCAGAGTATTATGCCGTAAAGTCTGGGATGTCTAAATCTGCACTCAAGGACCGCTAATTGCCGACCCCAATTCGAAATTGGAAGACAGGAGAGCAACTAAGTAAATTTGTTAGATACAGTAACCAACCTTGCCTTGTTCCTACCAGATCTGGTCAATATCGCATTAGTAATCTTGATGTCGTTACGTTAGTATCCCTTTGGTCTTAGTTAAAGGTTTCTTTTTGTGCTCCTTTCATGAACTTGCGGTATTGCGTACATGCATACGAAATGGGTTAATGTATCTATGCATTACGCAACATCATGATAATGCTGTTATGTAGTTTATATCTTAACAGTGACTCCCAGAAGTATTGTGAATAAAACTGTGCAATTACTATACACATGAGCATGGATGAGCGGTAATTGTAAATATTGGATTCTACCCCCTATAAGCAAACGGGTTGGGTCAATAAATGCGCTATCGCCAGGGGAGCCAGTTAGTACCTTATTCATTACTCTAATAGGTGACAAACACAAGTCTTCCAATTAGCGTTAATGACTTCCACACTGTCTCCAAAATGTTAAAAGAAGTCTTAAAATTTTTTACTTCCAACACGCTTGGTGGAGAATATAATTATCAATGCTTTCACTATATGCGTTCACATATTCTCGTGTTTCTTTTTCTTCCTCTCAAAGTGGTACAGAAATCGACCCTAAACGAAGTGGAAGTCGAGAAAGGGACATTGATGAGGATTCCACCAAGTAAATGATAAGATTTGTCGGACCCTTGTATCCACCGTCCATTCAGAGAGTTCTGCTCTCCTCCTTTACTTTCTACATCGCAATAATCACCTCCGTACCTTTTACTGAAAACATACTTTTAGGAGAAAATTGTATACTTCTCTTTGCCTTATTTTCACTACTCTCTCCTCCTAAAAGATCCCTCAGTAATGATTTGGTTTTCTTGTTCACTTTAGGTGTTCCCCATTTGTCTACTGTTGTTGTGTCAATCCCCGCCTGTAAATTCCCAACATGTCTATATGGCTCTGCTTATTCTCTCGAAAGAAGAAATATTCGCTAAGGATATCCACGAGATGGTAAGCGATTTATATTTTTACTTTTGCTCACCAATGTATTAAAAAGTTAACTTTATCAATATGTTGTGACTGGTAAGAAAGATGGGTTTGAAAGAGTTATGCTGATAGTATAACGGCAATTTGGGGGACACGACATTGAGATCCATTAAGTTATACAACAGAGCGATCTCAATCGGAAATGGTCTATCTCGGAGACATTTTTGGAAAAACTTTTTTCCTTCAATAGACTTAAACCATATCATCACCATAAGAAGCTGAACAGCATTGAATTAATTTTAGTTGGCGGAGAAGCTATCACCAAACGTAGACTTACAATTGAAAGATGTGACTTTGAGAGGTCTTCTAGTCCTGGTTCTCACTGCTACAATTCAACTTGATCGGCCTCAACAGAGAAACAAGCATCTTTACATCAATAACCTTGCAGCCTTGGCAAACTCTCAACCAAAATCGCCAATCTCGGTCCCTATATCAGCCGGGCTCTGGTTTAGCAATCAATCTAACATATTTCACACCTATGTGCGCCGTCTGTCGAATTAGACAACATGAGATCAATGCTCATCGATGCGCATTCAGTGACGTAGATGCCGACCGCTCTGGTTAATTCTGGTCATAAAAGCGGCTGCAGAATATCTTCTCTCTACTCAAGTCAAATGATGTGAATATTTTCCATTATGAGCTTTGGAATATTACACAAACTCTGGGTACTGACTGTTTTGAGTAAAAGAGTTGAGTGGCCGTAGGACTGAGGACTTAAACGACTTTTAAATGTTGAAAAAATCAGTTTGGTTCAACTCTGGAAAAGAGAGGGATGAGACAAAGGCCAGCGATAGTTATCATTTTGTCCACTCAAGACTCACTCAATTATCAAATGTATAGCAGGAAGAGACGAATAGACCACCACAATCCTCTTCTCCTAATGTTAGAACGAATATGACATCCTCCTCGGACGTGTTGGAAGAAATTAGTTAAAGTATGAACTCTTGGATCGTCTTATATTTATCATAAAGGAATTAAAGATGAAAACAAAGGCACAACTTTATATCATGCTTAATAAGGCATAGTCATGAGCCTTCTCAGTTCTAAATGGCACCCAGTGGCTCGAAGGGAATTTTTTAGTGTAAAAGAAATTGGTAGATATTTCGTTGCTGCTTTCAAAGTCAAGGCCTTTTCTATTGAAGCTCGCTTTTGTTCTAATTCCACGCGTTGGAACCATAACTTGACCTTAACCTGAGATCTAGGTGGGAGAACATGAATAAGATTTAACATGTCAAGTAACAAATACAAGAAATGATAACACTTATCATAAGTGACTTCCGCCAGTTTAGTCGGAGTTGATTATGGTGGCGGACTCACGAGTCCTTACTGACCTCAACACCATCAATCATGCTCCCATCCCGATTTGTCATAATTATAGCTGCCCACCCAATTGATAACCACGAGTGTAACCGCTCTTCTGACTACATCTCTTGTCAGGCAGTTTTCTTTGGCAGCAGAGCTTCGTGCACCGTTTTCACTTTTCTGCTCATTAACACTTTGGCCAGGAATTTTTCATAACGTAGGATGCGGAGTTGATCTGTATCCCATGTCTGCTATCGAAGGGTCACATATTCAATATCCGTCACTGCGCATCCACTGAGTGACCGGTCAAAACTGATCGTCAGAGGGAGGGTGGAATCTAGTGTAATTTTTACTCAATCTCCTTCAAAACGAAGATCCACGTTCTCAAAGTTCTAAAACAATGAAGGTCTCCTAAACAAATAAACACTGATTACTACTCAAACTTCATAGATTAAGGTCTAAATCTTCAGAGTTAATTTAGTTCACCCTTCAGTAGACCTGTGACTGCAAATATTTCAGACTTTATAATCAGATCGGTTTTTAAAATATCCGGTTAAATACTTGGCTATCATCGATATTGGCATAAGATAAAGTAGCAAGGAATAAAGAAAATCGCGCAATAGGTAAAAAACAGCTTAATCAATGATTGAGCTCACCAACGAGCAGTCCTTTTTGAGGGAACGAACTTATCGAAAACTCACCTAGTTTCAGCTCTTTTTAGTTATCTTTTTTTGTAAAACTGTAATAAAAAATGTTTAGATCTCATCAGTGTTAGTCATCTGATTTTTCTTATTCCCAAACCCATTTAAGAAAGCGTAGAGATTGGGATCACAGAGCATTTCTGGTGAGAGACTTGAATTCTCTTACCCTCCTCATTAGGCAGACTTAACCGACGACCACAGTGACCAATGCGCCACGGACGCGTCTGATTACCAGATTGAACTTAACTATAAACATTTATCATCGGATTTCTGATTAAATTTTAATAAATTATTTGTGACAATCACAAATAGAAAGTGAATCAAAGTAGGTAAAATCGCATTTTATGAAGAAGGAGGTAATTTATGATCATATTATTATTAAAACGAGCTGTTGTTTCTTGAGGTCAAATATGGTTTAATTTTTGGAGGAAAAAAAAATAAGTGAACATGAAATGGCTACGAGACGAAAAAGATTTAAGTAGGGTCACATGCATATTTAATGATTAAGAAGGTATGAGAGAGGACAGGAAGAAAGAATAGGAAGAGGAATTGGAGAAAAAGGCGTCAGCATTGACAACGACCCGGATTGTGAGAAACAGGTGAGATGAGATACCGGAAGACGGTTGAGACATTTCGCGTTCCTTGTTTGTTTATGATCGACTGACAACAGAACGGAGGTATGAGTCAGGAGGAGTATGATATATAGAGAGTCCAAGCCGGCGTAATATCTCCTTGGTGATCGTTGAGTGTGCATTATTCGCGAATAAAGAGCGAATTTACCAGATTCATCATTTCCGGTTATCTGCATCATCCATAGTCAAATTTCGCCTTCCATATTATCTTCGAATCTGAACTATTTATTAAAACCAATTCGGATAGTTTTGATAAATGGAAAAAATCAACTCTCTCCGTGATATGATGACAGGCCTTGATAGATGCCCCAAATTTATGTCTTTTATTTACAAGAAAGAAATCCTTCTAGAACTGTCAGAATTAAACTTTTTCTTCCGGAAAATAACTTTTTATAATCAAACGTAACATGTGATTATTCTAATTAGCTTTTCTTGATAACAATCCGAAATACGCCTTTTCTTGCTCGTAAATTAAAAGGCTCTAAGTGACCACTCCTAACACCTCATAGTCATTAATTTCATCCAGTCTAATTCACACTCTATTTTTACCGAAATACATATCTCGCACCCTTTCACATACAAGTTGAAATGAATACTTCAGGAGGAGGAGGAGAAAAAATCACCCTAACACTCCTACTACCTGCATGGATTCACGTGTCAATCGCATGATCACGTAAACCGGGCGTGATTAACACAACCATAACTAACATTTTGCAGCAGTATTTCGACAATTTTCCACGATTTAGGGAAAACTGTGGGCGTTTTGTCGGTTACAGGTTGCACAATGTATACAATATAACAGAAACTCTAATAATAATAACAATGTATGTCTCTTATTTTGCATTTTTTTCTGAAATTTTTAAATAATATTTATCTAAAGCGTATGACCAAAGGTGTCATATTTTTTATCAAATGTAATCGTAACAATAGCAGTTATCATTGGTCTTATATCCACGATGGAGCAGCGATTAGTATGTCTATCTATCAGATATCATGGGTTCAATGCCCATTGATAAACATCCAATTAGCAAATTGGCCATCTGCACTGGTTAAGTCTAGATAATGAGGGGAGTGGCAGAATTCAACTTTTTCATCAGAGAAGATCCATGCTCCTATCACTCCTCTACCGAAGATAAGTGTTAAAAACGCTTTCCTTACTTTGAATTTAAAATACTCGACTTTGAAACATTAAGATGGGATGCAGTGAGCCTTCTATATTTGAAAAACGACTTAAAATAATTCAAATAAAGTAAAATTCTTGATGCTCCATTAATTCCCATAGGTCTATTTTCCTGCCCCTCCTGTTCTGATGCTTTTCCCTGGCTAGAAATTGAGAATTTGTGCTTTCTGTCCTACCAACTATCTTTAAAGAACTTCAGCAAGTAAACGTCCGGTGTTGATGCATTCCATTTGATAAGTTCAGATCGTAAGCCATTAGCCACAGGGCTGTTCAGCACCTCCAGTTTTCTTTTTACTCTTTTTAGTTCTTCAAATGTTAGATTTATATCTTTAGGAAGATCCGTAATATTTCAATTTACATCATATTGTGCAGGCCGATAACTAAATAGTTCAGCATAGTGTTTGGTTAGAGAGCTGGAATCAACGACAAATTTACTTCTTTTCGAATTAGACCAAGTTTGAGAGGTGGTCAGCAGAACTCTTCGAAGTAAGTTGTCGGCTTTTCTTGATTCATTAATAGTCAAAAATTCTTGAACTTTTGACAGCTCGTGTTCGAAGTGTATCCTTTTTGTACTCAAGATCAGCATATTCACTTTATTCCTACACTTTTAATAGACTGCGCATGATTCAGGGTATTATTCAGCTAATCGGTGTTTTCGAAGCTCTTTCCTCTACAATAATTTAAAACGAAAAAACATACACAACGAATAAAAGATCAAAGCCATATGATAGTAATTTCATCTCAATGTTTTGTCACTTCTAACAGCCAGTAGCAGTTGGTTTATACCGGTTATAACTTTTTAACATAGCGGAGCTAACCAGAGTTCACTCAAGGGTAACTGGAATAGTCATGTCTATTGTCAAGAAAACTAGGCTAGGTAAGACTATACAAAATGAGGCTGAACTTTATATTTCAGCATCATACAATATTCTGCTCCACTATGTTAACTATAGTTTCCCAGCTGGTAATTCATTTTAGATCTTGACTGTTTCTTTAAATTAAAAAATAACTGCAAAGAAATACGTGACAGACGTCGAATTCTACTAATTTCAGAAGGGCAGCCCTGAAATTATGATTTCAAGGGAAAAATTCAATTCAACATTAAAATGGGAAAAAATTACAAATAATGAAATGTAGGTCTTCAGTAAAAATATTTTTATTATTAAGAAGAACGAACTTCAACAGCGCTTTGGTGTTGCGTATCTTATTAATAGGTGATCGATCCTGAAATTATAACACTGCATTTTTACTTTTTTGATAACCCAATTTCACCAAGAATGATGATTAAATTGGAATAAGATATATCCAAGAACCGTTTTTACTGAGAATCTTTTGTTTGGTTATTCTAACGCAGGCACCGATCTTCAAATTAAAAGCGATCTCTCAGTGTCTGACTCAGCCATTTGTCTCCATCATTCATTCATGGATTAATTGCAACCTTGATTGATTATTTATTTATTAATAGTCTTTAGTAAATCACTCTCCACAACGCACTTTCACTCTTGTACCTATGGTTGGTAGTTAAGTAGTTCTAAGAGGATATTGGTCAGCCCTTTTGGCTATCGATGAACGGTTTAATATTGTTAAATTCTGCAATACTTCATTTTTATTGTCATTTTATATTTGGGCGGAAGTGATACACTAATACCAGAAGTATAAGTTCAATTATATTAACCAGAAGTGGACAACACATAAACCAAATCATAATTGAACAATGAATCTCTTTCCATAAAGCGACTGTGAGAATGTATCATCTTTCAAGCCTATTTGAAGATCTGCCCAGTAAAATAATACGGAATAAATATACTCACCTCAGTTATCTGAATGAAGATTTCAAAAAACGTTACATAACCACTGTATTTCTCTAACAGTTAAGTGAATACGATCCTGAGAATGGGCAAAAACTTGGTCTAATTTTTAAATTGTTTCTTCCTATGAAAGTTAAATCAGATTGACAATGTGCAGGAGTCAAGAAACCCAAAGTAAGGAGAAGACATCAGACAAGTTGAGTAGAGCATTGTTGGGAAAAAATAGATGTAAGAAGATGTTCTTGAGGTTATATGTGATTTTCTGTGATTAGTGCCGTTGTAAGCGTGCAAACCTCCTGGATCAAGCAGGTTCAGCTGTTGACACAGTTGAGTGTCGACCCAGGTAAAGGGGTTATTTGATGAAGGGTGATGAAATATTTCGTTAGGAAATAGAGTGAAATTTGTTTTCAGCCAGAAGATAGGATTGCAATACCTAAGAACATTAACATACAAGCATGGGAAGACAATATCGGCTAAACAGTGCCTTCGTTTGCGTTTTGGCAGTCATAAATACCGAAACCCTCGATGAAATTAACTCAGTAAAGTAAGGAAAGGGGAAAGTACTTTGTTCTTAATGCTATTTCCTATTTAAATAAAATCGATATATTAAGGTCAAAAATGTAAGTTCACGGTTATTAATCAGGCAAATATAATACAAAACCGAAATATATAAATCCGCGATGAAGGTGTCCCTAAAAACTAAAACCTCGATTCGACATGAGCATAACTAGAATTGTTTAACATATGGATTTCTCTTAAAAGGTAGTGACATATGTAAGACTAGATATAATAATGTATTTTGCCAATTATTGATAATAGGAAGAAAAATGAATAGATGTTTTTGGTATTATCGTTATTATCCGTGGCAAACAAAAAATTACAATTTTTAATTATGAAATATCCGATAAAATAAGTGGCTTTTCCTGAGGTAACAGGAAATTATCTACATTCGTGATAGGGCATCGATTTTATAATAATTTATACTAAATTAAAGCAATATGATAAAAATTGAATTTGCGTCCTCGGTGAAAAGCTAATTAAATCAATACCAAGTAAAACATACATCCTCCTTATGAACTTTAAAAGTTTCAAAGCGATAAAATCCTATTAACACTATAGGAATAAATTTTTACTAATAATTAGTCATTTCCCAAAGTGTTAATTTTTATCGTGTGTAAACACTTGAACTCCATAGGGCTTAGTAAAACGGCCCTATAGGGGATAGTGAACGATGTGGAGCAGAAGAAGAAAGTAAAGTCGGATTATTGAAAGGTCTTAATTCACTTGATTTTGCATTTAGATTACGCACATTTTATTGCTTTTTACTTCATGTTCCGATGCTTAAATTTCGGGATTCACCCCATTTTGCTAAGTGAATTCATGTTCACCGTGTCAAGGCTTATTAAGAATGCCTTCCTATACAATCGCTCCCGTGTATGCCCCAAATCAATGCTGTCGGGATCTTTTTCAAATTCTAAATTTCGATACTTTTGGAACTGGTAGTTAAGTGGTTCTAACGTAGGTATTGTACCTTTCTTTGACTATCAGTTAGCAGCTTAATGTTCTGAATATCCCATTCAAAATTAAGGAGGATAAATCTCGTTTTGGCAGAACTTAATCAGATTTAAGAAAGATTTTTGTTTAAATAATGAAAAAAATATCAAAAAGTTTTAGAGCAGTATTTCTAGGCACATAGTCTAGAACACGGTCATTTAATTAGATAATTAGTTCTTATAACCCATTGGTAGTTAGTAATTTTCCGAGGGCTGTCTGATATTGTTAGAAAACAGCCCTCCTCCAATCCAAAACAGAACTCTTGTATTATTCAGATGAATACATATTACAGACAAATATGCATGCCATAATTGAATTTGTCTACTTTGAGTAGCTAAAAGAATGCAAGATAAATTGTTTAATCAACTAACCAGCACTGATCAGATGATAGTGTGGCCTGTGGTCGATCACTTAAATCTGGCGCTTTTTAATCCACCCAGCTTAGCCGAAAATATTCCTTTTACGTTATTGGACCACCAATCACTGTTCAAGGTCTCGACTTGGCATCAACCGACTCTCTAATTTCATGGTGGTCAACTCAACATCTCCTTAGTTTACATGCAAGCAGAGTTTTATCATCCTTATTAATATGCTAAAATTGATCCTTAGTACTTAGAATGAATTATTAATTTCACTTGCTGAGATCTGCTAACTTAACAATTTCAGCTACCTTCTCTCAACTATATTAAAACTATAAGCTGATGAACAGCATATAACAAAATTTTGCCTTCTCAATCATTCGATTGCTTTCCTTCGATTAGAAGTTTTGGTATTCTTCTTTGCTTTGAAAAAATAATAATATTATTGCATTTCTATTTAACAAATTGACTAGAATAGCATAGCTTTTATTGCTTAAGCGATAAGTTCGATCGGCCTTATTCAAAATATCCTAATTCTGATAACTTTGTTTATTTATTTTTCCAACCACTTTTGAATTAGGCGAATGGTCAAATAAAAACGAAACGATCCTAATCTGTCTCAATTTCGGATTATGGTAATATTGAGTTTTCAATTCCTCAGTTTGGATTAGAATAACTTTACAATAAACCGGTTAAATTATTAAGATAGCCGATGGTCATTATTTTAAGTAGTACATGATGTTTACGCTTTATTATAAGTACTCGTCTAGAACGGAAGGTAGATAATAAAGGTAAGTGTCAAAAAGCACTTTCTATTGATACTGGCAAAGAAGTCATTACAAGATTTCTAGTATTCTCATGGGATCACTTCAGTGAAATTCGCAGTGAAGTAACCTCCTGCCATTTTACGCTAATCCGGTGAGCTCAGTGCCTTTCTCACCTCACTTTAACCTTGTCGATTATTTTCCAAACCCCTACAGTTGTCTTTCAATTTGGGTAATAGAGTAAGGGTCACACATGATACATGTAGTGAATAATGAAGACATGATATCGAATTCAACTTTAATTAGCTCTAGCGATCTCTGTTACGTTGAAAATGTTTTAGCTACTATTTGAGAATTGGTCGTAGACATTGGAAGGTACAAATTAGTTAAAGTAATATGACCAGCAAGTCAGGTGAATCGATTTTTTAATAAAAAGTGAACATCAAGAACCTAGAGATTATCTCCTAAACTGAGAATTCTGAGACATTAAGACATGACACAACAAACTATGCACATTAAGTAAAAAGCGGATGAATCGGAATTTCAATTTAATTCTAACTATTTAGGTCACTTATTTAGTCCTTCTTCTCGATCGCTTCTATCCTTATTGTGCTATTTAGTGCCCCCGTGCTTTGTTAGAGTTAAAATTATTTTTTTACTTGTATATAATTCATAAAATTGATAATTTCTACGAAATTTATGGAAGTGTGTTAACTTCATAAAATCAAATGAAAGGCGAAATTTGAGTCATTGCAAAAAGATCTCCCAAAAATAGATTAAGCAGTGATTATTGCTCTAGATTTCCTATTTATAAAATGGAGATGCAACTATGCAACCGTTCAATATTGTAAACTTGGTCACTTAGGAGTAGAAACAATCAGACGAAATTGAATGGAGTAAGGAAACACAAATAAATGCAAACCCTCGCTCTTGAAAACGACACATGCTCCAATCGAACGGGCCCCTTTGAAGTCTATCAAGTTATGATGGACTTTAAGACAAGTATATACAAATTGAAAGCTGAGTTTCTTAGGATTCCTGGGTTACAAGACCCAGTTCTTAAAAGTTCGCTTTTTACTTCCCTCAACAAATGTTAAACTTAAAGTATTATATTGGCTGGTCAAAATCGAATCTTCCAAATGACCCTTTGATCAAATACACTAAATGAAAATGGCATTCATCCTTCCCTTATACCAGTTCTATAATGAAAGTTATTCCTTGGCTCTAGGATCAGAATTTATGGGAATAAAATAGCCCTTACTTGCGATGCCAATCGCTGCTAAGTAGGACAGTGATAAGTTACACCATGTCTTTCTCGAATTCGAACAGTATGAAATCTGTTCAGTCTATATAAGTCTACAAGTCAACATTCAGAGGAGTTCTTAATTAAAAGATGTGGGGAAAACAGCAGATCAGGCTATTATGTGCATCCATGATATATAATGTTCTGCAAAAATTTGGGCTTTGCATCAAAATTACACGGTACAATTATGAGTTGTTCAACTCAACGTCACATACGGTCTACGAAACCGTCCGCAGCATTTTTCAATTTGCTGTCCACTTGAATCCATCACATAAGGTACCCATTAAACAATAAATAAACATAATTTAAGATCGATAACATTAGATTTGTTCGTGATTTAAAAAAAATAACGGAAGAATAATTTGCATTGAAGTTTGAATAAGGTAATAATCAAATAAGATACGGATGTAAAATGAATTTTCTATCAGAGATACTAAGAACAGTTTTGAAGTTACTGTCAGATAAGACAGCCCCATCTAACCTTATTCTAACTCTACTATTATCAACCAAATAAAGAGGGATTAAAGCTCAACTTTCAAATTGGCCTATCTATAATTGAATTTGGAGATCTATTGTGGTAGTTAAGGGAGAAGTTATGGGACTCTTTGTTTATTAATTTTTCCCATATGAGTAAAACGTCGTGACAAAGACATAAGTTTGACTAACATAGACTTCACTATAACATTTACTGATTGGTAAGAAAAGTGAAACTTGGAGATCTTAGTCTTGAAATTAGGGATTTATATTTACTTAGAGTTAGAATTGGTGCCTCTACCTTCAAAACCGTACATGCTTTGAGCTTTGAAGGCGGTGTCAGTTTCCAGAAGGAAGAATGGCATTTATTTGCGTTTTCCAAACTATCATAAAATTTCACATTATCGGTCCTACATTTTTATATAAGAGGAAAGCTAACATTCGGAACTAAGCAAGTATAAGGTATTTATTGGTTGTCCTAGTGCTTGAAAAATATCTCCGTTAGAAAACTAGCTTAAAATTGAAATTCTCGAACTACTGAGAGAAGCATTGGGAATCAATCCTGGAACCCTTTCAACTGAGAACCGCGTATGTTGTAATCCCTATTTCGAGTAATTTTAACCAATACGTATGATCGTCCCAATTACTAAGTAAGTTTGATCTATTTGAGTCTCCAGATAATGGCCGTGAATTAAAAGAAAACATGAATTGTAATAAATAATTACATGAAAATCAACACTCGTTCGAGCCACCATGTATTGGTATCTGTGTCTTGGATAGATCACACTTTATAATATAGTATCAGTTACAACCTTTTAGATGGACAAGTGAGACACCCTTAAGCACAGGGGAAAGTCAAACTCAAGTCGCCATGCCTCAAAAGGAGACAGTTACTGAAAATCAGAATACTACGCAGGTAGTAATAAAACCCACAGAAAGAGCGCTCATAAAGTCCTGGTTTAGACGACTCTATTGAAGTACCAAGGAAGAATTGGTCCATCGCGGCTGAAGCACTTAACAAAATCAAATCGAGGAGAATCGTGCAATAACAGTGAAGTGTAACGTTGCCAATTGTATGTGAATGTTCATAATGATTTTTCTCTATTTACGAGAACAGTATTCTACGGGCAAATTGACTGACAGCGACGTCGAGAACCAAATTTCTGGATGATTTAGACTTTGCAAAAGACGAAATCGGTATATATCATAACATTCTGGCACTAAGTTGAGAACTCTGAGTAGAATTGTGTTCAATTATGAAAGATAAAGATATTAATAATCCAAGGTATTGGTAAAAGGCCAGCACACTATTCAGTCTGCACTGAGTGCTAAATTAGTAAACCGACATCGGATCCCTAAAATTATAACCTTTACACCTATATCAGACTAGTATAGTATGTACTATCATTATAAGAAAACGAGCCCTTTTTCGTAAATAAAAAGCGAATTTGTGCATGAGATGTCCACTACGGATTATCAGTAAAACGAGGGAGAAATTGATTGGTCTAATGAAAGGTCGTATGAACTCTGCAAGACCGGTACTGCGCAGTTTTTGTATTTTCCTTTTCTATACTAAATATCAGGTATTTTGAAATTAGAACTAAGTTTGACAAAATAACTACGAAATAAACACTGAAATAGTCTTAACATTTATTCAGTGATAAAGCGATAGTTTATTTTAAGTGAAATTTTGGGTAAAAGCGTGAGACGATTAATCTTAATTTATAGGAACATAATAGAATCACCCCAATTTTGTTGAGGACAAATACTTGGAATGAATACATCATAAAAGTAAGTTTTCGGGTTTGCCCAATTTAAAAAATATATTAAATAATTCATTTTTACCCGAAAGCCTTCAAAATTAAGCCCGAAATGAACATGGTGTCATCAAATATTTGAAGTCAGTCTTGAGTAAAAAAGATATCAGTCTCTATTGGAACTCGAGAGAGCTCTTTTTTGACGTCGGATCATCAAAGTTTGGCCTTTGTCTTTTCCAAAGTAACACACATTTTCATATCTACCCTACATTTTAATAAAATAATCACTATCATTACCCGGGATAATACTAAGAGCACGTTTACATTCTTCAATCATAGAATATCCTCTGAACGCGGAAAATTGTAAAGCAGTTTAATATGAATGAAATAGGCGGAAGAGGGGGAGGGGAGATCGAAAAATGAATATTATAGTGAAGATGGGATATCAAGAGTCCTAGTTTTTTTTAATTCTTTCTATGCTAATGCTACAGAGCTCAATTTCCATTTTTTCGATCCCTTGATTTCTTTGTGAATTCATGTCTTGAAGATCTGGAGCTTGTTAACCAGCTTATTTAAGTGAATGGTTAGTCATATCCATTTGATTCATCTGTATCTTCTTACAAAGGCGATCAGGTAGATGAAAATAGCAAAGATATTTTCGATATTGTAATCAAAAATCCATTTTCATTTGTTCAAAAGAACTTAACATCCCTCCTCTTGTACTTTTTTAGAATTAAAGATTGTTGTAGGTGAAGAGTTTATGATTATAAAGTACTATCAATAACAGCAACTGAATTTTTTTCATCGAAAGTTCAACCTAGCTTTGATGAATACAGTAACTTTTTATACCCTAGGGTCTGTTAACCAAATTCCCTAGGAATAATTAGAAATAATAAGATACGATCACCTCTCATAAACTAATTTATAATTTGAGTCAGAAGACAACTTTCTCAGTTTGAATATTCCTCAGAAAAATCTTGAAGATTCAAGAAGTAGAAAAAAGGTTCAAAAATATGCACTTTAGCGTTTAATCAGTTTCCTTAATAAAATGGAACATGGGAAGAATAAGCAAAATTTAAGGTTTTATTTGAAGTTTGACTGGTATTTATGCATCCACTGCTCGTGACTCAGCTATAGAATATATGGGATTTAATTTCACGTGACATCTATAAGTGGAAATTGCATAGACTTGGGCCATGATTTGTTAACGATCCATCACCATTCAAATAAATATTATCCGAATTTTATTATGAGTAATACAATTCAGAGAAAAATTTCAAGTTACAAATCACAGCTTCTGTTAGCTAAAAGCTCTGCAAATCCAGAAATGGAAGTGGTACTACCACCTAATCTGCGGAACTTAGTAAACTGGTGTGTAGTCCTTCTTCCATTATCCGAGAAATATAAACCTTAGTACTTTAGAATCAATGTTGTAACTCACCTAGACACCTCCATAGATAAGCTTTAAGAAAACAGAACACTCCCAGATGCTCAAGCCATGAAGATCTGATGGGCAAAGATGCGCCAGTCCCATCTTGGGCTATGCATAAATCATCGGTTTCAGAAACGAAGTCTTCTAATTTCAGAATCAGTTTCTCTTTCCTCTGTAACTTTTATGTTGAATGCTATCCAAGTTCCATTACTGATAGGAAATTTTGATTCAATGGTCTTGATAAAATAATGTGCCGATAACTTTCCATGTTATTGAATGCGTGGAAATCACTATAGCGAGTTACTTTTCTCTTTATGTGAACGGATATTATCACTTTGGAAAACAAAACCACGATGAATGCATTACAATCTTCTACCCCTTAAAGTGCGAATATTTTGAATAAATCCCCACTTGAATTTCTTTTCAACAACAAACAAATTCATGGAAATTACAATAGAAAAATATTTTATTAAATTTAATTATTTTGTTTCATAAGTGTGTGGAGCATATAATACTGCAATAAGAAAATCCCTGTCGACAGAGTTCGTCATCCCTTTTGTAAACGATTATGAAGATGATGATAATAAGAAAACAGTAATATTTGTCGCTGATGATGATAATGATGATTTGAATGCATATTTGAGTTAACAGAAGATAAGAGAAGAGCAGAGGAAGGGAATATGAGAGAATAGTTTTGTCACAAAATCTAGTTTGCCTGTTTTGTTTCAGCTTTCTGCACATTGGAACAAGACCCTGTAGTAAGAATAAGAAGAGGCAAGAAAGGGCTATCTGTACGTGAAGCAAGAATATGAAAAAGAAGAGGACATCAGAATGATTATGTTGAGTAGGAGAGAGGCTCTGAGTGAAAGAGATTGATAGATATAGTCAAATTCACTGTTAAATGCACAATTAAGGTTTTAAACAAGAAATGGAAAGAGACCGAGTGATTTTACTGCAAACAACAAGAAATGTTCTTCTGCGCTAACTGAGGAGAAGGCTCTAGAGGAAGAGAATTTTCTTGAAGATCAGATGTGGAGGAATTTTTCTGGGAGTAATGTGGAAGTACTTCACGATCATTTACACCTTCCTCTATTACCACATATACATCAAAGACAAGAGGATTCCTCTTTCCTACATAACCACTTCTACTTCTTGTTGCTGTTTCATTACTGAAAACGCTGAGGGTAGGATCTATCACAAAGTCCCCATCTCCAGATCGTTGAGCAGCTACAGAGCTGGGAGTTGGTTGAATACAACCGAGACCTCGTCCACCATAATACGCAGATGATCGTAATGGACCTTCTGTGAAGGAATGGGTGCTCAGTAGGAGAGATAGTCGACCGAGAATGCTGGATAATCGTCGCCTCCAACGTCGTGGTCGAACACCGACATCAGTAAATCGAGGAATGTGAGGTGGAAGGGTAGTAACACCTCCAGGTACGCCAAGGCTTCCATTAGGTTCTGCAACTTTGGAAGGCGCAGAAGTGCCGGCAAAAAGATCCTGAGTTCTCTTATCGTCACCACTGCCTCCACTGTTTCCACCTATTCCTCCTGCACTGGAAAATGTGGAGGAGTAGGCTTTCCGCCGTCGTGGAAATGGGTAATAGGGCATCACCCGAGGATAAGTTGAGGTGAGTTGGACTGCAGCATTGCTGAATACTACTCCTCGACGCCAAGTCACCCCATAACCGGTAAAGTCGTGACCGCAAAGGTGAAGGTAGGGTCTGAAAATACAAATGAATGAAAAGACTGACTTAATTGTCAGGCAAGAGACAAGCGCACACATATTATTAGACAAGCGTGCCATGAAAATTAAGCTGGGGAAATTGGAGATTACGTGAGATAGTTCGTGAGTAGCATGGCCGTACGGAGGCGCAAACGTGTGTACGACAGAGATAGAGCGAATGACTGTTGGCTGGGCAAAAAGGGGCAGAAATGGGAAAACACATTGGAAGAGCAACAATGGGTGTTTTGGGACTATGACGACTAGTCTTCACGTGATCGCAGCTCTCGATGTACAGATTTTACATACTAATGGTTGTGTGTTTATCGGCATTTGTCTAGCGTGAAGTCTAGACACTTGCAGGGTTTGGCAATTCATCTTAATTTCCGCTATCATCTGTGAAATAATTCGAACTTTAATATTTAAACTTTCTTTTAGTTTCACCCATTTGCCTATGCATTCAAACAAATAATTGAATTAACCTTGAAATAATCAATCACAACTCAGTTTCATTGTCTCGTAAACAACTAAACTACTTAAATATCAACACGGATCGAGTTTTTTTAATACACCCATAAAGTAGAAAAATTCAAAAAATATTTTCATTTTTATGTGAAGTAAATGGCATTCTAATTTATTTAAACTCTTGTCCCTAACATTCTAATATTTAAGTCTGACGATGCAAATAATAGAAACGGAGGACATGTGCAAAGGATGTATAAAAAGGAAGAAGTTTGTTATAATGTTGCTGCCAAACATGTACATTTTAAATCGTAAAATTGGGATGATACGCCTAATTCACCCTCAAATTCACCTCCGGTACCGGTTTGTTGAATGGATCAAATGGACGTAAAATTTACAGTAGAGGATTAGAGCAAAATATGTTGATCCACATGAATTTGATCGAATAAATTTACGTCTCCTTTACCTCATTTCATCACAAATAAATGGTATTTATTCATCCAGTTATCTGAAAATAAAACTGGGAAAGATTACTGGGATCTTATAAGGGAAACCTGGATCCACTGAATAAAAACACAAACAGTTTTTTAATCAGGTGCGAGGCTGTTGCAATGCCTTATACTGGCGTCTTCCGGGGAAAATAATTTAATTCAAATTATGATATACATTAAACTTGACTGTTTATCAAGTTACTGTGGATCTTTAATAAATTATTCGGTGTAAGTTGAACATGATTAATCAGTCAACACCTAGTGAAATTTGCGCATTCATTTACTGATCTTATGTCGCTAATCCTCAATTTGAAATGCACTATAACCGGTCTATGAAGAACTTTATTTAAGAATATATATGTCCGAATTTAAATTTTTGTCCTCTTAAAATTTGGCAACCACTTTAAATTAAACTCAAACCGAACCGAGTGACCTCAGAAATATTTGAAATAAATAAGTAAATAGTAAAATAAATGGGAATGAAGACCGAATAATAAGGGCCTAGCCTAGCTCCAGAAATTTCAGATTTTTGAAGAACGGAATATTCCAATATTGCTACACCCCCTCTAGAAATTTGCTTTTAACAGTTAAAATACACTATCGTCAAGTTCTTAAGTTTGGTAAGTGAATTTGCATGGATAATCGCATACAAATTTCTCAAATGGATAATTCCCCTTCAATTAAATTTTCTTCACTGATTCAACATTTTATCATTTATTATAATCATTCTTTTATCTCACCCTAATTTCTCATTATTTAAAAATGAGGTTGAGGTGAATGAATAAAATTATAGACTAAGTAGTGAAAATAATATACCTTACGAACTTCCGAAATCATGTATTTTTCTATAGATAATTAATAACGTTGAACAAAATCGGTCATACAAAACGTCAAGTGATGGACAATCCACTTTCCTACTACTTGAAAAGACCTTTAGCATAAAAACGTAGTATTAAAACCTCCACGATTTTTTTCATGTTTAACTATATTCGTGTACTTTGCCTACATCTGAAAACAATCTGTTTTTCTAGGATTTCATTCGGATTCATTCAAAATCGATTAAAGTACAACACAAACGGAACAACTACGGAAGCGGTCACCTTCAAAGGAAATATTCTCCATTTCTTCTTTGGTGAAAGTAAAAGACGAAAACTATACATCTGTTCATCCAAAGAGAATTTTTAATAAGAAACATGAAGTGATCATTTCTCCAATCAATCAGACTTTATAAATGAAAATAGTCGAATCATTTACCAGAGTGGGCATATTAAAAGATAATTAAATTCATGAGAGATTTTGTAGAAGAGGCACATTCATTCAATTCTGAATAGTCTGATACTTATTCTCTAATCTGAGATAAGTAATTAACAATATTTGAAGGCGGACCCCCAACTTCATGTACGAATTTCCCACCTATTCCTTCACCTCTGATATATTAAAGCTATACATTCGCATACTCTGACCATTACATTGTATAGCAGCCCTGGAAATAATTTTTCATTTAAATAACGATATTTTCGAAATTCCCTTTTCAATTCCTATTAACTAACCAAGAACTGTTAAAATATTGACACAAATCACTCCCTACTACTCTGTTAGTATGATTTTTCACTATTGTACTATGATGTCATTCTTTTTGTGTTGACATTCGAATGAGTAATAAAATAGAGAGAGTAAGACGTCTGGTTATTGAAGGCACCTTTATAGACGAAAAGGGTGTGCTGAGAATTAAAAAAATTAATAAAGCGAGTAGGTCCTTTTGCATTTTTTAACAACAGTGCAGTTCTGCAATGTTATAATTGGAACTCTCTTTTATTCGAGAGCCATATGTCGTTGATCAGTTATGCGATAAAAACGGAAAGGTTATCTTTTCTCCTTTGTATGGCAGTTAAGCAATAAGAAATTTAAAACAATGCTTAGAGTAATTTTCGAATTCCGGTTAGTGGTTTGGAGAATTGAACAGTAGACCTATACTTAACTGCGAATTGTGCTAGTGTTATTTATAGAATTACGTAAATAAGTTGATGCACTTTAGTCGTTAATCAGACTTTAATTATTTTATTTCAAGGGGGTATATATTCTGGAGTGATACGGAGAAAATAAAGCACGATTTGGTCAACTTTTCTCGCAATTCTGTCATATGAAGTGATAAAAAGCTGACATTAGGAATCACAGACGCTTAATTCTAACTCTAGTAATTAAAACAAATATACTGTCATCTCTTTGTGTCACGTGGCCTGGCAACATGGTGTCCGTCTATTAAATTAGAGACTACGAGATCATACGCTGTTGGTACACACCCAATCGTAGTGAGTAATATATGCCAAAAATGGGTGGTAGTAATCGGAGAGGCTTCAAGATGCCATTTGTGAATGTTGGGATTGGGAATTATTAAATCACCGTTTTTTTTATTCAAAAATTCCGCAGGAAATTAATGTGACTTGCAAAACGCCATTTCTAAGTTTATGTCAAAGGATCATTACTAAACTCTAGTCCAGAACACATGTTTACTCTAAGTACTAATGCATTGCACATTTAAATGTCACTACATTGTTAAGGTTACTATAAACAAGTTTACGCAAGTTTATTTTTATATTTCACTCCATAATATGTACGAAAAATTAATTGACCTTTGATAAAATGGCCTTGCCAAGTATTAACTCTAATTTTGACAAATTTACAATTTACTTTCTATTCATAAACACAAAAGAACAAAATTGGTAATTAATACTGCAGCTAATCTGTAAATCCTTATTTGTAGAAAAATTATTTTAGGTTTAATCATATAAAACACGTGTTGATAATTATACCGATTGCCGATTAAATGAGACAGGCAAGGAGGATCAAAATTAACACTCAATTAACGGGTGTAATAAAAAGATGGATGAAGAGATACGATGTAAGCGTCTAATAGAAATAAGATCAATCTAGTACAAGTGTTTCGTAACAAATATGAAAACAAGAGATAGATCAGAATATCGATTTCTGCTTAGATGAAATTTAAGGAAAAGTGCCTAATTATATGCAGTTGTATTATCCGCAAGCTTAATGTGCCGGATAATACTAGCTCGATCACATGAGCGTTGTGGAGAAAAACTAGCATTCAGAAACGCTAAATATCAGCCCGTTAATGTGCCAGCTTTTAGAAATCATGTGATGTTAAGGATTCGTCATCTACTCCTTCGCTAACAGGGGAAAAAGTGGAAGAGAGGACTTGAAGAAGGAAAAAACATCGAAAGAGGGGTAAGGGAATGAATCACACACAAATTATTAAGTTAATTAAATTCAGAGTAACTTACTGGATCCGTTCCACCACATGAGTATAGAGTTCTGGTCGCCAAGCAGGCATGTGGGAGACGATAATATTGGTATCCGAGGGTACCCTTGAGTACCTCTCTTCCACTGCCTTAATGTCGGGGAGGATAAACCCATCACAGAGATCCGAGGAGGTGACAGCTGAAGTGGAGGAAGCCGTTGAAGACGAAGTGGAAGAGGAGGAAGAACAGGAAGTTGAGAGAGAAGAGGACTCGGATTCAGAGGCACCAGTTTTCGGACCACTTCCATTGTTGTTATCAGTACTTCGATAAGCAGGCCATGCTGAAGAACTTTCTTGAGAAATCCCGACTGATCCAGAAAGGCAACGTTGACGTTTCGATTGCCGTCGACTTCTAGACCATGATTCAGATGGTCGGAGAAGCCATTGAGAGATGACTGATTTCACCTTGGAATTTCCAGTGGAAGATGTAAAGTGGGACTTCCCATCCTCCGGTCGCAGATCATCCGCTGAAGTCCAGGGAATTCCGTAGAATTTAAGACCAAGGATTTCACAAGAAGAATCTTCTAAGTAAATTGCCGAAGGAAGATGCTTTTGAATTTCTTCCGGAGAAGGCCTATCAGGCCCGAGATAATCCCAACATCCAGAAACAAAAATCTTGTAGCGATGGGGTTGTCGCCGAAAGAAATCATCAATTTCCTGCAGTTTCGCTTTCCAGGCGCAGTCCCCAATTTGGGAGGATGTTCCATCCATCTGTGATTTCCGAAAACGGCTCCATCGAAGGGGTATTCGATGGCGTAAAGGAGGACCATCTAGAAAGTCTCCAGAATGAATCAAAATATGCCCATTAGGCAAGCTGTTAGCATAGTAGTCACCCACTCCTCTAGTATCAGATATATGCACAACTCGAACAATTTGAGCCTTTGGGTGGCCGACATTGCCCACCACATAAACATTAAGATTCTGGTAGTTGAAGAGTGATGGAGAGGCTTGATTATTTCGAGGATAATTAGTAGGGAGAGAGGAAGAGTAGGTGGATGTTGATGGGGCAGATTTCATTGTTGAAGTCTTCTTTTGAGGTGTGGAAACACATCCGCGTTTGAGCACAAATTGCCGACTGCGTTGAGCCCTAGCGACAGCGACTGTCGGCGCATCGGTTGTCGAAGGTTGTACTTTAGCCGTCTCCTTCGAAATTGTGATAGAGGCCACCATTGGATAATTATCATCTGTATCAGAAACACAAATCATCGGCACATGTCCATCGCACAGGTAGAAATAAAAGTAGTAGGCTGAGTTGACTGGGAGGTAGCAGTAGTGATAGAGTCAAGGTCGATTACAATTGAACAAGCGTAGAGAAGGTAGCAAATTAGATTAAGCGCTCGTGAACCAGCCGCCAGAGTGTATGGACGCATATATAAGCAGTATTACCGCCATACGACCGGCATTTGTCAGCTGCGCATGCGCACGCGATGAGTAGCGCCAAATAGCCATTGGTTGAAGAGTCTAGCGAATTGACCCTGCCAACCAATAAGAAGAAAGAGCCAATCACAGCTACCCAGAGCCACGTGACAGACCTGACATTTGCCTGTACGTGTGTACACGAGCCCAGAGCGTGAATATTAGTGTGCGGCCGTGCCCGTGTTCACGAATGTCTAGAGATGGTAGTGGTGGTGGCGGCGACGACGACCCATCACGTGACCTTTTGGTGCGGTGTGTTGTGGTACGTTTGCATGTGTGGTTGCCAGAGCTATCTTTCGCTCGCTCTTGCCTTGGTGCAAGGTCTTCTTTATAATGAAACAAATTCTGTAAATTTGTCACGTGATTTTTCTAACATCTATTAGAATGGTATATTCAGTTTTGATTAATAAATGCGACCTTCTCTTTTCTTCAAATTAAATTATTTATTTTTAAATGTTAAGTCTGACTAATACAGAAAGTGACAGAATTAGTTTCTCACCATAATGGCTCTATGATGCCCTACTACTCTACTCTTAACTCAAGATGATAGTTGGTAGGCACTTTCCTAAATGGGCTCGGGATTAGTATTACTATTTTCTTCATTGTATCCATGATAGTAAATAGTCAACCCTTATATTTAATCTCATCAGGAAGATAAATCTGGAGTTGACTATTATCTTGCCTCAAGTTGCAAACATTTACAAATCTGGTCAATAAAAGGTCTGAATCCTAGGTTTATTCAAAGTCTTCCACTTCCTTCAAAAGTATGTTAGATTATGATTTCCTTTAATAAAGGTTCAACAATCTTAAATGTTTGATTCATTATCAATCTGTCTAACTAATCGGGCAAATGCAAATTTATATGCTAATTGAAAATTCAAAAAACGTCTTTTTGCGTGTGATAGCAATAATACAGAAGAAAATTTTGTAATGCTACCTACTTACAATCAATTTATTCACATCATGAGGAACATCCAAATACACAGAAAGAGAAAGTTCACTAAAAAGACGTATGTTCACTTTTAAATGAAAGTAGTTAGGCAGTAGATGTGAGAGTCTGGGAATCATCTGAGCCTCAAAGTCATCGGGTCAACTACTTTTTCAATGTGAAGTTAAATCAGACTTGACCCTTTTTTATCACCCTGTTCTTCATGCGGAAAATCTAGATTACAAGCTTTAATACGATTTTGTAGCCACCCTTTTGTTCATTCAATTCTTATAGCACTCGTCACTGGACAAAGGAGTCTATCGGTTGGCAGATCATCTTTAAGTCTACTGTTACTATTATTATTTGTTTTATTACTTCGTGTTCAAGCAAAGCATACATATGATAGTTCAGTGAGTTAAAAATTGAATCTCATGCCGACTTTTCGTGAATGAAGATCTGTATTCCAGTTTTTTAAATCGCGTACTTTATTAATCATTTCTAGTCTTCTGATAACCGAAGAAAGTGCAAATTTCGAACTATAAAAGTTAGGAATGAGTGTTTATTCATCTCTGTATTCCTTTAATTTGCTTTTTCTGCCGTAAAAAGGAACTATGAACAGAAAATTTTTGACTTTTTACTTTCTCACGAACATAATTTATAAGATAATCCCTTATTGCGAACCTTTAGTACCATCTTAAATCCTTTGATCACTACTCATCCCTAAGAGTACATCACAGAGTTATAGAATTATACGATAAACTTTCTTTACTTCCTAATAATAACCTTGAAGAAAGAATCTTTTTCTGTATAATTTTCACATCATAAATACTTAAAGTTAAATTTTTTTCATAGTATGATAAAGTATTTAGATAGCATTTGTAAGAGATAACAAGACTATGAAGATAATGAAAACAAAATCTGACTCGTGTAGACTGGGCTCGGTGAAAAATCAGTTCAATTCAAGATGAAGATCAATGTTGTAAAAAATACTGCTATGTGTAAAGAAGTTCTTTATCAGAAAAGCATTGAGCACGCTGAGGAAGAGATGCTATTACGCTCTCATAACTTTCTTCCCAATTGAGTATGGTCATTATTGTTAATGTTTTCAATATCCGGTTTAATTAAAAGTGGGAAGATTGGATTAAAAATGTTTCTTTCCTTTCGGACTTGATGAAACCAAAACCCTAACCGGTAAAACAGGAGATTTGATCCAGGAATCTGTAATGTAAATTCTTGAGAAACATTTGAAGACAGATGAATTTGCAATACATATGAGCGAGAACTTCATCTGCGTAGCCTAAAGCTAGTTTAATACGCTCCTCCAGATTAAGGCTAAAGGGTTAAGCGAGGAGGCTAAAGTGGATAATAAGGTAAAATCGCGTGAAGTGATGAGTCATACTACATCCTCGCCCACACTAAAATCCTAGGCTGGAAGAAATGGGCCAAAAACAGAAATGGCGACTACTAAGAATGCGTGCGTGCGTGTGCCTGCACTGCGCGCGTAGTGCCCGTGCGCCAATTTCAAATTGGTGTGTGAAGTCGCGTGAATTGGAAAAGAGTGCATTAGCTGGATACAGGATTTTCACGATAACAACGGCTCTGAACAAGGGAAAAAGTGCAACTATTTTTTAACACTAAGTGACCTATGAATAAACGGGAGCCTATTTTGGTCCAGTCCTTTACTCATTTCCAAGACCCAGAATTTCTATAATCTAAATTAAACTGTATTGAAGGTTGTTTATGACTAATTCTAAGTTGTCCTATCTTACGATGGGTGCTTGAATGCTTATAAACAAGATACAATTAAGGTGTCTTCTTGATTAAGGCCGGAATTCAATGGTTAAGTTAAAAATGTTGCTCAATCTTGATGTATATTGGTATGGTCTAGTTGACGCAACGTTACTCCCACTTTCGCCACTTACTCAGACTCGTGCCTTAATAGTAAATAGAATACAAGTTATTAGTGTGACTTTTAACATTAATAAGTTAAATACCCTATTTCTGGGTGCATAAATCAAACGCTAGTTTTTTAATATTTTGTTCTCAATCAAGACATGTTCGAGTCAATACTTGGAATGATATCTTAATTGAAGAACGTTTAAACTTGAAGACAATTTATGGACATTTTGAAAAATACCAGGAAATGCTCTTTAATGAGTAAGAGAAAGCTCCAAATTCCAAGACCTTAAGGTTGTTCATCCGCTTACCTGATTAAATAAACAAATCATTTATATAACGATTTAATATGTGAATTTCTATCGATCTTGACACCTTTCATGATATCCCATTTATCGTCCCAGTCATCCCAAAGTGAACTCCATTCTTCACACGTATATATATATATATACTCCATAAACTAACTATTTCGGTAATCCTGAGCGTTACATATAGTCTTTTGTCTCTAAGCTTAAAGTGATGTACAGTATTACATTAGTAAAACTGTCAAACACTACGCAAAATCATAATGGCTAATTGCACTCCTACTAAAGTTGGATCAAGTTAAAAAAGATGCGTCGTGTATTTGACTGCATTAGCAACACCGAATGATAGAAATACATAATTCATCTATGCAACCGTTTAGGATCTAGTGGGTACTCTGTAGGCTATTAGTTTACGGTTAAGTAAAATGAGAGGTTGACATAGTTGAGGACATTTAAGGACACGTGATGAAATGGGAGGTGGGGTTCTAATGAGGTCATTTAGATCACGAAAACTGAACAGATTCAATGACAGATGGTAAGGCCAACGGATGTAGCCATCGATTAGGATCAAAAAATCAAATGAATTAAAGGCCACGTGCATTTGCATAAAGATTAGGACACATTAGATCAGTACATAAATACAACATTGGGAATAAGCTGAAATGTGAAAAAGAAAATCAATGGTGTGGCAATGACTCATAGATGTCGATAGAATATTGTGGTAGATAACCCCAAGGAATACTTATATTTACGATATGATCAGACAAACGAGTCTATTACAGCAATGGGTAAGTGAACTCGGAAATCGAACTAATGTGTAATCATATTCTTGTTGACATTCCGCAATCACGTCTATCCTTCTAGTGAGTCTAAAAGATCTCATGTAGGATATAAAAAATGGCAAGCACAACTAATAACTAAAATTCCCTAGCCCATTTGTCCAACGAGCTTTGGTGTCAGAGAGACACCCTGGTGAAACTTGAATTCTGCCACCCTCTGTATTAACCAGACTTAATCGACGCGGTTGGCCATCCCTCTACCTGGGTTTGCGCTTATGGGAGTCGAATCCGTGACCTGTGACACGGCAGACGTGAACGATGACCGATGTATCACCGATGTACTCACTGGAAGTTATTACCACTCCGAATTAAGATATCTCCCTGGTGATTGGTACATGTATTCCCAACTCTTCTTAGGCACCATATAACCTTGTTCTTTGTAAATTGAGGGAAATTAATTGAATTCCTTATTCCCATTCACCTATTTCAATTACTAATGTCATCATCCGGGTAGGGGTAGGTCTCTAAGTTATGGGTATTAGTTTCTAGCTTTCGCAAGGTTAATTTTACTCAATATCTACCCTTCAGTTTTATAAGACTAATTGGTATAAATGTAAGGGTACGTAAAGTAAGCAGATAAATTTTATCTGTCGTATCAGTCTTTTGGCGTTTGATTCGTTTGAGAAATGGCCAAAATCCCATATTCACCGTCTTAGAATGCAGCCATAGCCATCCCATTGCAAGGAAACACTTTTTAACACTCATCTCGGAAAGAGAAGGAAGGATTTGAACTCCGCTACTAGCTTCTTGACTATTTTTAGTAGTATGGTGTTTACTTTGAGTGCATCAAGACCTTGTAAATATAACGGCAACCATATTGAAAATTATTTGTTCACCGATTAAAGTAGTCGATTTGTCATGAAGAGGATACAACCGTTAGTTGAGGCAACACCATCCAAAGCATTGAGCAAACCACCTTCAGTCGGACATGATATCCCCTCATAGGCTCTACCATAACGTTGCTATTGTCATTGGATGCATTGCACGTGGATTTTCTGCTCTGTGTCTATTTTAATTTTCTTCTTTTGTCCGTAAAATAAATGGATATTGTAGACAAATTTACACGCAGTAGTTTTAATGAAAATCCACATTTTATTGCTGGCACTGGGTTATGTGGCGTTGGGAAGAGTGTTGCATTACAGCACTGATATGCCCAAATTGCTTCTTTGTTTCTACGACGAAATCAAACTTTAACTATGGAAATCGCCTCCTATTAATGGGTTATAAATTGGCTCTCAAAGCGGGTTCGTTCTTCACAAGGCAGGAGGTTTCAAAGAGGTGCTTGGCAGTATTTAAATGTTGAAACTAGTGTCGTCCGCATAACAGTCACTTCAAAGAGCGTCTGAAGCATCTTTTAAAAGTGCAAGGCTGTGAACACTTGGCTTCGATACTAAAGTTTTCACGGACATTCTTGAGGAAGCTAGACAAGTTGCTGTTTTAAGAGATGAAGACTGGATTGTTATTTATAAAAGCCTTTGGAGCAAGGTGACGTCAGTACGGTTACTCTAGGCCATGACGACCTCTGAAACCCGTTGTTTTAGGTGAAAGAATAACTGGGTCAATTACTGCAGATATCAAAGAATTTATGTGAACTTAAGTGACTTTGTTACAATTGAATTCTAGATCATCCCGTTTAGTACTCTGCTCGAGGCATCCCTTATCAACGGGGCTCTTACCCCATAGTCCACCAGGTCGTAATAAAAGCAGTTTTATAACCGCACTTGCTAATTGGTGTTGTGCCTTCATATTTCTTATCAATGATTCACGATCAAAGTTTACTTGGAGTGTGATATCTGTGTGCTTAATCTCAATGAAATGGGCATGTCAGTTGGTCGGTTGGTCTAGCATGAAGATTAATTAAGGAAGCAACTAGGGTAAGTACATAAGTACCAAAATGAGTGCTATTGGTTAATGGTAAATATCTTTGAGAGACGGACATATATAAGAACAGTTTGGGTAACCTACTCAAGTAGAAGGGGGCTTTCATGATTTCGTTCATTTAGATGGAAGAGGTGTAATAATAAACGGTAAGGTCAGATTAGGGTAGGATACAAATTTTTGTGGGCGCACTCTTCATAAATATGCTAGACTACTCTGAAACTAGTCCCTTTGCTGTCTTCTTTATCAAAGGTCCAAATCATTTTAGGAAAGTGTTTTCTAATACTCGTCTTGGAAGAAGAGGTGACATAATGGAAACTAGTGGGAAATTCGATTTCTATCACCCCTTTATAAGCTAAATTTAACCACTCCGTGGACTTCTTATCGACTAATATTAATTTAATTAATCTTATTAACTCAAAATGATATAATCGCTATAGCAATATTCGTTATCTAATTTGTGCTTCCCCTACCACATTGACATTAGTTTTTGCTAATTAAATTATTTTCAACGTAGGCTAGACCGTAAACATGTCTAGCTTATGCTAATACGAGTAAAATGCATCTAAATAAAGATAAAAATAAATAAGATATTGTCTCAAGAATTGTATGCTTCCACTAGGATAGAAACATTAACTCATATCGTTAATAAAGGGAATACGAACCTCGTCTTTTAGCCTGCGCTAGAGGTTCTTCTGTCTTCCAGAGAGTAATAAAGCCATAAGGCAATAAAATGAATGACTTAACCGTTGACACAATCCATCTCCAGTTTTGGCAATAGAATACGACATAAAAAATGTCTTGACTTGAGCTAATTCTTAGTGAAAATGCAATTTCAGATCTTGCATGTAAGGGGGTGGAGACGATACCGTAAGAAAATTTAAATCAGCACCTCAATCAAATAGCGAGGAAAAATAAACTTCTACAAATTTCTTTGTCAATAAATATTTATTCTTCGTAAAACTTATTCACACTTTTCGGACGTTCTTTAAGTTAAAATTCGTGATAATAACTTGAGATTCAATTAATTATTTCTTATAATTGTTACTTACGACGAGACAAAAGTATTTGTCGTTTTTACTTATGGAAAAGCACCTGAATACGAGGTCTGGTAAATAGTCCAATAAGGTGAAGGAGTGAATGAGGAAGAATTGAAGAATAAAGTCCTTTTCTTAATTTTTATACCTTAATAAGCCATGCTGAGATATTTTATTTTTTGATTCCATCCAAATTTCATTCAGGAATAACTTGTTATTTTACTGCTTAATAAATACATTTATTTTGTTACTATTTTGTCGAAAGTCTAATTTAAGAACATGAAAAAGTACGCAATATAGGGTTTCGTAGACTACGCATGACTTCGGATTAGACCAACCTCGCCTATTTTTCCGGTAATCCTGTGATGGACGCCTGTTTTGTACGGAAAGAGTTGTTTATTCAAGTATTTGCCTATTACAATTTGTGTCTCTAAATTAATTAAAAATTCCTATCATCAAGATTCATATTTATGTAGAAGATCTGACTTTATCGGTAATTAGAATGTACTGATCATGCTGATCAAAGGTCGGGTAATAGAGAGATTTTTTCTTAATAAGAAAGGCCCTAGAATTATTTCCGTATGCTTCCTTGAATGGCTTCGGAATTTAACATTTTCAATTGAGTTTTTCAATGGAGATGTTTTTTCAGACACTTGAGTGATGTCTTAAATTTGTAAAATTAAGAAAAGAGCAAAAATCCATCTCCAAATCTGCTCATAAAAATAACAGATTTGTAACTCTAGAGAAGAGAGTGACACCCCTCACAATCTTTTGATCTGTGCTGTACTTTTTTCTGCTTTCGGCTGAATTGGAAATGGTTTTTTTAAATTTGAGAATGCAGAAATACAAACAAATGTAAACCATTGTTCGTAATTGTCGTCTTCAAAACTAGGTACTTACCCAATGGAGTAACTTGAGCACCTTAGAGATCCCCCCTTTCAATATCGATATCTTCAAATTTAACATTCCCACCACTGTTCAGATGGACTCTTCGATCAGTTTAAATAAATAAGTGTAATTAGCACATTAACAACTTCTCTAATATTGTCGACCACAATTTTACCCGAAGAATGGGGTGAGTATAGACCGCTTTACTTATTGTAGATAGAATAAAGTTAGAGCAATGCCAGTTAAAATACCATTTTCATATCTAGTGCCAGATTTTAGTGATTACTTCGAATATGTTCAAAGATTACGCGTGCCTTTTCGATCTAAGCTCATTAATTGAAAATTATGCATAGAGGAACATCAACCATGGTTATTTTTTCACATCAAAACACTACTGAAAATTATTTTGTCCTTTATCATTATGCCAAGGTTATTTTCCCAAACCACAAGTGCATCTTGGCTTGTTCTTCATAGATTAAGTTGATTTCTTCTTTATTATAACTGTGTGGATAGATTCAAACAATCAACATTTGTAAAAACATGTCGCAACTTTGATGTAGACTCTTAATACTCTTTTACTTTACTTCTTGTTCCGATAGTACAAAATTTTCCATTATAATTATAATAAATTTTGACCTTATGCAAAGTCATTTATCACCTTGGCTCTGGGATGAAGAAGTACGGTATCGAATATGAAAGTGATGGAAGCCGACAAACAAGGCTCAAAGCTTCAGAGTTAATGTTTTACCTCGAGATGAGCAACTCCCAACGTTGGTGACCCATCATCCAACGCAAACGCAGGCGGCTCCCGACAGCTTGACAATTATTCGTGACTAAGACTGTGATCGGTCGTACGGTGATGTTTCGACTTTCAACACTAATCATATGGAGCGATTTGTTTTCTTATTATTTGGTCTTTGTTGAGCTAATAAGGTGTCTTGGATCCGTGTGTCTTCCGCCTTAACTCCATCATAAGGTCTGAGGGAACTTTAGTCTCTGCGAGATCTAGTGGGAACATAGATCATAGTGGCAGACTTCTTAGTATTACGACGGCGTAGATGAGCCTGACTTTACTAAAAAAGCAAGTTCAATCCTTTAATACAAGAGCAATCCGAATAACAAATAAACCAGTGAGAGTTTTGAACATTATTCTCTATGCACGTTGGCAGGTGACTCAGTCTTCAATGAGGACATCTAAAAAATCAGAGATCATATGATAGATGCCCATTAGTGCACAGCCGGTGATATGAACAATTAATTTATTCTTCAATAGCTCGTCAATTTTGTCCCTTTTCATACACTACTATACTAAGGTAGGTTAAATGACTTCATTTAAACAATGTACTTTCTGAGTGTCTTTATTTAAATTAAAGATAATAGTTTGAAAAGAGATAACAGGCGTTTGAACACCAGTTGCATCGGAGAGGCGTGTCCACCCACTTATTTCAAGTGTTAATAAATCTACATCACGTGCTTAAAAATGAGTCAAAACCCCACCCTTTCACCACTCCACCCCCATATTGTCCATTGCAGTTTTCTGACTGGCTGGCTGGCTAACTAAACAGATGAGAGAACAGACGTAGAAGCTAGACTCACACTATGGTCAACGATCACTCACTCACGAGTGGTGCAGGCCATATGAAGATGCTCAAAGAAGCTACCGTGCCATCACCATCAACCAATGAGAAGCTAGTGCAACAGTTTTGGCCTTCGTTCGCCTTGAGCAGCAGTAACAGCACGTGCATTGTCGTAGCCGCCGGGAGATAGAGAGAGCAATGCAAATAGCACAAGCGCGCACGTGGTGAATTTATTTTGGCATGTGTTGTATATATAGGAGTCACACAAAAAGTAACTTCTCTCTCGGTCTCCGCTCTCATGATTTGCTATTAGAACACATTCTCAGAGCTTGAATGTACATATGCGTTTGCATACTACCCTTTGATTAGCATCCTTTTCCTTAGTCTGGATCAGACGGGCAATGGTATTCATGAGATTATTCTGGGCCGAAAACACTAAAGTAAACGTAGTAGACTTACCCTTAATAGTAAAGATAATAGGCAGAAAATGTAATTGTTTAGCTCTCGACCTTTGTTGTTGCCGGTGGCGCTACCACCCGATATTTTGCTGTTTTGTTTGGCTGTGGCTAAGTTTAGAAGTCTGCTGATGGAGCTTTGAAGAAGGTTTTCACTCATTCGTTTGATTAGAATCCTTTTCCTCAACATTGTTAAGAAGGGAAAAAAAAAACAAATTCTGAGGAATAAGATTACAAATAAAGGAAGTTGTCACCGCAGCCTTGTACAATTCAAGTGGTATTTTTATAATCATTGCTTTTCTCGGTTTCGTAGATAATGGAGGTCGGTGATTGTTTTATGAAGCGAAGGTTTTTCGCGTACTAGTCTGTTTAATTGGGGGTAGTAATAGTGGACATAATCATATTATGATTGGAATTAGTTATATTGCGGTATTGCCATAAGTAATTCTCGGTATTAGAGAATCTCCTTCTAAGTTTTATTAGTTCAGAAATGTCTCCTTACTGAGTAATGAGAGGATATTGATAGTGAAACCAAAAGAGTAATTTCATGCGAGTTCTGCTTTCATAAGTTTTGTGTAGAGTGGTAAAGTGTAAAGTGGAGTTCAAAACCCCTCCGGACTGATAACAGCTCCAAACAGTTGTCAAATTGTCAGGAGAGATGTGCGCCCGAGTATTGATGAGGATGATGAGCAATGGAGAGACAACCTCTGGGAATCGATTATCTCAAGACAAAACATGATCATTGCCGCTATGATCTGTTTTTTTTCGGCTTTCCCATTAGACTTATTTTAAATTTCAAGACGCGATAGACGAGGAATGGTACAAGACAAGCTACGAGTACTATCTTGCTGAAGAACTTTAGATATTTCAACGTACAAACAAAGAAGATCACAGTCCCAAAAATCCGTTTTCATAATAGGTACAGTTTACTGTATCCTGTTCAAATTCTTCAAATTTCACTACCTGGTTCTTTGTTCCCGTGTGAGCTAATGTACTCAATATTCAGAGCTTACTGAAAAATTAAAAAGTTGATAGCTTGGCCACGCCAATTCAACAAGAATGTCATTTCTAAAAGACTAGAGAAATTATCGTCACAAGCGAAGTTAGTTTAACGACAATTTTGTTCTTTGCGAAATTTCATATCTTCAACTATTTCCTAAACTCTATGCATTTCCATTATTATTTTCAGTCGACTATGACAAAATTTTTCCTTCATTCGAGTTTCGTCACATACTTCGAAATTGGAAAGTTATTCTAGTTCTAATTGAATAATTGACGATAACCTTCGAAGATGTGACGTTCTAACCACCGTCCCCCACGTACATTTTAAAAGTACTTTTGAAAAATATGAAATGGTATCCTTTTATACAATATCTTCGAATAACCTCTTATTTTTTTGCCGCAGCTTCTTGATTTCGGCCAGCATTTGTGGTTCAAAAAGTTATTATCAAGCGATCTGTTTTACTCATTCGGTAGTTTCTTGGCCGAAATCTAGTTTCTAGACGTGATGCCCTCAAAGTAGACGTTGTGTCAAAACTGTTATTTTCTTTCGAAAATTTTCATCAAATTGCCAATGGGTAATCAAATATGATCAAGCCCCTTTTTTGTTACGGCTATCAATCATATGTTAATCATTTTATTGAGGAATAATCGGGTTGTATTGGAGAAATTAGTGGGTATTTCGCTTCCTTTTTGCTGTTTATGCATTCTTCATAAGTAAACACTGTAAAGGGAACAACATAAGCAACTTTTATAACGTCGGTATTTTTGCTATGCTTAAGTACTGTTTACCTAACCAACAGTTTACCGCCTTCTTCAACGGACAACATCTAGCTTGTAGTTAAGCTTCTATACAAGTTCATAATCTTTAAGTTAATTCCAATAAAATTAGACTGTTCTGGGCTGTAAGAAAATACAAATTTATTCAGCTGGTGAGTAACCTGTATACTCTCTAAGGAAACTAGGGGGATAAAGGCTGAAATCTACACTTTAGATGCCAGTGATCCGGTCAATCAAAAATTCAAATGAACTTGAAATTTTACTCATTATCCTCCTCCTTCAGCTCATTTTGGACGGCTGAACTGTTTTCTATGATCAGATACTTTCTTATGATTAAGATGGCAGAATTTTTTTGCCTGGTTTGGGAAAAAAATAATTTAAATGCTTAAATAAGGCCGTGAAACTATAACCAGCCTCTAAAGTCTTTTTGATTATTATTATTATTACCCGTAGTAATTCAGAAAATTTTTCCAATTTTTAATTGTGGGAAGCGACTGAAATCTGTTAACAGGAAGTCCAACATGTAATAGAGGCGGGGGATAGAAAAATGCTAAGAGTAATGTCACGGTTTAAAGGGTCTTGCTTTAATTAATTTTTGAATTTGAATTGTGCAATAATTGCTAAATGGGCAGCCCACGTTCCAAAATTTAAATTTCATGATTTGTCTTCTGGATTGCAGCAAATGCTTGTCGACGATGTTCAATGTTTACTGACGGGTTTTTCAATCAAGGATGGCAACTCAATCAATTTTTCTTTCTATGGTTTAGAAGACAAAATGATCCTACATTTAACAGCTTACAGTTTTAACATATCGGGGACGAGATAAATAAAATTTTAAGTTGTAGCTATTTTCTCTTTTTTAGTCGAGGTCCAGAAAGGAAGCCCTAGTTTATATAGTTAATTTTTTATCACCAATTTATGACTAAATATTCCTTTATTATTTCCTAAATTATCACAGTTTTAAGTGGATTCAGTCACACCAGTACTATTAATAACTTGTTCCCGTACTCGACAAGGGGATTAAGGTATCTCCCATACAGCCAAAGGCTTAATTAGACGTTTAGGTAAAACAAGATTAGATACGTTTTAGAATGGCGCATATAGAAAAAGTACAACAGATTATAGTACACTTATCAGGAGAATAAGATTCTTGGATGAGAGTCAGTATATTTTAAGACACAAGGTAACTTGGAGCGAATCTAAATTCCGCAAAATTAATGGTGTAGTAAAAAGGAGAATCAAGTGTTATCGGAGTAGATGGGAATATGGTAAGAATCTAGTATATTAAATGTCCTCGTTGGCTATCTAAAGTGATGGACGGAACGAAATGACATAGCTACACTGTTAATCATAATTTACTGGTCTATTAGCTCTGAATACTACGGATACGAATTACCCAGTTGGAGAGTTTGAAATTTAGATCGTTCGACTATAGTGAGAAACCATACTTATTACTAGTGATCAGACGATTCGATGGATCTGGGAGTCATATTAATTAGGCCATATAGTCAGTCAGATTATAAGTGCCACTTTAACTTCTATTGATACCATAAAGTTGGGCTTTACTTTCCTTTTTCCCGGCGTCCAAATGCTTCCATGACTTTTAATTCGTGCCATTTACTCTGAAGTATGATTGTATTAACGTTGGTTCAAGAGAAGAAGGCGATACTAATAATAGGACCATATTTTCAAGGCCTGTATCAAAATACGGAGTTGACAAATGGATGCGTAGCTTTTAAATTTTAGTAAATTGAAGAGGAAGGTCTGCGAGACTTAACAGTTACCTTCTTGGACATGGAAATTTTTTACGGCCTCGACTTGAAATGTTTAGTTCTAAAGACCTTATTCGTAGGAACTTTTTTCTTTTTAATTTACAGAGCAGCCTTGAGTTTGGAATACTTGTATGAAATCACACATCCAGCAGCGTTTAACCTTAGAAGAATAGCTACGTCGCCAGTTATCTTCTTTCGAAGAATTTCGGATTTCTATTACTATTATTAAAACTTTAATTAATGTTCTTACCAAAATTTGTCAAGTAAGGATCTTTTACACTGTTGTAATGTTAATCCGGTTTCTGTCACTTTGATCTAACTGTCCACTAGAAGTCGCTAGATTACAGTTTATTCAGACCCTGAGAGTCACTCCAAGACCCTTTATCAGCTCAAAAAACTATGTTAATGTAAATGAAAGTCATGCTTTTACACTGTCATCGGATCACTGTTCTAAAATGTGCAACAATCACCGACACATACAATATCAAACAATCTGTAAAATGAATGGTAGATGCAGCACGAGTCTCTTCGAAAGAACTTTTAGAAAACTAGCAGCAAATATTCTTCCAAGTTGAGGAACGAATAAATAAAAGTCCATAATTTCAATTATCCAAATTTCCCCACACTTTCCCCAAATTACTTCTTCAAATTCACAGCTATGCAACCACATCTCCTAATAGTATGATTCATATTATCTTCATAAATAAATGGATATATTATTTTATCATTCCAGAGATCACATTTTTTAATATAAGATAAAATTGGGAACTAATAATGGGTAAATTAAATTTCTCTAACTTTATCCTTGTAAACGATATTAGTTTATTCGATCCTGAGGTTGACAATGTTGTCACTTTAAAGATATTGAGAAATCACACGCTATTTAATAAAAAAGGAAACAACAATGCGATTTCTAATTTCTCGCGTGTCCGGAAAAAAGCATAAAAATCACTTTTATTAATTCACACAAACTTTGCTTATCACGTAGGTGAAAAATAAAATTACCTCCATCAAGCGGCAGATAATACGATTAAACACACCGCGAGAACACATGTCCTTAGGCTTAACATGTCCAAAGACGTAACATATTTGTGAATTCTGGAAAGGCATAATAAGAAATTACATACGTTTCATGACTTAACTACTTAAAGTAGAATAAGCCTTTTTGTTTGGTGATGGCACACTAGTCAAAATTAGACATCCTCAAAGCTAAAATTCGCGAGTTCGATGCTCATCGACAAAACTACTGTCATCGTTAAAACTTATCTGTAAAGGGACATTGGATTATTAACCTCAACTCTGGTCATTACGCTACTTCTCTGCCAAAGATGATTACTGCTTGGCCTAAGATTTAGCTTCGAGCATTTATGTATATCTGGTGGATAAGAGACAATGAAGTACGAGCCGCATTATAACGTGCCGATAACTGATTTGATCAATGCTGGTCAGTAAAGAGGAAGCGGAATGCGAGTCCCTCTTTCAGAGTTCCCTCTCTATCTGGACAGCGGATGTGGTTGAATACTTCAATTGGGGAGAACAAAGTGCCTCAGAATTAGTAAGTCTAAAGTATTACCAAAATATCAGAATAAAGTTCAATACGCAGGAATCTGATAATGAGATGAAATCGATAGGCAATAGATAAAGATCCTGAGCTGAGTCAAAGGCGAAACAGTTGGGGCTCTCTATTTAGGAAAAATTGGTGAGGAAACCGGAACTACAGTCTTCTATAGATCAGTTTTACATTCTCCAAATATGTGGAGGATCCTAAGAGCATGGACTATGTTGTTATTCATATTAAAAAAACTTTATATTGATTAACATGTTAACTGATTCACGAAGTCTTTATTCAATTACCCGTACATCCTACTTTGAAGACATGACCTGATTAATAGCAGGATGATATTCACTCATGACAGATGATGAAATCCTTACGTGCTGTCAAACACGCTTGTGATCCGTGTGTCAGTCAGCCCCTTATAACTGTAATGGTGGAAGAGCCGACAGCAGTAGATAATGTTTCACACATTTATATGAATGTATGTATTGAAGATAGTCTTGAGTAGTGCACCATTTTAGCCTAAAACATCGCAGTTAGTGTACATCTGTAAGCTAATAGATTAAACCGACAGATTTCGTTCAAGGCTTATTTAAGTGTTTGATTTTGGAGGCTAAAAATTTTCCTTAAGAGTGAATGTTAAAATTAGGAACCATAAAATTTATTAAATCTTAGTCACTAATTTCAAACCGTAGCCAAGCCGACTGTCAGAAGAGATGTAATAACCCAAACTTACTAGGCATTCAACTGCTATCAAAAGAATTTCGAATGTTTTGTGAAATTTGTGCCTGAAAGCATGCGAATGAATGTAAATCTTTACTGTGTAGTATTCAATGTTTAACCTCTGCAAAATCAAATGAACAGAACCGATGCCCACCGATAAACACCTAGTAGGTGGAATGGACAACCGCATTGGCTATGTCATGCTAATAAAATAAGTGATTGAAACCGAGTTTCTCATCAAGGAGGCTCCATGATGTCATCCCATACCTAAGATGAGTCCTGATAAACACTTTCCTGACTGAAATTTGGGTGCCATAAACCGTTATTCACAAAAGCCAATATTCAGAGTTACCTTCAGAAGTTTTCAAAACTAATCTAAATTTCAACGACTAGATATCCCAAGAAATGAATGCCTTACAGAAATGCAAAGGACCAATCATCAAGCCAAATCCTTGAATTCAGGTAAAATATATTTTTTCACTTCATTCTCTTCTCCTTCCAGTAAAAATTGTATTGATATTCGGAGGTCTGTTTGTTTAGCAGGGATTTCACTATGAACCTTTCGATCATGTATATTTAATGTTAATGATGTGGAAAGTTCTAGTTACATTCTGCCATTGTTGTACATTCGTGTAGGGATTTTCATATATAAGTTTTCATAGATCGATTTTACTACTTAGAAAATATAGAATATTACATATTCGCACCCTTCAAGATATTATATATCATATAACTCCGTTGATACTTCTTGATGTAATGAACGTATATCTGTTTTTTAAAAATTATTTTCTGTGAATAAAATCAGGTTCAAATTATTACAGGCTATGTGAAAGGGTGATGTGTTTCCACATTACCTCCTCAGCTCATAAGGTCACCACCATGATAATCATTCTACACTCTTGAGTGAGGAAGCCTGAGAAAGTTCTTGAACAAATATTTCGATGTTTTGGCGAAATTTTTCTATACGGGCTTTTTTAGAAATAGAGTGCATTCTTTTTGCATAATCTATACCATGATTTTTAGCTGAGCTTGGACTATAAGTTTATAATCGAGATTTTAAATCCCTTGTTTACGATTTTCCCTGACTTTTTTATAATCAGGTACCCAGACTACATAATGAATTCGAGAGTACTTTCGAATATAACTGACTTTTGAAAGTCACTGACTTTCCACATCTTAAGTGAGTTCTACCTTCAACCACCGGGCGTTAAAGATCGTAGAGTTAGCTGAATATACCTCTTGGTTCTTATGATTTTGTAATACTATTATAAAATATCAAGACAGGTGTTGGCTTTTAAAACAACGACTGAAGACATTATATTATAACATCTTATGAAGCTGCATCTAAGCATAATTTAAAATTGTATTTTAATAATCTCAAAATCTTGCAGAAATTTTCTTATGATATTTGGGAACTATTTGAAAAATAAAAAAATGAATGTTTTAATATTTAATAACAATTTTTTATTAAATATAATTATTGTTACTAATTATAATCCTAATAAAACTTAATTTAATTACATAAAAAACAGCGCAATTCTGGAACGCAAATTGACACTCGTTCGTAAATTTAACCTTACGCCCAATCATATTGTAAACCATCCAAAGAGAAAATAATATGAAATGTTTTTACAATGAAGAATACTCTTCTACTAACATATCAATATAATTTTCAAATTATTATTCCTGCTTAATTTGAACTAAGGCGAAGTATTGGTACCTATTTATTAAAACACCAGTGAAACTATAAATAGATCTCTTCTAATGACATCATAAAATTCTTAAGGAAAGTAAAAAGTAACCTTTTACGACTCTTGATTTCATGAGTAAACAAATTGGTTAATAGATATTGAGGGTAGATAAAGGATAACATTCAATATCTAGAGTGTGGGTTGTAAATTAGTCAACAAATTCCAATGAGAATTAACGGGAGTGTTAACAACATTTGGGGTATCCTGAAGCTGTTCCCATGAGGAGCTTGCTATCTGCCATCCTTGTTTTAAATTAATATTAACAAATGTGGATGCGCGCTGATGAAAATCAGTCTTGCGACATCCGATTTGTTAGATATGAAATTTGATCGCTCGAAACTTCTTCGTCGAATGTAAGAGTGTAGAGAAGAATTTTGCCACGCAACCTTTCTTTTTATTTGTTTTTCGGTGTAGGATGTTTACTTTTATATGATTGTTTTACATTTGAGATTGTTCATGGAAATGAAGAGAAAATGTTGCTTTAACCATGGAATTCAGAACCAAACGTTACAAGACAAAGCTGGAAAATACTATCTAAATGAAAAGTTATGATATGAAGTCGCAGAACTCTCCAGAAAATACCAGAAATCGTTATTTTAATATCCTTTCGTCCAATTCGTGTTCTCTTTACAGTTTTTAAATAAATGGACCTACTATTATTACTATTGTGTCATTATATACCCTACTTATTTATTTGGTGGACTCCCAAAACCTTGGCTCAGGTTTTGAATAAAAAACGGAAAAATTACTTTCGCACGAAAAGATTAGAGAAACTTCGCGATCTAGAGAAATACTGCAATGGGGCGAAAAATCATTTTTATTTAACACATATATTTGACGGTCTTGGCACTTAATTTTTCGTAAAATGTGTCGAGAAAGTCTAATTCTGGTCATCTGTTATAAGTTTCTGAACAAGGTTGTTCCTCATCTAGAATCTTCATTATCTCCAAAGAAATATGGTTAGCATATACGATAGATCTATTTTTTAAAGAGCAATCGCAATAAAGTCTGAGGTGATAAAGTCGATTAAATAATAAATTTTTCTGATTTGAAGGGGCATGAATCAATCGAAAACATTATTAACGGCAAATGAGTAATTCACACATAAACTATTAACAAAGTGAACACTCCAGAACTTTGAAAAAAGTAATGTTTATCTCATTAGGTGGTTCCAATTTTTTTCAATTAATCACCTTCAGTTGGTATCATTTACCAGTGGTTTACAAATCGCCTAGATGAAAAAAATTCATAACCATTGTTTAGTAAAACGTATGTTGCTTTCCAAACAGGCATTCCTTTCAAGGACACTTCGGGAATTCCCTGTTGATGACTTCTCTAATGAGCCAAACAAATAATATACCAAGATGGCAAATAGGAAGAGTCCAACAAAAAATAGTATTTAGGAAGCTTTTAGTAACCTCGTCAAGACTTTCATCAGAATGTAATAATGGGGAGAACCGGAATGAAAAATAAAAGAATTATGTGAAAAAAGATTTAGAAATGCATCAGCCTCAGAGTCAAATGATTTGATTTACAGTGTCCTCAAAAGAAGGACTTAGCTTAAAGCAACTACAAGGCGATTCAATGATCTTTTGGGTAGGAGGCAGAAATAAGGCAAACAACTCCGTAAAGGAGGATTTTTCGATCAGAAACTGGACTCGAAAGTACCTAAACACCATTTTTTGAAAAATCTGATATGGAAAACTGACAGCAACTTTGCACCTACTCCCGTACATCATATTATAATAGGTAATAGAATACATTATTTATTTAAATGATAGTGAAATGCGTATATGGTCACGTATGACTCTTTTGGTGGTTGTGATCGATTTTATTTATTCATTACGCACATTATATCAGTTACTCATGCGCAGAAAATAACTGCACCAATAAATTGGATAATGATCACAAAAAAAACTCTGAGAGATTGATGTTCGATAAAGTGTTTGTCTATTTATTACACGTTGAAACTCTCTTTATGTCTTTGGTCATCGATGACAACTGGAAGGAAAGCACAATAAAATCATGGCTTAGGTAAACCAACCATGACGTCTTTGAAGATAATAATGATTTTACAACCTGTAAAACCCAGTCTCAGAGGAATTCCTGGTAAGGTAGTGAAACACTCTGAGAGGATTTGGAGAAAGAGAGATCACCGTAATACCACAATTAAAATGAATTTCAATAACTTTTAATGTTCAATTTATCAGGGCTTTAAAACCTATTTCATCCTAATTTCTGACGCTAGGTGTCCTCCACACCTATATTCAAGAGATTTCTAAGGAGATGTGCATTCTATTTTGAATGTCTCAAAGGAATAAATTTAACAAAATCAAAATTAGCCTGAAATGGCAGTTCTTGATCATTAGTAATAACACGGAAATGAAAAGGTTAAAACCGGAACTCTCCAAAAGTAAGACCCACTTTTCTGACCAGCAATTTTACAAATAAACTGTTCATATTATTGAAAGGCGTATTTCAATAAAACAACTTTCCAAAGTTAATCCTTTATTTTAGTAATATTTCTGAATCTCGAGTCTCACAAATGTCACGTTTTGACTTCAATTTCTCATTCTCTTTTCAGAAAGATTTAGAGTGGTCTTAGTACTGCTGGTAAACAAAGGTTGCCACCGGTAAAATACCCATTTCAGAGGGAATATTGTCGTCCTTTTTGGTTGAAATTAGGACCTAATTGCTACTTTTGACATTCCTAATAAAACAGTTACTTTACGTCCCTTTGTGTGCATGGAACTAATTAAAGCATCAAAGTACAGCTCTTAAAAGATAAATAAACCCGTATAAGAGCCTATTTTAAATCCAGTTAGGAGTTCTATGTTGAATATCAAGCCTTTTAATTCCAAATAGGATTCACAAATATATTATTTATCAATCCCATAATTTTGCTCTTAATAAATATATAAATTAATCACTAAATTGATTACCGAGTCAATTTCGATTTAAGAACTGCTAATAAATTATGGATTAAAGGGGAACTTTTGAAGTGGGTAAAAGAGGTCAAACTGCAGTTAAAATAAGTTCATATCACCTGAAGATTCTACTAAAGCAGCCCTTAGAACATCTTATCGTTCTTGTTGTTGCTGTTATTAGAACTTGTTTTTAATTTCATACCTTCTTAAGCTGGTCAGACCATTTACTTAGAGATATTCCTCTATACGAAATATTTTCAGAACTGTTTAAGGTTCGATTTCGTTCAAGGAATCAAAGGTGGACCGGAAAGAAAAGTGATGTAGAGGTCATGAAATAAGTATTCTTCCAGGGATGTAAATGGATAACGTTATTGATCATTTCTAGTCAATAAGAAGGGTGGTAAATCCGAGCTTCTTAGTAAAGCAATTCCGACTACCTTCCCTATACCCAAACTAGATATCGTTATTACTCCCATTAATGAGCTTGGTAAGTCTGAACAGTTACATTTCTGTTAAAAATTACGTTCAAAAAATTAGTACTTCAGTTAGATCTCCTAATTTTTTCCTTTCATAATAATGTTTTTAATTATTTTATTATTCAGGATAGCTCCGAACTAAAATTTTACTCTGAAATCCTTGTCAATATGTTAGAATTCGAGAAAATTCCTATGAAATTCCTATGTCAATATTTTTTCGCTGACAAAGTGATAAGTTAACACAAATTACTGTGACCACGGTCAATGTTTAAAATGAAAACTTTTTTCTGATTTTATTTATACCTTTAAGGCATTTCTATTAACTGACTGGATAGCATTTATCGTAAATATTAAGTTACACATTGTTTCTGACAACATGCCTTCACTATCAAAGCCAAGCGCCGAAAGATTTAAAAACGGTAAGCTTTTGTTTTCTTTTTACGTTAAATTCTTTTGAAACAAAATCAATTTTGAAAAGATAATCTTTGATAGGAACAGCTACAACTGTGGACTGTTGTAATGAAAGAATTTTCGTCATCCTGATTTTGTAGACTTTAATTATTATTAAATACATCTAAAAGTGGTCGGTGGAATAAATGAAAATCTCAATCTGAAATCGCAGAAAAATGAGGTTAATTGAAGGGCTTAAGTTTATTAAATTCTAAAACTCTTAATTTGCAACAACATTGCATGTCCGACGACAAAAATGAAAAAAAAACAGAAAATTGTTCCATATTCGCGGTCGAGGACGGTAAGGGAAAGCGGTTGTTTTAGGATTGAACCAAGAAAATTTCAGCCTCAGTAAGTTACAGCGTTAACACCAATTTAAATTATTTAAGATCAGTTGTTTATTGTCGTAGAAAATAGATAAACAAACCAGTGGCAATATTGGAAGAGCATAAATTAATTCAAATAAGATAACCAATCAACCAGGTTGAAAATAATTAATTAGGCTTATATTGGGTTGCGAATCGTGAACCAGGAGGTATAGTTAGTGAATGCATTTAAATATACCTCCAGTTTGTCTATACAGATTAAAACAAACAGCACAATGCTGAAGTATTGTAGAAGCGAAGATAGTTTGAAATCAGATTAGGCTTCATCGGTTCGCATTTTGGCTAATATTTATCAAGTGGTTTTCCCTAATTAGATTTTTTCGAAGAGCTTTGTTTTTGTAGCAAGTCTTTAGATTTCTAATGCAAAACATAATAAATGGCAATGTAGAAAAACACGTAAATTATGAAAGGACTCGAGGTATTGTGAATCTACCTTTGAATAACTGTCATGTGGTCAGTAAATTTACCCATATGATGTGCGTCATGTAGTGACTTAGACAAACACGACACTCTTGTTTCAGAGATATCTAATCAGATTAGTGTCTAATCTACGTTAATTTTCCGAAATTTTTGCCATATTATAAATCTAGAACCTACTTGTGTTATTTAATTGCTATTGCTTTCCAAATCAGAAATATTTTACAACTTCAATCAAAGAAAATAAAAAGAGTATGAATAAGAAAGGTAATTAAATTAAAAAAAAGGGAGTCGAGAATCAGAAGAATCCTACTTCATCCGATCTCTAGAAACAATAGATTGTCTACCTCCTCAATTTTTGATTTCATAAGGATAATATCATCTTCGCCTGCATGTTCTATCTTAACTTTATTATTCTCTAACCTCCTACTAGACAAAGGAAAGGACAAAGTAGAAGGGCAATCTTGAGGCTTGTGTTGATTAGTCTGACAGTGCCTTTTCATCTCACTATCGTTTGCGAAAAGTCGATGAGGAAAGACAAATCATTTCCTTTCGATTGTTATTTACTAGGACATACATCATCTTTCACTTTTCATTGATGTTATTGTCAATTATTAAAATTGCACTTTGTCTTAGACGAAATTACCGCATAATCAACTTAAATTATTCAATATTCGCTCGATGAGAAATGACATTTCTAATCGGAACATTTGCTATTTCTCGATCCTCGACGAAAACAATGCTAAAAGTTGATCTAACTTCTATATTTTTCTTTTCTCCTTAGTTGTACATTTCTGGCACAAATCAACACCAGCTTTTCTAAATTCCGACAGCCGAAAAAATGTACCAATTCAAGAAGATAAGAGGGAGAAAGAAAACAAATAAAGTAACCTAAAGCTATTATTCTGTACTAGGAGCAAGAGAACGGAACGTACCATAACGAAGTTAATAAACTTTCTGAGATGCTGAAAATAGTGTCTTTTGCGATAGAATCTTTTGGCTGCAGGAAATAATACTACAACCTGATTTGAATAGCCGTTCAAGTCAAATTAAGCTTCTCATGCTGCAAACGTCTGCTCTCAGAGGTATTCGTGCCATAGCATTAAAATACAAAACTTCCAATTGTATGTGGGATTTGGCAGAAAAGAGGGTAATACTGTTAATTATAGAAGTTACCACTGATTACATGTAGTACAGAAAAAAGTGAATTCCAGTAGCTTTAATTACCACTATAAAAGGGGTTATTATGATATATCTCATAGAAATATTCACCCAATGTTTGACTGTCTTTCTCGCTTTCGATTTGGCGAAACGGAAACGATTAACTCTAATGTAAACTGACAAAAATGACTACATATACAATAATTTGAGCTGAGTAGTAAACATGTTTCAAAAAATGAACTTTAATAAACAAATTCCCTTCTACTAAACAATGAATCCAGTTTTCTAACCGATATGATACATACAAGGTGCATATATAAGAGAAATTACATTGTCAAATCTATGTAGACCAGCAGTTTTAGTGATGGCACAATTTCGTAAATATTGCGTTTGTGTCACACAGAACTGAAAAAGTCTGATAGCTATTATCATGAGACATATCCGGATCCACATATTTAGTAAGGACGAAATTCACACATAACTCGAACTCTCAACAGTTTATCTTTATTATAAACCAATTAAAACATTTTGAAAGATTAATGTTATATGAATTTTAAATGTCATTTAATAAAGGTAATGTGTACAATGGTTGCAACTCAATTTATTGAATTAAGAGACGAATTAAAACTATTCGCCCTCTCAGATATGACCTTCTAGTTTCTACCTAAAAAATAACTCAACACCGGCTTTTCGGAATGTCTGAAAACATTCGAAGCGAACATTTACAGAGAATAAGATGGTAAAGGAAGGTTTCTTTCAGCCGTGACCTTCAACCTTTCCTTCAAACGGAAGATAAGAAGGGAGATTCGTCAATACTATCTGAGGAAATATGGATAAAAGGTGCTGACGGGGATTATTTGCAGGAATTTTGATGCTAAGGGTAACCCTGAAACCTATATAACTAGACTTATCTACAGCTCATCTTTACCTACCAAAGTGGTGAATAAATCGACGGTGCTTGAAGTTAAAGTATTGCAAAATGAAATAAAAATGGATAACGTTTGAAATACAATAAATTGAATCAATTTTCAAGCTCAAACTATTCACTTTGAGCTTTCAGACCAAGATATTACCTCTTTCCAAAAATATCCCTTTGTCTTAGGCTATGTCTCCAGGGGAAATTCCCATACCGGCTCTTCGGAATGTCTGAAATAAACATTAGAACAGGACAAGTGAAGATAGTGAAATGCAGAAAAGAAGGCATTTTTAACAGCAGTCTTCACTCCGCCTTTTAAACAGACGGAGCTCCACCGGTTCTAAGTGGGGAGGATCGGACGGAAAGCGTAGGCGGGGAGTATTTGCAAGAATAGCAGCAGTAGCAGCGGAAAGTTTTGGGCAATTTATAGATCACATGCTTCACGAGACAATTCCCCAGTGTGCGAAGTGGGGTAGGGTGGGGAGGAGAAAATACGGCGAGACACGAGGATGAGAGGACAAAATTCTCTCTCTTCTCTCTCTTCCCTAGATAAATGAAAAGCTCGGCATGCTAATTGCATTCCATGATTGCGCGCTACTTCTGGGCGATATAGCTATTTACAGCCAGAATAGCATTCTATCAAAATGATTATTTTATTATGAGATATGGTACAACTGACTTGGAGAGTTTAATCGCCAAAAGTCAACCCAAAGTTTAGCAAACATAACGTTTTGGATCTATTTAATAAGTAACGCAATGAGGATTTACGGTTTTTTCTCTGCTAAAATACTCTAGGCGAATCACGGCTCAGTGATATAATGCTAGGAAGATCCAAGTTAACTGACTTAAGACCGCATTATTGGAATAAGTAGAAAAACAAGCAGGTGGTTGGGAAACAAGTTCAAATTTAACAATATATAAGCACATACTGCGACATGCGAATTAGTTTTTTCTATTGCTACCTTGGATGTCCTTAGTTTTAAACCATCTACCGATACCATAGGGTGGCTAAAGCTATATCGCAGACCCACTTAATATCCAATAATAATTTAGAAATTAAAAGAGAAATTGAATACATCTAGTTGGTAAAGGAAAGATCTGAAAAATGTGAGAATGTTTGCAACAGAATACTAGGAGACAGTCGGTAATGACTGAAATCAGACAATGATTCCTACATAACTGATAGTATAAAATTTTAAGATTGAAGTAGAAGTATTTGTTCGTGAAGGAAGTCACTGTAAATGCGATGAGCGGGACCTTCATCACATACGTGCATCCATGTCTAATTGATAGTTACCAAATGAAGAGCGGCTGTTTTGGATTTGTGGTGTTTTCCCACTCCTCCTCCTATGTGATTCGAGAATTAATATATTATTAAGTCCATTAAATCAAAAGTTCGTATCAGATATACTATTTTGACATAGGTTTTATAGCCTTCTACGTGAATTTTACCGAAGAAAGGCAAATAATTTGTTAAATTTGTGAAGGAACCAACGATTTCTTTGTTGGTCAGGTTGCGATTACCTCTATTTTGCTCTGAATGAAAGCTCCACTAGAAATTAGTTTTAATTTTTCTGCCGTTTAATGGTCCCACGTTTGACAAACCATTTCGTATTCCGATAATATTAGAAGATATCAACCAAATTTAAAAGATAGGGGGCGGGAGAGAGGAGGGAGGATTGTGTCACTACTGTTTTTGCAGCTAATACGAAAGATATTAGCATGGTAATACGAGCTTGCATAAGTATTATCGTAAAATGACTCAGAGGAGCTCACCAAGTAAGTTTCATTATCGAAAGCTGTACTTGAGAGTAGTTTGAGTCTAACGTTCTAGGGGACATAAATATATCAAGAAATTCCAATATAGAAATATAAATGATAATTCTATGTCCTCTTTTCGAAAAAAAGCACGTTCATTTTGGTAATATAGTCCTCTAAATCTCTAAGAGCCTGACTAGCATAAAAATCTGAGAAGGAATAATTTGGCCCAGAACGGAAGTGATTTACCTTCGAAACTAAGTCGGTTTTGATTACTGTTAACGATTAGAAGCCAAGTGAAGTTGAAAGAGACTATTTAAATAACCCGCAGAATCCGCAGAGAAAATGTTTATAATTCTCTCAGATATGATTTTAATTTTGTTTCTGATTTTAGAGTAAAATGTAAATAAAATTTATTTCAAATCAGAATTTTAATGATCTCATAAAGGTCAATTAATTTTTTTAAAAGACTTAAATTTCAATGAGCTCCGTTCGTAGATATTGATATAATCTAGACTAATAATTTTGATCAGGGCAAACCGAGATAATACTTTGGCAATAGACTCTTAGATCAAGTAGGAAAGAGACTAAAGATGTCAAACTCAAACTATGTCTTTATTTTAGGAAAGTACAGATGCCTATACAATTTTACAAATAATACAACAGTAAGGTGACTTTATTTTCAGATTTTTATAACTTCTGTTTGAAGTAGAGAAAATAATCTCTTCTGCTCACGATGACTTATTTCGAATACCTATTTATCAAAAGTACCGTCAGGTCGTTAAACTAATTAATTTTGATTCGAATTTTCTACTCTGAGTTCATTTACAGTCATTTATAAACATAAATTACATCGCATGTTCTCTCCTCCCAAACCTCACAGGAGTCAACTCAAAATGCACCTGACATTACCCGTTCACATGTTGTTTGTACTAAAACGCATGACTCTTTGGACTTCCCTTTTGGACGAGACACCCCTTATTTTCTTTCCACGTTACTTTAATTATGAATTCGATAGATAATTCAAACTACGAATATTCTTAAAAAGCAATAAAGTGCATCTAATGTGAACTTTAAGTGACCTAAGCTTTGTTAAAAATATTTAGGTACTAATCATTCCTTTAGTATCCTGGCTATCAGAAGATTAATAAATTTATTCAACTTTGTTGATCAGACATCCAAATTAATAACTTAATACGAGGACCAAATTTTATCAAACTCTTTCGATGCACTAACTTCAATTTATGTATCAATTCGACCCCTTTACTTCAAACCATATGAGATTGCTATTCTCCCTTATGCAAGGAAAAATATTGACATAGTGACATTCTGGCAGTAAAAACTTCTGTGAAACCTAAATGTCACATGAAAGAGATTTAAATGCGTTTTCAGAGTGACCATTTTATCACTAATACACCAAATTTTTCTGACAATTATAGTATACATTCTATTCAAGAATTAATTTTTAAGATTAAAGTAGGAAAAATCGGATCAATACTCAATGCTTAGAATTGATTGGCTTACTGTTAACCAAACCGTTATCTTAACTGTTCAGTCTTCGCAATTTCTCTTCAGATGATTAAAACCATCGATAATTAGTTAGATGTCACTTCAGTATTTAATATCATTACTTGAGGCTTTATGCTACTCAGTATTTAAGCCAGTTCTTAGTAAAATTTTTAATAGAAAGTCTACTAAATGATAAAGCGGAGGAATCAGAAAGATGCTGAGAGTTACGTCAGGGTATCAGGGAGTTTTACCGCGGCTTGTACAATATTTACTAAATGAGTAGCTCAAGGTTTGAAATTCAAATTTTGCGAATCGTCACCTAGATTACAGCTAACGCTTGTTTATGATTCTGCCACCCAGTTCATTTTTTCTTCCAATGTTTGGAATGACAAAATAATCTCTCATATTATTCACTGTAGAGCTGAGATGAGCTGATAATTTAAGTTAGCAGAGCTCATTAGGCTGTGTTATTTAAGCCAGTTATTTGAAATAAATCATGTTTAAGCATAAGCATAATCCATATCATTTGTAGGGTTTATTTGAATTTCGAATAGCACCTAAACTGTTTGAGAGCCCACCATAGAACTTATGGTTTGAGTTCTATGAGGTTTGAGGTTTGACAATTCTTGGCGACCTTCGCAACGATCTAAGCAAGTACTTAAAAAACTATCCATCATTATTTCACTCGGATAGTTAATTTCTAAACTTTAATGGTATGTTAATAAAGCGTTATATTCTCCAACTATTTATCCTCTATACCTCTTCATCAGAAGCTCTTTTATCATCACGTGTACGACCTAAGAACAAGTAGAAGACAAAAGCTTAGTTTTTTCTTTTCATCTTGAGTATTTGCATGTTATTATGATATTCAGATTGGTGGTCATTTAATAGAAAGGGAGAATAAAGTAATTAGGGTATAAAGTTAAAAAGCGCTATAACAACTGCATTGACATTTGTTTCGTATTTTAGAAACGAAAATTACTTTACCCGTCTTACCAGTTGCCTATAATATAGATAAGACAAGATAAATCGGACCATAAAACTATGGAAATTATTTCAACTCCAGTAGAGATAACATCAACTGAGAATGATTAAAATTGAAATTAGAATTTATTCGGCCATATCTTTTCATTGCATCACCCGACTCACCTGTTTTTACTTTGCAGTACCCGAAAATATGCGAATTTTGTTCAAATTTAAGCACTAAATGACTTTCTCCTACACACTGCACGGTATTTTTAGGAATCGAAGTAGTTATTTAAGAACGGTGCAAAGTAATCTTAAGCGAGCTTCACTGGTTCATAATTTAAAATCTCCCTATATATACACCCACGCGGCTAAATATAGGATTTTGTTCACCAAAAACCGTCAATCGGAATAAAATTTCTCTCTTAAGCTAAACTAACTCATTAATATACACAATTAATTGCGCTTAGTAATCGAGCAAGTGTATATCTTAACTCACCATCGAGATGAGTAGAAAAAAGATGTGTTGTGAATATCAATAGTTAATAGTGCATATCAAAAGGATGGTTATATAGAATGCGTGGAATTTTGGCTGCGTACATCTCATGTTCTAGACAATGGTTTTTTCCATATTGATATAAATGCTTTTATACTACCTGGTGAGGATGCTACCTTAGCCTACTTTCAATTCTTCAGCTACCTCGTGCTTGCGGCTTACAGCTAAATGAAAACTCTAGGTAAATTCGATAACTTAATATTACACACTGATTACCAATTTTTGGATTTACCTGGCGGTGATTGGAGGTGAATCACTCGTCCATAGTCAATTAGAAATCATGGTGGAATTAAAATGATTTATTTATATTTATAAGTAAATGCAACAGCTAGAAGATCGAAATCTCGATCGTGTCTCAGAACTTTTCTTTCCGTATTTCTTAATGAGGCCGTTCACGCCTTAAAATAGCTTGTTTGAAACTTGCAGATTTTCAAGTATAAAATTATCCACACAGATATTTTCGCTCAACCTTAAAATGCTTGAAGTCGAGCCTAATCAATTCAGAAGAACATGAAATTTTGCTTCAGCAATTTGAAGAACTCCTTTTACGTTTCTTTGTCTTTTTTTCCTTCAGACAATAACAGTTCCATTATATTGCACTAATTTCTTTATTTTTCCGAAACACAGAAGGCTTCATTAAGTAATAAATTATGTCTCTTTATTTCGCCTTCTAAACTACTGGATGATAATCGAAAATGAGGCGGCAGGACCGATCCTTCTTGATTGAATAATATCGTCGATAAGCATTGAACATCATTGAAAAGCATTTCCTGAAAAAGTGAGATACCCATTTGGTAAATATTTTACAATCTAACCTAATATCAAATGAAGTAAAACTCCTTAGTACTAAAACGTCGATCTCAATGTCTTTTTGATCTAGTCTCCCCCCTCCCACTTTATTATCTATTTTCCTCTCAGTTAACCGGTTTCAGTTGCTTCCCACAATTGATAACTGTAAATTTTTCCACTTTTACTGTGGGTAATTGCGTCGCCATGTAATGACGTTGAGATCTATCGGGACCACATCGATTGAATAAATAGAGTAAGTCAAGTCATTCATGCCGCCAGATCAGTTCGGAGGTGTTAGACAAGTCACCTCCAATTTATTAATTAGTAAGTTAGGTTTATATACAAAACATTTCTTCGTTGGACGTCAGTCATGTCTCGTCGTCGGAGTCTCGACGTGATAAGAGACACTCGTTTAGGTATCAATGTGCAAACATACAGCGGGACCGTCTGTGGATACGGTAGTGAAGATCTTATCGCCGGTCAATCATTTCTAATCGCTAGGTGATGATAGACTGCTGGCTATAGCAGTAATGAGGATAATAACACTAATAATAAAGAGTGGATACACACTAGAAGAAGTTTTCCCATGGGGTGGTCTTCTGTTTTAACCCTATTTTAGTTTTTTGCAATAAAGTGTGTGCTTAGTTTTTGTCCTCCAACAGAGTTCCGGATGTTTGAATGTTCAAGAACACTCCTATTTGTAACTTTATATTCGACAAACATGAAATAGTATACGATTAGTGCTTCCTCCTATTAACTGAGGTGTCCACGGTACTACGATAACAGTCGCAAAATCCAGAATGGTTGAATCTTTAACTACTCCATTTCGCTAACTTGCCAGCCTCAATCTATTTAAGGAGAATTTCAACACTTCTTATTGGATTAGTACAGAAAGGGGCTGTATTTTGAGTGGTCTATTTGCCAAAGCTTTAGCAGACACATGTTTTTTAAGAAATATAAAAATCTTATCGAATCCGGAAATAGCCGCAAATAGGATGAGTGACACTTCAAAAAGTTGTGCGAATGCAAAGATGATGACGAGTTAGAATGCAAATGTCGAGAAGAAAATGAAAGTGCACAAATAATCAGATTCTCGTCTGACGATATTAATATTTATTTTGTGTTTTCTTTTGCCTTTTATTGAAAACAAAGTTTAATTATAAAATTGTTTTTCTTAACTAATAAATAACCTTGTACATGACACAATTTTCATTTTAAAAATCATAACATTTTAAAAATTTGTTCTTTCTTCTCCTCTCTGCTGCTATTTTGGGATTGTTAGTTGGAATCACATTAAGAAATAAATGGTCACGTCAACGCAAATTTTCAAAATTGCAACCGGTTCTATGAAGGTGTTCCAAGCGATTTAAGAAACTGTAGACTAATATTCAAGGGCAATCCGAATTTCAATAAAAGCTTTATGATCTGCCAAATCTTAACATGTTATTCTTATAAAAGAAATTGATAATTTAATTATTTAATTTTAGAAATAAGGAATTACTTCTAAATCCCTGTAAAAATTATAATTTCCGTGTCTACCGAAAAAAAGGAAATGAAGTTTTCAAATTTCGCAATAACTCGTTTTTAAGATAAAAAATTTCTATTTGTGGACAATTTTAAAACTCAAATGGACAAGGGATCTTATAAAGATGAAAAATAGGCCGGAGATTTTACTCAATTTTTCTAAGTCTCTCTGATGTGATAAAATCAAGATACTAAATTATGGGTCTGCGTAACCAGACTTACCACCTTCTGTTTTCGCGTGATTGCCGACCTTGGTTATTATTAATAGAAAAGGCTAAAAACCTTCAGTCGATGTAATTACTTTGTCTTTTATGCGGTAAATTCTTTTTTTGTTAATAAATACCTAAGCAAGAATTAAAACGATCTCTATGTGAAGGAACCTGCCCATTTTAGATGAGAATCTGTGAATTATGGCAGAAATCATGATATTTAAAGCTTTAGAATTACAAAAATTGAATCAGTAAGAATTTCCATGTGGATTTCTTAACCTCTTAAACTCTTAACCTCGCTTACTCGGGAGAATTTATCTCGCTTTAAGGACTATGTAACTTCACCATTTTCCTTAAAGTTATAAACTAATCTGCTTATATAAAGGCTCTCGATTGAACTTTACTTCACGTGTTTTCGAATGATCTCAACAAAGCTATTTAATACTATCCCGAACATTTTGTCTTGAACGATTTGAAACCCTGATACCAAACAAAATTGATCTGGTTTGTGAGATATGCGACATTGAAAATATAAGCGATTTCAAACCTTCGTCCACGAAATCCAGTCGTCTTGAAATTTAATCAACCAATTGGAGAAAGTGAGAAAAGAAGAACGTATTGATAAATGTAATATTGGAAATTTTGCAGCTTTCCACAAAAATAATGCTTCTATAAAATGACCTTCATTTTCCAATACTTTAATTACCACTTCTTTAACAATCGTTCCTTCAAACAAATTTATTTGCTCTGTTTATGTGAATAGCAAAAAATATGAATTACCTGGTTTTGTAAACTCAATTTTCTCTTGCTAATTCCGAGCATGGTCCCTTCAGAGTTGTAATTATTGCATGTGAACAGAGAAGCTAAGTATTGGGTGTCTCTCAAGATTATATTTGTATCCATATAATATTTTAATACAAATAATAACTGATCCATTTTTTCTGTGCTGACTAAAAATGATTTAGGAGAAATTTTGTAGAGGAGCGATAGCTTAGCTAGGTCCTCTGAATCTAGATACAGCCATACTGAGAAAATAAGTGGATAACAAATAGTTATTTTATAAATTTATTATCCTTTCTTTTATTGGGTATGGTAACAGAAAAATTATAAGCGACTTGAGAATATGTAAAAATAAGCAACAGAATAAATAACGCAAACATGAGATAGCAACTTTCGTTAGACTATTCAGAAGAGGTAATTAAAGTATCGAACATTCTCTAACTCTAAAATGGCAATGGAACAAGGAAATGCATAGCTAAAGATCAAGGTGTTTGGTCATTTCAACTGACAAGGAGGAAATAATTCCATTACAAGTAAAGTGCATACTTCAAAATGCACGCACTCACTTTTCACACATTAAACAGTGAATACTAGACATAAATATTTTTATAATCTGCTCTTCTCTGTTGGATACCGTAACTGACTCTCAGATTTCCTAAGACATTACACCAGTTACAAGTGTGACGCAACAACATCACACTACAAAATGACCCAAACCACCATATCAAAATAAGACGCATGTTTCCGTATTAATAGGTTAGTTTATATTATGTCATTTGCAACAGTAATGTAAGTAGATTTGTTCAAATATAAGGGAATTAAAGGAAGTAGGAATCAAAAGTTGGAAAATAAGGAATCTTGCATGTAAGAATTATATTGGAGAAAATTTTATTTTCTTATTTGTAATAAATATCAGCAACCTTTTTGTCAAGGGAACATTTAATTTTCTAACAGATTAAACATTTACATCATACATGGTATGATCTGCTCTTCTCTATAAGATATCGTAACCGATTTTTAAATTCCCTAGGAAATTCCACAAGTTATAAATACAACCCAAAAATATAAAACGACGCCAAACACCATGTTAAAATAGAATACATGTGTCGATCTATATTATGCGCCTTTTACAACCGTGATGTAAGTAAATTCGTCTGAATAAAGAGGACTTAAAAGGCGGAAAATAAAGAATCTTACGTAGGGGACTTTTTTGGAGGACTTTTCCTATATGTCGCAATACACTTCCTACCAACCATTTTAGCCAACTATTCGCATTTATAATTAGCTGATCAAACTCCAGACATGAATATACGCCGTCGTGTGTTGGCTAAGGTCAGAATAGTAACGTTCGTCAACATATATGTTATTGCAGTCGATTTATAATTTTTGTCTACTGTTAGAAGAGGGACAGTATGTAAATATATGTATATATATAGGACCAGAATTTTACATTTCTTCAATATTTTGCAGATTCCCAATTTTACATTCTTTATAAATTAGCACTCCTGATCGCAAATCAAATTAGCTCATTAAATCCAAATATATTTCACTAAATAATTTGATTTAGTTAACTAAGTAATTTGATAACTAAATATTTTGTTTTGCTTATCGCCGGAACTATTAATTATTTAAATAAGTATGATATTAGTACAAAGTGAGCAAAATGAAAGGGACTCGTTTATTCCTTAAAATTTGAGTTAATAAGTCAAAGTGGCTTTACAGCAGCCTCCGTACCATTATAAGCGATTTAAACGTGGGAAAATTCCTCACATATGATTGCTACAACTAAGACCATGCAACTGAATCTAACATCGAAATTTCTAATAAAGCGAGAATCCAATACAAGGAATAGTGAATTTTCCACAAAGATGCAAATATAGGGATGGATAAATAAGCTTAATAATAAAGTATTGTAACGTTTTGGATCAAATATCTTAGTCTTCTCTTAAATAATCCGAGTTTTAAAATGTGATTTGCGATAGTTTTCAGGCGTAAAATTAAAAAAGTGGGCCAAATTTTCGACGTCATGAGGAAAATGCCTGTACTTAAGGTAATGTCGAAATATACTGTAAAAAAATTATTCTTTATTGCAAAAAACGTTATCACGGTGGATAAATTTTAAGTCTTTTAAATGTAATTTAAATCATTGTGGAAATGGCTAAAAGGATATTGAAGTAATGAGACAGAACACATATTTACAAGAAAATATATCATTAACAGAAAACATCATTTTAAATTAATTCTTTTAACATTAAAAAACATGAATAAAAAATAATTTATAATAAAAAAAGTAAAATTTAATAAAGTGATAATCAGACAACGAGGTTATATTTAAGTTTCAGAGGGACATAATTAATTGCTTATTTAATCTTGTGTTCAGCGCGGCAAAGATTAGCGACGAAGTTTGAAATTTCTTCCAACAGCTTATAAACATATGTGATTATCTTTGTTGGTATCCATCTGTCCCTTTATGGAGGTTATAAATAATTTTATTTCAGGTAATACTGTTCTAAAATGTCTTTTCACGTGGAATGCATTTTTCTATCGTAGTTGGTTGGTTTTCTTAGTAATATTGTTGCTCATTTTACATTTCGTTAAAATTTAAATTAATAATTCCTTATTTTTTTATTTTATTACTTAGGCTCATTATATAGTTATCTGCCTCAGTTCTGATTATTATTAATGGGTCTTTTAAATTTTGAAGGGAATCAACGTAAGTCTCGCAATGATTCGACGGTATCCAATACCTCGGGCAGTGTTAGACATAAATGGCGTCTTATGCGTACAAAACCCACCAAGAAATCTGATCCCGATATAGAACTTAACAATTCTGAACCATCCTCCGAAAATCCTAATGATTCCCTTCCTGGTATTGATCGTGTACTGGCCACTGATTCCTGCATCGTATGTGCCAATGATGTGGAATATGTCTATGTCCTTTCCAAATGCGGTCATCGCGCCTGTATTGACTGCTGGCGTCGATTTGCCTACTCCCAAGTCTCTTCATTCGCCATGGCCCACATCACTTGTATCGCCTGTGACAGACGTCTTTCTCGTGCTCTTATCATCCAACTTCTTAAACCCCGACCTCTCGAAAATGGTGGTTTTGATGTCTTTCCGAGTTCCGATCTGCAGCAAGCCGAGAAGATATATCGCAGATATGAGGACTTTTTACTTCGTCAATGTCTTTCAAGAGATAAGAGAACGCGTTGGTGTCCCCGTGGTTGTGGGTACGTCAATTGAGAAAATTAATGGCATTTGGATTTTTTGATCATGTATGAAAGGACTGATAACTATGATTGAATAGCCACTTGACAAATGCCTGAGCTATTTTTGTATTCATTAAATCAAGCTTATAAATCGTATCGGGTTCATAAATTGAACGAGAAAAGAAAACAAAAACAGTTATTTATGAAATAGTTGATTTTGTTCTAGAATAAGATCATTCAATTGTTGGAGATAGGATTTGAAATTTAGTAGAAGAATATCGCGCATGTATTGTTGCTTTTTCTACTGAAATGGAAAAGTTTTCTATTTATCTTCTGAATTCGCTTTCTTCATTCTTCCAAACTTATGTTTTTTCTGTTCCTTTTTTACCTTTTCATGTTTAACAACTTTATGTATCGTTGTAATTGAGCCGTCGAAGATAAAACTCTGACAAGATATAACTGTATTTAATTAAAAAGTATTTTTAATTCGCTAGTAAAAAAAAAAGATAGGAAATACAGCTTGCTAGAAAAGGAAATACGATCTTTATTTCATTCGTTATTGATCGAAATTGATCCATTTGGGAGGTTATTTTGATGATCACTGTAACTGTTTTTATTTTCTTTTTATCCCTCATTTGAGTTTTCATAATTTGAAATTTTCAGTTTTCAAAAAAATTGTTGAACGATTTCCTATAATTTCATTGTTTTTATGTTTTTTAATATTTTTATTGCTCTATTAATTGTATATCAGTTCTCTTCAAATTCCCGATGTCTTGGCGAATACATGGCTTTTATCACTGCTAATTAGGATGTTTCAGTTTTCATTTTATCAACTGTGTAATGCTGCTGAAGCTTATCCTATGACTCCTCACAATACTGGTCTCAAGTCATATTAGGGAGTAAAAATGTGTAATCCGGTGCAGTGTTTCTTAAGAATTATTCGGTTCTGTACAGATATCTTCTTCCTAATATACTACTAAGAGACTTAATTTTTTTAAAAATTCTCTCCTCATTACCATCGCATTTGTAATTGAGCATTATCGATCTAATTTTTTGAAATTATTGATTGCCTGGAACTTGTACATCCCACCAAATTAGCTTAGGCATGAGTTCATGTTAATTTTTTACTGATTATATTCTCTTAATGTCTTAGCTAATGTAACTTAGACAGACCTTTTTAAGAATCATTCCCTTGTGGATCAATATAATAATTGTTCGTCATGCAAATCGCAAAGTTGGTAATTTGAAACCAGAACTGTTCCCCTTCCCTTGGTTTCGTAATGGTCGAAATCTAATTTTCGAGCTGACCTCAACTTCCTGTACACCCTATCGACCAGTTGTGGTTATGTAATACCAATTTTATTCTGCTTTTAAGATGTGTTTGTACGATCCTTGCGTAGCCATTCCCTAATAGTTTTAAATTTAACTCATGAAGTGACGTTTCATAAAGCCAGTTAGTTAGACTAAAGGTGTTTTCTTTATGACCCCTATTGCTACTACTATTGGCGGTACAGTTAGACGTCATTTTTTGCGTCAGTAATATAATTTATCTCTGTGTGTATGTCACGTTGAACTTCATTTTTACTTGTTTATATATGTGGCTTGTGTTATTCCCTATCCATCCCTAAATCTGTGAATCGTTCTATCCGATATAACGGTTCAAGTCCTACTTCCTTGAGTTCTGTTTTGTCAAGCGATGTATTTGCATGAAGTACTATAAAACCAGTTAAAATTCAATAAACCCCTTAATCTTTTTATTACCTGTCTGTTTATCGGATCATTTCGGAGTTCATTACGGGTCACATGCTCCCCTAGCTGTGTGCTGCATGCATTATGTCAGAATGTAATCTAAACACTGCCTACCATGGCATAAACAATCTGTGCGTTAGAGAATTCAGCCCTATGGTTGTAACTGAAAAAACGCTTACTTGTCAGAACAATGCATTTTTCTAAATATTTTGTTCCATGCAAGTACTTATGAGTATGTAATCAACCTTGTGGGTGCGGAGTACTTTTGTTTCAACGTCATTATTATGTAGAGTGGGGCAATGGAATTATGATGTCCTTATCTATGATGATTAAATCGTCAGTCTTGCTAATCAGATCTGGTCGAATGCGAGCTTCTTAATCATAAATCGTAGATCATCTGTTTTCTGTTTACTTCTGGTCTATTTTCTTTCCCCACTATTTCTATCTTAGCCAAATTTGTTCCAGTTCTCGTTTCATAACGCTTTCCTTAACAAGTATCGATCGTTTAAATTTTTATCAATTTGAACCTATCACTGTAACCAGGTGTTCTCTCCCTTCTTGTTTTGGAATTCAGCTACTTACCCTCGTTTGATTTTTCAGTAAAGACTTCCTCATACCAGTCTGTGTTCTATCTCTGGTTTGTGATAATTGAGAGAGTACTAACTTGAAGCAGTCAGCTGTCTTCGGAGAAGTATCGAACATCTATAATATTTCTATAGTTAAATGCTGGTGAGCACAATAAAACTCAGAAATATATTATGGAATGGAAAATAAGCTAACCGCCATCAGATAGCGGTCTCTCCTGTTCCTTGTGACCTTTCATTACGTGGTGGGTCGTGTAGATGTATAATGAAGGCGCCCATAATCGATATCCCGTAGCTTGCTTTCTGTTTTAAATATATTTGTAGTATTATTATTCCTCTGCCCGGCTTCCTCCGACGCGCTTATGTACTTTTAAAATGTTCTAGCATTTTTTCTTTCGGTTTGCAGTAATTGATAGATATTTACCATGTTTTCTCGAAAAATGTTTGTAGGTCAAATTTAAAATAATACATTATTTTTTATTCGAAGTTTTATAGAAGAATGTCTTCATATAATGTGTTATTATTAAATCTATTAAACTTACAGTATTACATTACAGAGCAAAGGAAAGCGTATTATGAAATCTGGAGTTGGTTCTGAAGCCAACGAAATCGGCATATACTTAAAGTTGTAATTGGTGTCGCTTTATATGGTCTTCATGGCTTGGGCATTCGGGAAGCTTAACTATAAAGACGCCTGTAAGGCAACTGCAGGTGTTGGTTCTCAAAATTGAAATTGGTATTTGTTTACATTTGCGCTATCCCATGTTTCACACATCCATTTACATTCCTCTGATAGTCGAAAATTGCTTACATCCGAATTTGCAACCTTCAAAATGTTGGACGGTGGTTCCATTCCCACCTCTAGATTTACAAGGCTGCTAGCATAAACTGTTATTTTGTCTTTTAATAGGGAGGAAATTACCAGTAGGACGAGAGTTTAACAGCAGAACTTGACAGAGTTCACTCAAGATGATAATGCATAGTATTTCCCTAACTCGGTTATTTAGGTGATCTAAAGCTTTTATAAATTGAAAGTTATGGAGCAAGAGATGTCAGTGAAATTTGGGGTCTTTCAATTTGAATCCGTTTATTCACTATTTTTCTATTTCGCACATCATTGAGATTGTCATACTTTTCCGCCTTGCTTTCTGTTGGGTCGAAGTAGTTAAGATGGTTGATTTCCATCGAAGGTTATTTGTGAATCTTTCAGTTGTGCATCTCCACTGTGTCATGCCAGTGCTTACTGCTTTTCTTAAATCTTGAACGGATAGTAACTGTGATACGATAGACTTCCGGATAATAAATCGTAGATACATTGGTTCTTATTTAAATTTAAATTATGTTTATCATCCCAGGGATTTCATGGCTCCTCTTTCTACCATTCAGAATTAGGAGAGGACAGTGACGCTTGCCTAGTAGTAAAACAACTCAAAACTAGTGTTAATAATACTCAGTTTCGTTTGTTTGCGTTGCGAACACTGGTATCTAAGGTTTGTTGGCCCACAAAGAGTCGATAACATTAATATTTTGTCCATTAGTACTATTAAGTTTATTTGATAAAATTGTTTGACGCAAGTTCACGTCAAAGGCACGAATCGGATAAGGAGATATTCAATATTACATTTTATGGACGATTGAGGGGAGGCTTAGATCCTACGGTCCTGAAAACCCTAGCTTTCTTTCGAGTACGATTTGTCTTTAAGACTGAGTTCCTTGAACTCTTCTGGAGCATAATTTTGAAGTTCTTTGTGTAAAAAATTACCGTTTTAGGAACGAAATTTGCCATTAGTATGCATTTTTGTAACATCGTACTTCACATTAATAGTTTTGACCCATTGGTTGTTGTTTTAAGTCGAATTTTTGATTTAGCATTTGTGTAACTCCTTTATAAACACGCTCGGACTCTAATGTTTACACAACCTGTGTGTCCAGATGGTAATCGTAGATCTTAATTTTAATTTATTGATCTATCCCGGACCCTTTATATTCTCCTTAATACAAACTTCCATGTTCTAACTTTGCACCCTGCCTTGTTTTGTGGTGAAAATTGTTTGAAGCTAAGGGTCAATAGTATTGTCCTTTTTAAAGAGGAGAAACCTTTGTTTAGAACTACCCCAGTTTAAAATGTTAGGTGATAGTGCTTATGCTATCTTTATAGCTGCGAAGTGGTTAGTTGAAATAAATTTTGATTTACAGATGGCACAATAACGAGAAATACACTTCAGAATTGCTTACCTCTAAGAGGAGAGGAAATCGCATTTTGTAAGTGCTTGCTGTTTGCCTATGATTTAAGATGTTCTGGTTACGAGAGACTGCTGTCAGTGTTGACTAAGCACTTTATTTGCGAAAGATAGATATTTAGCGTCAAAATTCTTCTTTATTTTTTGGATCTATTAGAATCTTTAAAAGTGGCTAAAGGAAAAAGCTTAGCATGTGATTTTGTATGCTGTTTATACTTATGTATATACTTATTCGGATATAGTAAACTGAACTGAATTGATCTTTTTCTAATATGATATTTGAAGTATGGAAAATTAAACCAATTTTAAACTTTAATATCAAATCATAAAAGACAGGATATGTTTAACATTACTGCAACCGTAAGTTTAGCCTTATTAATTCATGATGAAATGTCCATATTCAATGAACACTAAGATAGGTTAAATAGAACATGAAGGAGGATAGGAGGAGAGAATCAAGTCTTTCTTAACCTGACTTCTGGATTCAAGAAATCTGCATTCTCAATAAGTACAGTTCATTACACCAAGGTCTTCCTTAATTATGAATATGAATACTTAATTTTATGTTAATTATGTTTATGAATACTACGAATCCCTCTTCATAAATCCTTCCGTTTTTACCTCTACCAGCTATTGCAATGCCCTTTTAACTGAAAGCGTTAACTGACAGCTGAAAGTCTATCACATTGTTCGTTTTTTCCCAGTCTAATTAAACGTCATGTTTGATTCAGGATCAACAAGTTCATTCTGCTATTTCCAAGATTGGCTTCTTATTACAGTCTTGTGGCCTTAAGTCTGCTTCTATTCTTTTCATTGATTTAATCATACAGTTCTCTTACGTTATAATTTGAAGTCCCTCTGAAGCTTGTTAGAGTATTTATAATTTTCCCCGCTTGTTTCTTAATCGGTAGTATGGGAATTAACACAGGATCCAAACAAGGGAATAGAATTCCAGAGAATTAAAAAATACGAAGTGTATTAAATTGAAAAGTAGCCCAAGAAAGTATGTATTAAGTGGGGTATCCACGCATTTGAATTGGCACATATGTACTTATGTAGGGAATAAAAGGTGCTTATTAAATAGCTGGAAAGAATCTGGATAAACTACTGCACGTTGATGACAAATATTGAGTGACATTAGAGGCAGTTAGACACACCCAGATAATCATGAGCGACCAATTAAGATGATAACGCCGAAGAGTACAGTTATATAAGAATTGAAGGTGAAATAAATCAGCCATATAAAAATAAGATGTCAGATCAGTACGTCTCGTAAAAAACACCTTGGTAGATGGAAACGAAGACATCTTGACAGTATTCCAATTTGGCTCTTCTAAGCTTTGACAAACTTCACCACCACATAATAGAAGTGACAGACGGAGACTGTGACTGAATTGGAAAACGAAGAAAAGTGCCAAGTCGCAAAAGCATTTTAAAGACCATTGTAAAAATTCCTTCTATCGACTCTATATTCTTGTAGTAATTGGTGTCAGTGGTATCAGTTTATCGAATCCACTTTGGTGGGTCTTAGATGACTGCAGATAATTAAATCAGATACTGCCACTGCAATTTCATTCTAAAATATTTCATTATTTCATTTCATTATAAAGCTCAATCCATTTTAGTGGTGTTCATTCACATATTTTCTGTTTCAAACACTCCTCACTGTTCGGAAAATTTTAAGGGAAATCTCACGAGTTCGAATTTTTGGCATTGTCTTCGAACGTTCGAATGAATTTATAATTCGATTTTATGTCGTCTAGCTGATGCTTTTTTTCTATTTTTATACGTGGCAGAAGCTTGAAAAAACTGCTTCATAATAGTAATGTAAACACGTGATTTTGGATAAGAAGGATTAACTTTATCCAAGAAAAATTAAACTACCAATTTATTGTTAATTATTTCATAAAATTGACATATTTGTTAAAATTACAGGGTCGTTACTTTACATAATTTTGGAGTACAGCCTACTTTTTTGGCATTGACGTTTTGTTATTGAGTTCTGGAATTTGTAGCTATTTTGGAGATTAAATAGACTCTAAGACATAAAAACATAATATTAGTGTCATATTGTAGACCGACGGTTTTGGTTCTAGTAATCTCTTCGGACTCAAAGAAAATAGACAGGAAACTCGTAACTTGACAATGGCCTAACGGCTTGTATAAGGCTTTGGATTATGCCATTAATAGGTTGTGTAAGGACTGTAATCGAAAACTCAGCGGATCGGAAACGAAATCCTTTCACAGAATTTCATAAATTTGACTCAGCATCGCCAATATTTTACTTTACGTTAGAGGCTAAAGATTAGGAAGTGAATTGGTGTATTCAATTATTTTCAACCTTCATAAACCAAGGGTTGGGTTGAGAGGTTATCCATTCAATTTATTTAAACACTTTGACTTCTAAACACCATTTGCATATACTAAAGATTAACGCTCTCACTGAATTATCTTGAACATTATTTTGTTGCCTTATTATTAGTACAGAAAGTATAGAGAATATTTTGATTCTTTTCTCTTTACTTAGAGTTTGTTTATTAGAATTCCTCTCGGAAATACATTCAAACACAGGATGTTATGCAGGAGATGTATTTCCTTTCCCCTATTGTTTTCCTCTCGCCTTAGCCATGGGAATGCATAAAGGAGGTTAACGGCGCCATTTTCGGAGGACATAAACATTGTTGTATCCTAACAGTGGTAGTTTGCTCCATGCTATTGGATAGAATCAGCTACTAACTTAGGATCTTCTGCGCATTGGATCAATCGAACTATCAGTCGCCTTCGTCGATTGCTATAAATAGGTGTCTTAGCTCTCTTATCTAGAGTATCTGTTTACTGCTATCACGATAATCCAGAAATAGATCCAACTATTTTAATTGGGATTTCAGGTTAGTTCTAGTGTATATTTGGATAATTTTCGATCTTATCGTAAGTTTATTTTCAGAGTAATAAATTTAGTGATTCCGTGCGCAATATTTCCATCTGAGTGATAACAGAGTGCTTCCAACGGTACTTTATGCAAAAAGTCTTTATTTTCAGCAGAAGTGTGAACTTTGCTCGTTTAAGAATTATGTTGTTCTTATCTACTGTTACCTTAGAGTTACTTTAGTTGACGAATGCTAACGTTAATTAGTAAAGCAGTTGATCGCACTCACATCAAAGATGCAACAAAGCATCACGTCAGATTAAATTAAGATCCTTCACATGCTATCGAGCGTAGACAAAGGTTTCCTCTTTTTGACCTAAGTCTACTACTATTATATTTGAGGACCTCTGATTAACTGAACTTTGACCCAATAGGATAAATGAGGTAGAAGGCAGGGGTTCAGGAAAATGTATTCACTCAACAACGGCTAGTAATATAATTGGCTGTTGAAGGTCAAACTATCGCCAAATTGGTGATAGTCTTGTCTATTCGTCCTGTCTGGACTAAATGGCATGAATATGCATAAGTTCAAGTTAAACAATGTTCTATTCTTTGTGTAATTTTCTATAAAGTGACAATAATGTAGATAGTACTTAGCGAATCGGAAGTCAGAAGCTTTGCCTGCTGCTGAATCATTTCCATTTGTGAGATAGTGAAAGTCATACATTTTTCCAAGGTTATCCAACTCACTAAGAATGCTTACCATTCCTTATCTATTTATGGCTGTAGTTTTATTTCATAATATGCAGAAAAATCCGCTATCCCTCTGAATAAATTACAACAGAAAGAGGGTGGAGTTAGATTTCTTGAGCGTTTTTTTTTAATTTCGTATAGCCCAAGCTTGAGATATGCCTTAAAAATTGTTTAGTATGTCAATAAAGTAGGTTCCCATTCAAAGAATCGAGATTTTGAATCACTTATATTGATGGTAAACTTAGGTTCTTATGTTCGTAAACAGTAATTTAGTGCATAACCTAATCTCCTTGTGAAATTCAAAGTTCGCACAATTAATGTTCATAAGTATTACAGTGATGTAATCCATTATTTAGAATTGTGCATAAGATTTCATTACCTCGAATCATTTCCCCTTATTACTGATGGGAAGTATCAGACGGTCTTAAGCACTCATTAATAGCACATCATTTATGAAGTAACTTTCTCAATTCTCATTGGTAATTGAATTTAAAGTGATATTAAATTTGGTGTAAAATATAAAAATATTTATACCATCTGATCACAGGCGAGATATATAAACTCGCAATTACAGCACGTAAGTTAACGATTTCAATTACCTTCAGTCTCGATCGACAGGATTTGAGTCTGAGTCCCTTCTAGGTACCTCTCTCATCGGAGAGCCTATTTATCCGTGGGAAACTTTTAAAAAGGAGTATTAGTAGCTAAATATCTTATTTTGTCTCCTATCTATCATGCAATATATACCTTCAGACTTCTACCCATCATCATTATGGCAACAGAATAGAGAGAGACGACAGACAAAAGAGGTATAGTGGTTTGAAGTGCTGAGGTTGAGTGCGGATGCTGTATGTACAGAGCATGACGTGTGTTTGCAAAGGAGGTACATATAGTTCAGTCAGATGTAAAGGTTCAGGGTACCTATGATCAGAGTAAATTGAGACCTAGCAGCTAGGGTCTAATTAAGGAGTTTAACCACTAATTAAAATTAAACCAACTGAGGACAGGAAACCTTGAGGTCACAGAAGGGAAGCAAGTCTTCCAGGTTCCGCTGAAAGGTCATGGCAACAGTCTTGGGGTTGGATAAATAGCTAGCCCTATCCCAGTGGTGATTAATGAGAATTGAGAAGAAAATGTTAAATAGCCAGCAGTTTAGTTTGAACACTAGAAGCCTCACATCTTTGTTTGAATTTACTTTTGACCCAATAATTCTTGTTAATAATCAGTGCTGTTATCTTATTCTAGCTACGCACTACTAGCGGGCAGAGGTTTTCGCAATTGTCCCCGTATTAAATGCGAACACCCGGATTGTGACTACGCAGCCTTCTGTTACAAATGTCACGCCTCTTGGGGTCCCATTGATATGGAGCATGTCTGCAAGGGCAGCAGCCGTGGTGCCGTCGGAACAACAGAAGGTGGTGCTAGCAGTAGCGGAGGCACCGCTGGTGACTTCTTTACTGGTGAAAATCCCCGATCTCTACTCTCGCAATTACGACAATTCTTTCGACTCCCTTCCGCTTCTGCTGTCGCGACTGACGCTGTAGCTGGAGCTACTGCTAGTAGCCGACGAAGCCGAAGACGAGGACCCACAGAAGATATTGAAAGTGGTACTTGGTCAAGTATTGCCCTTACGACTGCGTCTGCACGGAAGTTCTCCACTACAGCCATGCCTCTTCAAGGTGACGACAACAGTGATCAGACGATCAACACGGATGATGAGATCGAGAAAAATGTTTTTGCATATAAAGGGTGAATTTTCGATTCTACATCATTTGATTTCTTTAAGACTGGACCTTTATAATTCGGTTTATAGAGGAATATAATCCACGGAATTTGGGGGAGGTGAGGGTAGCCTATCAAGGCAAGTGTTAACGATGCTTGATTTGTGTCAATAGAAGGTATTCGCTCTTTTGAGAAACCACCATTCTCTCTCTTACTCTTTACCAGAATTAATCGGCGAAGTTGGCCGTGCACATCACTGGATGTGCACCGATGAGTGTCGGCCTCATTGTGATCTTTGAGTTGGTGGATGTGTGATTTACAGTCATCCATCATTCAGTTATTGTGTCTAGTTTCGAAGATAAACATTAGTCAAATTTAGAAGTTTATTTCTAAAATGTTGAGGTTGGCTCGTTGTAGATCAAAAAATAGAAAATATAACTGTCTATAAGTTATCCGTTTTGCTCGTTTCTGTACATGGATTTAATTATCTGAAGAGGGTTAAAAGCATCATTGTTGGTTCCTATCGCCTATTTGCTACTTTTGCGCTCTCAATTTATTTCGGTTTATTTTACTGTGTCAAAGTAGCTTTTTGTTATGCTTGGGTTAAACCAACATTTTTTCCTCCACAGTTTTTAATTGCCACACTTATTTATTTAGCTCGGTTGTTAACTTTGATTAAATAGATCCAATTTTCCTTTGAAACGCTATAGAGTTAAAATATTGGATCATTGCGTCGTTCTCTTTGCAAACATTCTTTTTTACATAATGCTAAGAGAACGTCTACTATACTGTAATAGCGTTAATATGTGACTTTTGCTTAGGTCTGAAGAATAACTCGTTCTTCCAAAATGTGACTGAAATAAATTATCATTTGGATAAACAACTAATGCAACTTTAAATCACTGTGAAGTAACTGTCATTGAATTTGATATATTATGCTTAGGAAAAATTTTTGTCGTTCCTAAATAATTGAGATAAAAGGGATGATTTCAGGAGAGAAGATCGATCCGTAGACATTTTACAGTCAGATAAAATTAAGGTAGAACGGCAATAAATAGATATGAGAAATGTTTTAAGATGCTTATTGGGAAAAGAGGTATCTTTGTTTAGCAGCTACATTCAAAACAAAGTAATTGAAGTACAGAATCTCAAGTGTGCACCTCTTCAAATCTCTCAAAGTTTGTTGATGTAAACTTTTCACACATTTTGGTTTATTTCTAGTGTATTTTAATTTACCAAGGTTACCAATTAATAACCTTGGTGTTTTTCTTTCCTGTCAAAATGTTGAATGCTTCTTGCAACTGTTGTGTTTTATGTTTACGAATAAGTTGTCAGTATTGACACGTGAATCTTAGAAATAGAAGGCCTATGCAAGATGTTGGGAGTTAAAATTTTCACTTTTTCTTCAATTTAACTTTTCAACAGATTGGTTCTCTCATGTAAACAATGTCAATAAATCTAATACTTCTTAAAACTGCTCTGAAGATAGAGAACGATCTGATATTTGCTTTCTTCTATGAACAATGTAAAACTTGTTTGTAAATTTGTGATTCAGAAACGCGTTAATATAAATTTCACTCGTGGAAAACCGGATTCCAATGTGGCTGTTCATTCAACAGTCTATAAACTAATCAACTAAATTTAAGGTCCTAAAAATAAAGTAATACCAATTACTATTCGAGGTCTAGAGAACTCTTTACCTTTCAGGACAGAGATCGTGAAATCTCATTCTTATTTCTCCAACAAATGATATCTTTGAAATAATTGGAACTGGTCTTTCTTAATATCTACCCGTAAACCCTCTGATTGATAACCGACCTAGTTTTCCCTATGTACAGGTTATCATATATGATTGTCATTGGTGGTCCCTTTACTTTCTGTTAAAATGAAGTCACTCTTCGATGGATCACTTATCGTAGGCTTTTTAATAGAGTATTAAATTGGAATTAAATAAAGTTTTTTGTAGAGAGTCATTGGGAGAAATTAAAGGGCTGGAAAGACATTCTGAGACCATTCGGTGCAACTTGTTTTCTGCCATCTCATTGTTTTAATCGAATCCACTCACCGGACCTGAAGGGGAAGGTAAGAATGCTATCACTGCACCATTGTCTTAAGAAGATCGTAGATGAGTGGCATCTATTTATCGTATAGAAATTAACACTCGAGATATCTCTCATAATGGAAGTAGTAAGTCTAGTTTATTGTATACGCTAATTGGAGATCCACTCTAATATATTTTATTACGAAATGCTGTCACTTATGTGCAGATATGTGGTGTCTCCAGGTTAAGATTGATTGCTGAAGGTTAGTTGTGTCAGTTTGCCTTACTGTCAACTTACTCGTGCTTACGCCTTTTACTACACCAAAGAAAAATGGTAATTTCCTTTCTCACAACTCATTTAGCTCTATAAATTGATCTGTTTGATTTTTTTAAACTATTACTCAATTTTGGTCCCCCAGATCTTCTTCGGAGGATGGCTATTTGTGAGGTGAAGGACTTAATGTCACATTGGACAGCAGAATGGCTGTTATTCTAGATTTTAAACCTGAATTGGAATGATATGTTCAGTTAAATTGGTCCCTGTTCCAATTTGTGTGATTGGAGATGGAACTTCATTTTCCATGCTCTCACACTGTCTACAACAAATTTTCTGCTTAATTAAAATGGCGGAGTTTATGAATGGGAAAAGAATAGGGTGATTTGAAATTTGTTTCTTATTCTCCCATGTATTTCCATGTTAATATTTTTTACTCATTTTTTGCTATAAGAGGATTAGCTATCGAACGTTAATTCAAGTCTTTACTGCTTTAAAGGAACTAAGCAATTGATTAATAGAGCAGCATTCAAAGTGTGATCGATTCTTGTGATGCTGAGTGATCCCCTTAATAATGCAAAGGCTACAGCCTACTGCGACCCAGGTAAGTAGATGAGATAGAAGACAGAAATGCTTTAACTCAAACCTATTAAAAATCTATATTACGCTTATTATAACATCAACTATAGAGGGTTGTGAGAAACGAGAAATTGTCTCTTCGAGGCTCGGTATCATCGACTCTGTAAATGCATGTGGGATGAGGAGGCACTGGCCGGTAGACTTCCATTATTGCGCAGACAATCTACACACTGGCAGAGTTCCTTGTACAGTTGTTATGAGACCTGTATATTTCATGAAATCTTGCCACTGCAAGGGGTGATAAAAGACTGTTGAATGCATAACGAAACAAAAAAACTTGAGACCACAGACAATCTTAAGATTTAAAAACTCATTGTATTAAGACTTTTAATTCTTTAGCTTATCTCTTTGTAAGCCCCTCAGACATTTCTTGAACTGCTTTTATTGTACCTTTTGTTTAAATTACATTCACGATTAAAATAGTATTATTCGCTTCGCCATGATAATAATAGCTCAGAATAGTTTGTTACAGTGATGAGTCTAGTTCACTGTTGATTCACCACGTCTTTATTTACTAATAATTGCATCAGCGATCTGCAACGGTGCAATGGATAAGAAGGGATTGTATTCTGTATTTCATCCAATTTATTGTATTGGTCACTGATAAATCACATTGACTCTTATTTTGGGCTGTGAGTCATTTGCTGCAAAAATCTGCTGATTTGCATAAACTTTGATCTGTTAGTTCTGCGTGGGTGCAATTGATCATTTATCTCTCAAGCTGGCGTTTTCTTATCTTCTCTTGTGAAGTAACCTTTTTTTCTCTTTAATGAATCAAGGTAATGAAAGGCCTAATCATTCAACTATTAAGGACTAGTTGATTCAGTTCTGGTTGAGCCTTTTATTGGGGCTGCTTGCTAAGATTTTGTGAATGCAGTAGAGTAAATATAGTTCGGCTCAGTGATCAATGAAAATGATTTAGAAAGTAATGTTAAACACTTGCAGAAATCTTGTTCCTGTCTGGAGCTTTCATCTTAATTCATTTATCAATTTTCCACAGTTTTCTATCTACCGCTTATTGAACTTCATTTGATTTTGCTTTTGCCCTACCTCATCTTCCTCAATCAGCTAAACAATGAGTTTCGCTTTCTTAGTTGGGCATTTTGAGCTTCATTATTTTCTATCTAGCTACTTTTTAGTTTATTAATTAGGGTCTGGTGTCATTTCTCTGTTCTCTTATTAAAGATACCCGGTCACAATATCTATTTCCTATAATAAAGTTCTTAGGGGCCAGACTAGTTAGTGATTCTAAGAGAAATTTGAATGAATAACCCATAATAGTAGTTCGGATGTCTCTTAGAAGATAAGTCTTTTCTTATTTGATACGAATGCATTGTTACTTGGAGCTGATTCGTTTATTTCAATGGCAACTACTAATTACTGATTCTAATTTGCTCCGCGCCATGTGAGATCAAATTTTTTCAAATGTGTGTGTCATTAAGTTTGTTTGCACCTGTGTGCGATTTTTTTGTTGCGGTTACGTTTCAGATATACGACCCACATAATTAAATATTACCACTCAAATTACAGATGACACTATCTACGCTGGAAGATCAGTCGACTCATTCCATCATAACGTACTATCTTCCTTTTCGTACGTATTTTAATGGAACTTAGGAATTTAAGGAATAAATCAAGTCATATCAGAAATTCACCTCAGTGATTGATAAGGCTATTCTTCGCATGCGTCATCAGTTATATATAATTGTCGATGTCTTCTCGGTCAACTGACTGATGTGGGGTACTATGCATACACCTATATCTCTAGAGTGGAATTCTCTTTTTCAGGGCTAGTCGCCATCCATCAATTGACTTCTGATATGTCTAAACGCATCAAACAAACAAGTCTGACATGCGGGTGGGAGCATACCTATTGCGCAAGGACAGAGTCGGCAAAGATTACCGATTCTGTGGGAAGAAGTTTGACGTACTTTGAAGGTAGTCCAATGATAGCTAGCGTTCTCAGTATCTCTGGGTCCGTGCTAGACATCCATATCGGAGGTTTTAAATTCATTGTAGCGCGAAAATACTTCAATAGGTTCTTCGCCTTAATTGAAATTAGAACTCATTCCATCCTATTCGGCTAAAGCAACCACTGCAGAAAGTTATAATAACAGTTACAATTTGCTGCTCTTATCGGCTTTCTTGCTCTCTTCGTCTTAATAACAACACTTCTAGCTCTGTCAACCTCCTGATGATTATCCGATCATTCCCCTTTTTTTCATTTTATTATTAGTATGAAAATTAATCGCGAAATTCACTAGCAGTGTTTTATTACCTCTATTGCTGAGAAGGAATTGGCTGTTTTGCTTTCCTTGTAATCCAGATGAGTGGTCAATAAAAAATATCAGCGCAGAATTGATTCAACGTGGTAGGATGGTACAAGAGCGAAGGAGGCATTGAAAAAAATCGAAGGAGAGATATAAATGATGGATAACATGGAAATTGACAACACGAGAGGTTTTTATGCTTGTTCGCTTTGTTGTCTTCCAACCGTTATTAAACACATAGTTGAGATATTCTTTGTGCAATCTATGAATATCTAACACACTATTCTGATGTTTAATTGCATTTTCATAAATAGTTTGTCAATTTAGAGCTTGTCAAATTTGTTTAAGAAATAACCAGTTAGGCACTTCAACAAATCCATGTTCGTTTCTAAATATCAAATGTGATTCAATGATTTTTCAACTAATCTGGCTTCATCCTTCTTTTATAGGGAGTTTTCTTAAGAGTGGCAGCTTCTGAGATTAAAATATGCCTTTCATGGCCCAAAATACATCTTCCCTGATTGACTTGAAAGTACGCATTTCTAGAAGGAAAAATGAGATAATACCTTTGTTAAACCTAACTGTGACTGGATACAGATAATTCGTAAAGTCGGTAGGTAGACTAGTCATCAATCTGGAGTTATTCACAGATTTGTCTCTGATCCTCTGGTAAAATCGAATGCTCAATTTCGTCTGTTAATCTATTTTTAGTGCGCATGAATATGTATCAGTCATTTTTATCTATATTCTCTTTGAACCCATTCATACGGAGAGCTGTAAAACTTATATACGCGTAATTTGTCAAGATCACATGCCAATCACCCCATTTTAATTTAGTGGGAAAAAGGCCTACTCCTCAGGCATGACATACTTCAATATATTTGGAAAGTTTAGGTTTTATCTACATGTATTTGTGAAAGACAATATTTTAATGAATCTCTAGCTAAGAACGAGCAGATTAGCTGTCTCTTTGTAAGCTAGCATCGACTAATGAAGTTTGTCCTTTCATTTAACTGTGTATGGGTTGTGAACTGACCTGAACTAGTTGAGTTAAGTTGATATGTACAAGGTACAATATTGAACCCTGACGGGGAAATCGATCAACTACCTAGGGAAATGATTAATAAGCAGTGCACCACAAGGTTAGGGTTCATGTAAACATCATACCAGAACTATTTGCGGTAATTTTCTTACGTTGGATCATATATTTTTAAATTTTAGAGCTGACGCCAACATTTCGAAGATCAAATTGGACCTACCAGAAAATGTTAGCGGTAAGTATGATTAAAGTTCCATAAATACATAGACATCACTGTCATAAAATCGTCACTACTTTCCGTTATTTTCGCTAACTTATTAAGCATGTAGCGCAGTGTGAGAATGGAACCCAGCCGATTAATATAGAAAAATACCAAAGAACAAAATCAATGAAACTGAATAACAGAAAGAAAGGATTGACATTACTGTTAATATGTCGGCTTTTCTGTGATGAAAGGAATAAAAATCAATAAATTTCGATCAGTAAGGAAACAATATAAACTCGAAGGCATGTGTGCCTAAAGCTAACGCTACCAAACCTGCCATCAGGTGGACAAAAATCGATCTAACACTTACATCCCTACACAATTGTCATCCTAATGATCTTGTATAATCTTATAATGCTCATGGTCAAGCGGATCTTGTGTTATGTGAAAGAATGGGAGTGAGTCAAAGGGTGAAGGTTAAGATCTCTCTTCCCATTTAATGCTCTTTCTAACTTGCAATTTATTACTATTATTGTTATTATTGGAGTTGGTTGCTGTGACCATTTATATGGAGAAACTTGCGTGTGCGCATTTAGGATCTAACCTCGAGGTTATGAAGATGTGTGAGTATGTGATTTAGTATAGTGTTTACACGATTGAAGAAGTATCGATTGAAAAGTGCCTTTTCATGACATTTGATGAATGGGGATGAATTCCTCCTAAGGACAACTTAATAACTTGAGGTATGGAAGAGCACTTACTTAAATCTAATTTTAAGTGGAAATGTCAATGGTTATATTCATAGCAAATTCAAAGGCTCGTCATATTCTTAATGAAACATTTACTGAATCAATTTCTTGCTCTCGAGAATTTTGAAAAATTTTTTCGCTAACTCGTCTTTAATTTCAGTAGAAATGCATCAGTAACGATTTCTTTTATGTATACTTAATCGGTTTATAAATAATCATTTCAATGCGAAGTCAACACGTCTGAATCCGAAATAAATTCAAAACTGCTACTTACTAAGGGCAAAATTGAATTAATCCTCTTTCTGAACAGGTCTCTTATCAACAACACTACATCATAAGGCAGTTCAACTTTTATCCAATCTCACTTGACCTGTCTCTTCTGCATTCTGCAGGTGAAGTAAAGGCCTGTCCTCGATGTCATACCCTCCTCCTGAAATTAGACGATGGATCCTGTAATCACATGAGCTGTTTCATCTGCGGTTGTGAATTCTGTTGGCTCTGCCTCCGTGAAGTTCGAGATACCCACTTTCTGAGGTAAGTAACTCTCCTCAACATCTTTCCGCTCTTGGTGCGTCCGTGTGAGATTGTCGTATTCCTATTTATTGATAGCTCTTTAACATCTCCCGTTAACATAAATGAATGTGTGGTCGTGTGTTATATAGTCAGTTTAGGAAGACGGATAAATCTTGTCAGACTAAAGATCTTCAAATAGATAACTCCTCCTGAATCAAGTTAAATAGAGTCCGATAATTTTTTGAACAATAGCATTACGAACGAGAAGTATAGACAAGAAAAAAGTTGATTGAAGTTTTTGCGCAAGCTGAATCTTCGTATGCCGTTCCGAGATGACTGCCCTGTGTTCTGTGTTAGTTAGATCATTAATCACATAAAAAATATCATCACATGATGGTAAGGAAAGAAAAGACATGCGCCTGGTATTTTGTAATCAATATTAGTGTTTTAAATGGATTTTTTTCAACTCCTTTATCACACTGAAAGAATTTCAAGCTAAGTAAAGTGTTAACATCGCTTGACCTGCATAAAGGTGTCCTGGGGTCTCTCTGATCAGTAATTCACATTTTGCCAACTCCTCGGTTAACCCCAATTAACCGGTGTTCATCCACACCACTTGTGCATCGATGGATATCTAGTTCGTGATTTCCTAACAACTCAGTAATTGAAGGTTAAAGAATTAATTAAGAAAGGAAGTTTATTAAGGCTTGAAGGCCAGAACACACTATTGGTGTTACCTATGACAAACCAAAAATGATGGAAAGCATTCAAAAACAAGAAACACTAGAATAGTAAATAGTAGTAAATCACATGATAACACGTAGGTCTGTCAAGCCGAAACAGTCATAAAGTGATTCACAAAGGAGACAAAACGCGGGAGTTCCACTATGTGTACACTAACTTTTTCACATGATACCACTTTTACGCTCACAGTTTAGACGTTTAACCCAGCTCTCCTTTCTATGGCTTTTTCTCTTATTGCTCTGCTATCATTCAATGCACCATTAGTCCATCCCAATTCTCGTTCTTTTGATTTAGGAAAGGTTGTTCCATCCTGTTGTCCTTTAAGGCCGTTACGTTTTAAAGGGTATGTCTTTAAGCTTGACTCAGTCAGATTATAAAGTAGCTTTACTTAGTATTAGAATTAGTTTAGATTCAAATGAAAGTTAATGGGGATCAGAAACAGAATACCTTCAGGAGAGTAAAGGCCTTACTTAAATCGAATTAAGAGTTTCCAACTGTTCCGCTTGTTTCTCAATGGCTTATATTTTCCGGCATCATTATCTGGCCCCCAAACCTCTCTCCAGATAGCCAACAAAGAGCAGATGATGGATACTAGCTAAGATCGCTGCTCTAAATTGCAGTATCATCTATGCGAATTTTCCTTTATCCTCTCTTACCTCAATTTCTCACGGGGTAATAAATCAGATTAAATTAAAGTCGAATGTGCGCATCTGGGCTTTGCTCATGCACACACTCAATGTTGAGTTTTTTCTCCACTCACCATGTCTCACAGCGAGAAAGAGGGGGATCTTGCTTCATTTTCCATTTTCTCTTTACTTGCTGTGTTAGAGAGAGATGGCATAAGTTTAGGGACCTTGCTGCACTTTTAAGGCGCGGCAAGTCTGTTGTGTTGTGCGTTAAATGATACTTGAACGGTTTCTGGTTCATGTGGGCACAAGTTTATCTTCATTTCAACAAGCATGGATACTTGCAGGGATAGAATATACTCCACTCTGAGTTTATGCTAATTAGATTAGGGTGTGTGAACGTCTCAATCTTATGATTATAATCTGGATTTCTTTAATCCTCCCATGGAAATGACGTCTGCACACAGATATTTGCATTATTCATTTGCAATATTTGGTACACACTATGCTAGTTTCAGCTCAGTAGTAAGAATACCTGTTTACATGTTATGTTGATGATTGTGTTCGATATTAAGATATCCAAACATAAGGTCCGTGTATTCGTCGAAATTCTGTGTAATTTGTTCTGATATTGAAGTACTTATCGATGTCATCAACGGACATTTATTTGCATTTGAGACTGTGATTGCCTGGATATATAAATAAAAATTCCTTTTATTATTTCTCAATAGTAATCCAGGATTTTGTGTAAGGTACGTTTGATGGTAATTAAAGAACTTGGCAGTGCTTCATCGGTAACACATCCTTCTACCTAGAAACACTAGTGGGCGTTATTATTAGACAATCTGTTTTTCTACTTCCGGTATTCAGTAGTATATGTCTAATGAATCTTATTTTCCGTAGTCCCACAGGATGCACCTTCTGGGGTCGACAAAGGTGGCCATTTCGACGACGCATCTGGGCAATGTTGATAGCAGCTTTCGGAACGCCTTTCATCCTCGCCATAGTCACGGCACTAGCCATTCCAGGCATTGTTATTGGCTTTCCTGCCTATGTCTCCTATAAAGTCTGTCACGCTACTTAAACTTCCATTTAAGTAGTTTGTATCTCTACTGTTCACTTTCATGCATCTAGGTTGGACAACGCATACGAGGTGGCAAATGCAAACGAATTCTTCTTAAGACTCTGGCCTTCTTTGGTGGACTGTTAGTTTCTCCTATTATTGCAGGTAGGCAATATAAAATGGTTAAAATTAAATCTCGTGGGAAAATAATGACATCTCCCCCTCTGCGTTTCTTTTATAAGGTTATCTTTCTGTGGCACTATTGTGATATTTATAAGTGTGGGAACAGTCTGACTCAGTGCTCCAGTTGCTTATATGTGGGAATCTTATGTTTCTTTACGAGGGTCTGAATCATGTGTGTTGCTTCATAAAAACCGTAAATGATCATGATTAAAGAGGGGAATCTTTTTTTCCCCTAAATTCTGTTTGATACTATTATGCTAATTATGTTATTATTACTGAAGGAAGAGGGCGCAAATATTCTTGAGATTGCAGTCAAGCTAATGCAATCCTAAAGCCTAGATATTCATTTGTAAACTTTTTTGCTCACAATTCGAGGTTGATAAGGATTCTATGTAATTTTCTTCCCGGTATATGTTAAATAAACCTCATAAGAAACTGACTATTCCAGACTGCGTAAGGTTAGAAACAGTTAAGTAAATTTTACTCTAACAGCACTAAACGAGGGCGGAACGTCCCGCTACATTACAGTATGAATTGATTTATTTGCAGAAAAAAAGGAAATTAAGGTAGATTCTATTTGCGAAAATATAGTCAAAAAAGAAAGGTAAATGCAGACGTACGAGGAAGCGAACAGACAAGGCTAAAAATTACTTACAAACAAGGCAAATGAGAACGAAGTGGTTAAGTTAATGTATTCTATAATCATAACATCGATGGATAATGTGGCAAAACGAATAATGAAAATTAGGAACGNNNGGGGGATTATCGGAAGATTTGTACATATTTGTGTTCGGTCCTTCGAGCTCTATTTTCCTCCTGTTCTACACATTTTCCAAGTTTCTATATATCTACGTTTTCAACAAACGTTTGTTTTTGATTATTTGCTTTATCAAAGTAATAACTGAGCACTCTTAGCAGAGCAATTCCATATATATACTATATATATACTTAAACTTACCTGGTAATAATAAATATATTTTTGTATCAGAAGATCTCATGGCAGATACTACTATAACTAATGAAATAAAAAGACACACTGTGATAGTGTCTATAAAGGCGAAACCCAGCAATTTGGAAATTGCAATATTTCTACAGGACGCCACATCTTTCGTTTGTGAAGTTAGAAGGGAGCTGCTGAATGAAAGCAATGGAGATGAATTGGGCGCCACGGGCAAGAGAAAACAGCATTGTCAACGCTCTGCTGACTCACTCAGAACACCTGAGTTTGTGGGAAGAGTGCATGGCATGATCGACGAAAATCCCGGGAAGTCAATGCGCGACATCTTACCAAAGATCTTCAAGTGTCTGAGGGAGCAACAATATGTATGCAATTTTGTTTATCAAGATCACGGATACAAATCATACGTTCTTAGTCGAGGTCAGTTGATGTCAGCAAGAACTTAAGAGAATTGTTTAATGTGTGCAAAATGACTCTTAAACAGATTGAAGCACCTGGAAGGACAGGAGTGACTTTGGCTTTTATTTGACCAAAAAAACTTCCGCCAGGATGAAAAAGTCAAGCGAAGAAATTATAAGTGGGTATGTGCGAGTGGACCCCACTGAAGTTCCACTGTCATACATGCGCAAGAAGCTTCCAGCAACAGTGTAGTTTCTTCAGTGTTGTGAAGAGCACATCATGACTCCTCAAATATTTCCACAGGGCCCTAGAGTCAATGCAGATGCCTATGTGGAGACTCTTCAAACCATTGTTGTAAGGTCACCTTGGATAGGCAGTGTAGCCAATGGAGGAAGGTCCTATGTCTTCCATCAAGATTCGGCTCTATCCCATAAGGCTCTCAAAACCCGGGATTGGATGGATGACCGAGAATTTTCATTATCGTGTCACACCAAACTTCTTGTGGCCTCCTAACTACCCACCAGACCTTAATCCTTTGAATTATTACGTGTGAGGCGGGGCGTGGTTGAAAGGAAGTTACTAAGCATCCCCATAGCACTAATCCCTTTCTGATGGAGGCAAAAGTCCGATCAGCGGAAGACATCAACAAAGACCGCCTGATTTGACGAAAGCTCGCAGTCGCTTTCGGACTCGAATTGAATCGGTGACAGAAGCCAAAGGTGGATATATGGAATAAAACCTGGGTTAATATATTGTTTTTTTTGTTAAAAGAAATTGTAAGTTTCAACGTCAAGAGTTTCATTTTCTGTTTTTCTAAAAGTGTGTAAAGTGTCCTCAGATGCCTTACGCACCCTAAATGCGTATACATATGTATGTTCATCACAAAAAATGATAACAAAATTAGGATGATAATGATTTTGTTAGATAGTGTTGGAAGGAGAAAATGTGTCTAAACTTATTTGTATTGGGAAAAATATTTTGTTGCATTAACGTTATGTCGGGTTCGAGTTAGGTTTTACGCATAGTTTCTCAAATGGGAAAAGCAACATCGTGTTTACTTGAGTGATAAATCAAACTCTTAAGTTTAAGAAAGCATGCAAACCGGCGACATTAATATTAATATACGTTAACGCATGTCGCTACGGACATTCATTCATTTAAATTTGCTCAGGCACTTTGCAAGAGCAAGTGCGAGTCAATTGTGTCTGAATTATTTTGCCTACATAGTGGTGTCAAAATGGGTGTTTCACCCATTCATTGAAAGTCTATGATCATATTTTCCTTCATTTAATTTCTTACTTAATTTGCTTCTATTTTCCCTTCTTTAGCACTTGTGACCATCTTTGGTATCCCTCTAGTACTGATTTACGTCTACATTTTTATGCCAATCACCCTCTTCTCCGAGCTGAAAGTACGTCTGAGTACAAACAACCCAAGTAATACTCAGGCCAAAGCCATTGATCCCGAAGTGGGCTTCAAGATCAACTGGGAACAGGTTGGCGAGGCCGCTGCTGCAGCTGCTTCTGTCTCCACTGCAGATACTCCTAAACACCTTCCTGGAGATGCCTCGACTTCTGACTCTTCGTCGCGACCCAATAGTCTCAGATGCAATTCCACCACACTCAAATCGTCCAAACGTCACAGGAAGTCTGATACGCGTGGAAAAGAGTTTTCTTCAAGGAGCAAGAAGGATAGAGTAACACCGACTTCTCAGACCTCAGTATCCGTGGAAACTCTCCAGGAGAAGACGAGTTTTTGATGGTGAAGATGAGGAGAAAAAATCTGTCCGTCTTTCTACTTGAATCCCACCTTCCACCCCCTCCTTCCACATCCTTGCCGGTGCTGCCTAGTTGTGTGCGTGTGTGTATGTGGCTATTATTTTTGGTTCTCCTATGTTTTCGGGCTACAGCTCGCCCCCTCAATCTCCCCCTCTTTACCTTCACCTTTCTACTGACTGAATTGTAACAGTTACTAGTACTAGTAGTACTATTTGTTTTGACATTAATGTGACAGCTGGAAGGAGGAGAATGGACTCTTTGTGCCTGGGTGTGCGCCTGAGTTTATTTCCATTTTGTTACAAAGATTGATGAAGTTGTAATCGTATGAACAAGAGAACACGTGCTTTCTTTTCATTTCTTGCGGGAGTTGTTGTGAATACCTGTACCGGTAGCAGGGAAGTCAGCATGCACGTCTGTTAAGTCAGAGTTCGCTGGACCGATGCTCATTAGTGCATATCCGGTTATGTGGATGACCAACATGGGGGGTGGTATAATGCAAAGTTCCAATTCGAGAGTCAACAGGATATCTTCCTTCTATCCAAGTCAAATGTTAACACTTCCGTCGGTTGACTTTGGAAATTTTATCTTTATTAAATTGCTTATAATGCTTCTCATTGAGTCTCGCTACATAGGGAAACGAAAAGTAGAGTCAGCAGCAGTCGAGTAAATTTAAGTTTCTCTCCTATCATCTCTTACATGTTAGATAATAAAAGCAAAGAGTCTTATATGAGCTAGCTCTTCCAAGTTTTTGAGATATGAAATGTGAATTAGAAAGAAGCGGTAGAAAAACGACGGACCAATTATAAAGGATCACTGAGTGGAAGGGGTCAGATGCATTATGAAGACATATGTGCGACTATTCGGTGATTAGAGAGGTTCAAGGTATTCAGGATTACCTATTACTGCGTGCTGATTGCTTTAGCGTACCTCTGGCAATCCGTTAATTGTCTTAAGTTTCATTAGTTTATTTAGCCTATTACAGTTACCTATAATAGGAAATGGAAGTCGTGTATTTTACTGTAACCGAAACGTGAACTTGCCAACAAAGATTTTTTATGACAGCAATGTGAAATTGGAATGAAAATTTCTCTAGAAAATGACGTTGAGGCTGAAATAATAGCAAGCAATCATAAATTTTTTGCCGTTCATGCGTATCAGATTTATGGGAACAGAAAAAATTTAACTTTTCGCGCATTTTAAGTCTTCTTAAACTGTGTTTAGATTAAAAAAATAGCTGGATTTCAGAGTAATATTTGATGTTGCCTAACTAGGGAGAAGAAATCGGATATCGTAGAAATGATACGAATGGCTCATACAGATAATCCCTCATTCTTTGCAAGGGTTAAACTCTGACTGAACCTAAAAAAGGGTGCACTTTCTATTATGTTAACTCAACAAGTATGAATAATCTTAGAGTCATCAGTGGTGTGCTTTTCTTCAATGATAGGGTAGTGATCTGAAGTTTTGAGTAAGATGAGTAAATTTTAGAAAGAAAGTTGTAATGGTTCTGAGTCATATTTATTAGAACGTTACTACAGTTCCACTCAGAACAAGAGAGTGAAACGACGAGTAAGCATACATTCAAGAGAGAACAGGTGGGTGCTGATCGCTATAAGCTTCAGAGTGTTTGCATAGTAGATCATATGCTTCGAGAGTATTTCCAGCCAGGATTAATGGAGAAACTATCTTAATTTGAGGTTAATGAGATCTCTCGAATTGATAAGCTGTCTTAAATTTAGAACATAGTACGTTCTAGAAGATCCTCCTCTGAACGATCTGTCTGCTAAAGCAATCTAAAACAGGCTTCGAAGGACACATTTCTTTAATTAGTCCAACAAGTCATATTCTGTCACTCTCCCCTCTTCTACGTTTGCTGAATGAGGCTGGCGGTTTGTGTTGAGGGCTTAGCCATAAGAGGTTTTACAGTTAGGAGCTTAGTGCTCTGGACGTTCCAGCTTGCAGTAGAAAACACCGATGGTGTGCGGCAACAGGCTATTCGAAATATTGTTCAGTTGATGATGAAGGTTACTTGGGATATAGAGTACGACCTCTCCACTTTTTATTTACAAAAGACGTTATATATAATCCAGGGACGAATGCAAGTAAATAGTTGGAGATACTCTGACCACTCATCATGGAGATACATTCAACCGTATTATTGATGACGGCATCTTGTGAAGTATCTACAGCTTCAGTGAATCAGCTGCAGATTTTTAGAATCGTATTATATGGATTAGCTGTACCACGCTTTATTTCGTTTTACCAGAAAAGCAAATAATTTAAACAAAATATGTTTTCCCTCAGGCTTGAACTGTTTAATTAACTTAATGCATATACTTTCTGTAGCTGTGTTATAAATGTGGAAAAGACAGACTGTTCAAGGTGTAATATGAAGAATGAATTATCGGAGGAATCGGATTTCTGGGAGTATGAATACTGATTACTATGATGAAAATTTCCATTGTTCAACTGTGTGAGGCCGTGTGGAAGAAAGTTATTTGTTCCAATTATAGTGTAGTGGTGCGCTTTCATAGCTTATTTACGCATTTTATCGGTTTATGCCCGTATAATTGGTCAATTAGAATTCAGCTCGATTCGTTACCTCCTTTGTTCATTTTTGTCTCCGTCATTAGCCGACCAAACACCGTTTCGACAATTATCAATAAAAATTTGTATGTAAATCCTAGTTTTTTTACCCTCTTTGAATAACAGCAAACAAAGCGAAATGCACGAATAATTAATAATGGACTTCCTTGCTGGTAGGATCCATTTCTTAAAAAATTACTACTGATTTTTAAGATCAAATATTGATTTTTGCTCAAAACATTATATCAAAAAAGAAATACTACTAATATTTATAAGTAAAAATTATATTTTTCGTTAATTATAAATATTGATAAGTTAGTAGTCATTATTTGAATTGAATAAATTGTTTGTCGAAACTATGTGTACTCACACACCTTTGATTACATTTGAATCCATAAAACCAAACTCAAGATCAAATTGAAATCTATAAACTGCACTGCTGCTTAGTCAACAATATTAACATCCAATTCTCACTATCAAAACACCAGTGTGTGGAACACGTTCCAACAGATCACGAATTTCACCTCAAAGATCAGACATAAGATTTGAATTCAGACAAATTTATCCGATTTGAATGATACAACAAATGTACTCAAATCTGGTATTCACTTATGACGTAACTTCTGATATACGTAATTATCTTCAAGTTAAGTAGTTAAGTTCTTTTATTTCTTGATGTGTATTTGTAAACTGATATTTACACTAAAAAGGACTATTTTTGACTAATAAGAACGCCACAGATTTTGTTAGGAGGAAGAATCATGATGAGTAAATTATTTTATCTTCTTTGGTCATTTCTTCCGCCATTGTTAGATTCATTTTGCATATAACTCCCAAATCTATAGAAGGAAAAACATTCACATTCATTTTGAAATTTGGTAACAGGGAAGGTATTCTGGAGTCACTTTTAAAACAAACTCGCATTCTGCCTCCTCTCTTTTTGACCCATATAGTTGGTCTGTAGCGAATAAATTAATCAATTTTCCCTTAATTATAATTCTACCCTGATTAATGAATTGTAAACATCTGCGAGCATCCAAGTGGAAGAACGTCAGACCGTCTCTTTCCATCTCCATCTTCCCTATGGTTCTATTAGCCCATATTACTCTTTTGTAAATACGCATTGCCTGTTACCCTCATATCCAGATATACATCACTCTCTCGGTTCGCTTTCAATAAACTTTACTTTCTACTCTGTCCTATCCACCCTGTTACTGTAGTAAAAATTGGTAGTAGATAGAAGGTAAAACCTGAAGAAAAGTTATTGAAAAACCAGTTGCCCTAGATGCTAGCTCATACTTCTATAGGCCATCCGCGTTCACTAATCATTGTGCCACTCTTCTATTAACCAATGGAAATTGACCCAACGACCTTTGACTTGTCATACGATCGGATTAATTGCTACGCCATCATCAAATACAGCTTTTGAAATAGAAGAATTAAATCAGAAAATTTTAGCTAAAATTACAATCTGCAGAATTTCAATTTTCTAAACAGAAAAAGAGGAGGGAAATTAATTAAAAATTAACATATAGAAAAGAAATATTGTCATTCCTGTTGAAGAAATTTTGATGAATATCAGGGCAATGATAGAAATTGAGATCAACTTCGCTAATTCGGTTTTCATTCAGGTCCTTTGAGACGTCTTTGGCTTCTTTGTCGTTCAAGCTGCTTGAGCGGTTGACTTTTAATTTTAATTGCACAACTGCATGAACTTATCATCAGATATCAGAATTTGTGTTTCCGTGCTTTGTTTCATATAGAAGTAAGCATATTCACCAATATATTTCTCATAACTCAATCTTTTGTCATGAATGATGTATGATTACTAAACTTGAAATTAAATCTTGAGACACAATTCAGTTCCACCTCAATTCAATTAACTTTTCGTAAAAGGACACCCTGAATGTATCAATAGATATGTGTTTGATTTTACAGTACTTTAGTAACTAAGTAAGTGAGTTGAATTATGAGTAATCAGCCGCTCATAATCCGTGAAAGCATTAATCATTAGATTTGCATACGTGTCAGTGCAAGAAATCAACCAACAAGCGCGAAGTAATGCATTTCAGAAACCATACTGCATTAACAACACTGTGGTTCAAAAATTTAACATAACTGAAATCCCCACACCTTTGCTCTTATAGGTCAACATTTTGTGCAATCGTTGACTATTCACCCTTAAACTCTATGCCCAACCGAAGCAGGTATCTAAAGGAAAGAAGAAAACAAGATTATCGAGGCCAACATATTCGAATTTTATTTTTCTCCACATATTGAATATTTTATAGAAAACTACTCGCCCATCTATCAAAATCATGTTTTTGATAAGATTTTTTGATCCAACAGATTTAATAAATAATTTAACTGAATTAGGACAAGATCGCTCGTAAGAAGGAAATTATTTGCTATTTATAGCCACTTCTACAACAGCGATCATAACTTTCACCAATCAAGGATTAAAAGTGCCGCTATAATTTAGTGAATAATAACTGCATTCATTTCATCTTCAAACTGTCCCGGGATTTTAGGCTATTTCGGTGATAAAAACTCTGGAGGGCTTACCTTTGTAGCTTTTATTTTAAGAATTCAGAATACGGAAAATACAAATCAATACAAATCTCCGACCTTGAAGGCTGATATTCGGTATAATTGTCGCCCAATCGTCCTTGAGATTCAACTTGAAATGAATGAAACGCTCTGAAATCCCAAAGTCTCTATAACAAAGAGACACCAATCCCAGTCCGAGCTATATTAAAATATTTGATTTCAAGAACGTAATCTTCAAATTTCTATTTCTTTTACTCTCATTAAATATACCATTGAAAGCTATACAACCCCTTTTCTAAATAGTATTTTTGATATGACCTTTTGATCAAACAGAATAAGTAAAATTTTTCGTAGTAATAGCTGGTTCAAATTTTCACGAAATTCACATTTCAAAGAAAGAAAGCCGAGAAAAGAAAATGTATATGTGTTTCCATATCTGTCGAATGTCTACAAATAAAGAGATTGACGATTCTCTCTTTACTTCAGTGTACATAATCAACTCGCATCACTCTAGGGTTAATGGTATGCCCTTTGATTTTTCTCCAAGTTTTCACCACTTTCCATTTACACTCACAATATGAAAAAAATACACAAAAGAACATATGCAAAAATTGTTAATGCACCTTTTGACCCACAAAAATCATTTTCAAATTGCGTTGTATATTCCTAGTTAGTTAGTTCTTACATTAGTTAGAGTGTTATTATATCACTGAAAAACACGAGCACCCTATTTAAATTAATCGATATGATAAAATTTTTACAAAATCATTTGTATTTCTTGACTAAATTTATCTCACTAAACACCACTTACGATACCTATATTAACAACCAAACATATTGTTCTTACAAGATCTCGACGATTCTTCCATTAAGGCAATCACGTAGAAACACTGATTCTTGCCTATTTTATCGCGATTTCATTCGGCGATAGTTTCTACAGATGTCTAACCTTAGTGAATTCTAATAAGCTCTGTTATGATCAAAGCGTCCTTTCTAGTCTCATCCACCTGTTCATGACTATAAAAATGGATCGAGCATTCAGTTAAATCGACTAGCAACAAACTCTGAATATCGGTGAAATGAAATTGTGGAAACTAAGGGACATTAAATACTAAACAGTCAATAATAGGAGAAAGCGTATAACACAATGTTGAATTTAAATAAAGTCTTTGCCATCCTCACTTCAATATATGCCTCCTTCATGCTCTCCCATCCCATCCCATGATTAATATTTGTATAATTTTTGCATAGACATGGGTAACAACAATGTTTATTTGTGCTACTGCTGACTACTACCCGAACGCCTGTGAGTCCTGTTGACTTAAAATTCTACATGTCCGATGCAATAAGTATGTTAAGAAATTTGCTCTACAACCACTCTTCTTATTGTTTGCGCTATCGAATGTGTGCTTTTATGAGCATCCAAAATTCACGGAAACTCAAAGAGATGAAGAGAAATGGTTTCCACGAACACTACCCTCAGAACTAAATCAAGGTTAGAAAGAGGGTTAAAATTCAAAAGAGTATTCATAAAGCCTCGCAGAGCTCTCTATTCAATGTGCTAGAACTTGAAGGCTATACATCCTGTCGTCCAATTCGTATACACCGTACGATTTTTAAATGAATAGACTTATTATCATTATTTATTGGTATTTATTTAAATATTTGTTACTGATCAGGCAAGTCATTCCTCTGGTATATTTTAGTCGTTTTTCGGCAAACAGGAAGCAATTCTGCTTACTACTTTATAAATTATCTAACTTTTTATTTCACTTTTATTAATAAAAAGATTGTCATTGAGCCTTTGGATGACCCTTCCCCCAAAATTTATATAAATGCAAAAGAAAAAACTCAAGTAAAATGATCCGTGACCATGATTTTGTACAAATTGAGGAAACAATAAAGATATAGCAAGAAAATGAGAAACAACCAAATAAAGAGGGGAGTTAAGAAAAGATATCGAACTCAGGTAAGCCATTCAAAAAACAGGAGACGAGAATATATGTAGGACTGCAGGTGATTTCACAGTACTTTTATCAAATAAACGAAGATCTTGAAGGGCCGACGGGTTGATAATTCCACTTCACACAGTGTATTCAACACTAAAATTTACAAAAAAAAGTTAAATTTAGACTAATTTTACTCATATTACTCACAATTACTAATTTCACAAATACACACGTATGACTAAACGGCGTGCATCTGAAGGTCACCGAGTTCTGACAACACAGACTGAACGCGGTTTAATTTGCATAGCACATAGCACCATCTCTTTTAATGAAGAGAACGCAAGAGGAGGTAGCTTGGTTGCTAAGAAAGACCACTACTACTGTCCTATGCAAATAATTGAGAGGAAAAACGTGACATTTCGGAGGTATCTAATTTATGCAAGAAGCGCACTCATACTCATTTGTGTTCGTGAGACTATATTAAAGCACAAAAATGAATCAAAACCTAGAGGTGTAAACCCCAATTTAGTAATTAAGATTTACGTTAGAAAGACAGATATATCAAGTAGGCTTTCCGTTCTCACACTTAACATTGGTATGACATGCATTAAAAAATTTATTTGAGAAATGTGGGTACTTGTTATGGTTCCTTCTGTCTTCTGTGATATATAAAACGAGTTGGGACTTAATTCCGACTCTGAATGTAATGGATATTAAATGGGAATATAAGAAAATAGGACCAACCAAAATGTTAAAAGAAATCACTTGAAGTAAATTTTGGAAAATGCTGAAAAAAATGTTCAATTATAGAAAAGAATTCTATAAACCTTGCAATGAATCCACTGCCTCTATGCCTTAAAATATAATCTTACATGGAGAAAGTGAAGGGCGTATTACAAATGAGAGAGTACAAAACTAAATAGTTATAACATGAACTATACAGTATAATTAATAGGGATTTGATTTAGAACACAAATGAAATATTAATTGACATCTACTGGCTCTTCTTTAAAACTAGAAGAAACAAGAGTACCTAGACAGCATGACCGATCTCACAAATCACTATATCAGTCAATCAGCTCTGAATTGTGGCATTCACGAATCGGGTTTGAAGGTAAGGATATAAAGCACTGAACTACGATTATTAAGTAACAAACAGGTAACAATGATGATGCTGTTAAGATGCTTCCTTATTGTCGAATATTTGCTTATTGCTTCTCTGAGATAATTATAACTGTTAATATGAAATTTAATTCCTCTAAATCAAAGAGAATTGCGTGGACCATCTGTTCAATTTCAAATCCCTGAGATCACTAATTCAAACAAGACTTTAGTTTACAACTACTTGTTAAGCTCCATTATTATTGGATCTTGTATGAGGAACTCTCAGCATGAATAGATTTGTAAGACCGTCACTTAATACCTTTGTCGGTGCATGTCCCATGTGAATTATATCCTGGAGTACGGAATTGAAATAGCCTTGAATATTAAACAAGAATTTACGCATTTGAAATATGGAAAGAGAAATCTGGTGAAAGAGCGTGCAAGATTAAAAAAAATTTCCAAAATCTGGTTTTTAGATCAAGACAATAAGCGCTACAACCAAAATCAGATAATTTACAATATAAATTCCACTGAAAAGGACTTAAAATTCGTGTACTTTGGACCTGAATGAGCTTCCATCTAATTTCATAATCACTCCTTGCAAATAATTGACAATTTTGAACTAAGTCTCCCTATCTATGCTCACTCATATTGTACTGAGTGATTGACATAGTATTAAATAAACCTTTTCTGTCATCTCTTTCACACTTTAATTGTGTTACTCGCTTTCCGCTCCATTATTATTATCACGTGGTCTACATCAATGGTGAAGTAAATAACAAACTCATTGCCTTCTTGTGCTAAACAGTGTCATAGATAAGTGAGAACATGTTTTGCCACAGTTTTCCATATTAAAATTAAAAGAAAACTTGAAATAAAAAGGCATCAAAACTCACTTTCATCTTCCTTTATACAAGTATGTACGGTTAACAAAACTTTCAACGCACTTTAAAAGCGCAGAAAATTAGGGAGAGTGAGGGAATGAACTCCGTAACCTCAATTAATGTTGATGGCGAAATGAAGTTGTAGCCTTAACTGTTTCTTAAATTTTCCGCCAAAGGAAAGCCGAGGTATTGATTTACAAAGAAGGTTGAAATTCTGAGCGCTTATTGGAGTCAGGAAACGAATGTGTCGATAGAGTAATGGTTAACGTGCTCATTCCTGCAATCAGATATCATAGATTTGATGCTATTGGTACACGTTCGGGGAGTGGTTTAGCAAACCGTAACGGTGAAGTCTGGCTAATAAGAAGTAGCGGCAGAGATTTCCCACCAGACAGACTTCATGATGCTACTCTTCAACATAAGATATGTCGTAGAAAGCGCTTGCTCAAATAGGCTTGGAAGTTGTAGCTGTACTGGCATGATTCGATAAAGAAAGATAAAATCAACAGCTCTGTCGCCCAAAAGATGGAAATTAGCTAATTTAAAGAGCATAAATTACGAGTGTATATTTTCCTTTGCTGTCTGGACAAAATGTGAGATTAAGAAATTGCAGACGAATACAAATGTTCTTTCTTGGAAACCAACATCTAATCACTATTCAAACGGAGGCACCACTAGCAAGTGCAGTTGCATAGAAATCTTCGGATTCCACTTTTCCTTCACGTCTTACTAAATGTAACATTGAAAACCACTTTCCTATGCTCAAGTCATGTCTTCGAAATAATCGTGCGATCAAATAGGCTAAATGACATATAATTGGGAATTTCACCGTACTTCGCTCCGAATAGTATGAAAATAGGGGACTTGAACTTGTAAATGTATGTCGGTGAGGCGTTAACATATTGCATGGTTTGCCCATCAAATAACATAAGTTCAAAATCTACCGTATGTCTGATATTCTAAAAGATTAATTAGTGTTTATGAGGTTATTTTCTTCGTGTGGGAAACTACGTGCAAAAAACATTAGAAAACCTCACAGAGCACACGCCTTAACCAGACCACATCGTATCAACTACAACTGGTTAGATAAACACGATAGGCACACTTGACGACATGGAGAAGCCTATCAAACTGAAGTTTCTGTACCCCAAAGGGAGTTCACCATGCAGTTCGACACTGAGAGTCTGGATACATTCTATAGATAAAAAGTGACACTATTTGCTTAAAGGAAATTGGTCAAAGAGCATCACAACTTTTATTAAAATCACAATCAAGGGGTAGATGATTGAAGGTATTTATTGGTGAGCTGAATATTAAATTGCTGAACCATATCAACATGAACCTCTAGCTTTTCCGTCTGCCTACTAAATTGTATCTACTACTAACTTACTTTCAGATAATAACATCATTCGTTAAAATCTGAATAATTGCAATGGTTGCAATCACAATCTTGATAAGTAATCCCCACAAGAAGTAATCACTTATATATAAATCAACACAAGATGTTCACTGACTTATAATAGAGGAAAAAGAAAAGAGAAAGGAAAACCTAAAGTGATTTAATACAAATAGACCTTCGACGACTAGAAAGAACCAAATAAGTCCATCCAGTTAATGCCCATCATAACAATGATAATGAAAGATCTTCGGTTGAAGGTGTTATTGCTAGTATGAGAGAATGAGTTGATTTTAATCGTAGTACCAAGTGGCATGTTTGTAATTTTGAAGATGTGGAGAGTGTCACCTTTCAATCTTTCCAACTAGGCCAATTTTTTGCCATCAGATAAATTTGAACTGATTCTTGAGATGTAAGATTGTAAGAGTACAAACGAATGTACATCTCTATTCCTATTACCTGACATACAGTGAAATTGTCACCAAATTTCCATTAAAGCTGAAATCCAACCCAAAGAAATGCTTTCAGATATCTCAAGTTTTCAAGGTTCTCAGACAAAAAGGCACCAACCGTAGCTCGATTTGTGTCAGAATATTTGGTTTCAAATTGCCAGAATTTAACCTTCCCACATTCTCAATTCATCGCAAGTCAAAATCTTACCTTTGATCATGCTAAGAGAATAGAGGAATATTGTTATGAATTCAATATAGGACATCAATGTCTTAAACTCAGGTAAGGCTACAAAGAAGTGTTTGCCAGAAGAATAACACCGAAACTAACGGGCCTGTAATTTATATTCGCATAATGAAGCCAATCTTAATGACAACCCTAGATCTTGTGTATCTTGCAGTTCTTCTTGGAGTGAAAGATATTCCATTTGAGAAACGAAATGATCACAACTAATCGAATAATAAACGAATGGGCGTCGGTAGATGTCGAGCATGAATTTTCTTACTCTTGCGCACGGCCAACGCGTCAAATAAATAACAGCAGACTTAGAGCTCGAATACTTTCTCAATTATCGATAAAAAAACCAACCTACAAACGATTATAAAAAGTATTAAACATTTTAAAACATTTAAATGCATTTGCTTTCCATTTGGAAATAATATATGGGGTTCAGGAATAATAGTGATTAATACAGGAGTTTATCTACAAGAAATAAATATAGTGAACAACTCAACCGATTATTACATAGAAGAAATTTCAAATCTTCTCTTGCATTTTTTAGGCGAAATAGGTTCACCTCTTTATTTATCGATGAATAAATGATCATATTTTATTTCAATTTGTTAAAGACTTCAAATCAATTGTTAATTAAATAAACAATCAATCTGAAACACTACAAAAACTCACACTTTTGAACTTCTGCGTTTAAATGAACTGAAATAAAATTGATGATGAGAGGGATACAAAAACTGGACGTTAAAAAGTACTATGTAAATACAAAGAGCTTACAAAGACGAGTTTGGGTTGATTGGGCTATGAGCACGAGAATCTTCAACAGCTGGCGGTCTCACGGGTCGTGTTGGAGGTTGTGACACTTGGCTACCAGTTAGAGATTGAACTCGACCAGCTGATCGATTCACAAAGCTCGGTCTAGCTGCCACACGTCGAGTAGACACACGCTTAAAGCTGGAATTCGATCGACTGACTCCATGCCCACCATTCGAGCGACTGAGCGCCTTGGCACTAGCATCAGAACGTAATGACTGACCTGTGGATGTATTTCGACGACGGAAGGAGCTACTTCCAAAACTGTTTTCTTGAGCCAGTTGATGCTCCGTGCGGAAACTGGCGTAGAAACGTGATTTGAGGCGGAAGAATTGTTGCAGCTTGGAGGGAGGCTTGGGGATTCCTTTGAGACGGAAGAAGGCGTGATGTTCGACAGCTGATTTCCAGAGGTGTTTGCAACTCCGAACATCGGGTAGAACAAAAACGAAAGTATGTTCCATCACTTTGCGCTGAAGGGAAAACGAAGGTTATCATAAATGAAAATTTCCTAGCAAATCTTAAAACTTATTTGAAAAGTTCAGAATTAGAAAGCTGGTCTGCTTCTTGCATTAGAATATCAATGCTACAGCAACACCTAATACACATGCTCGAAAGTTTGAGTTTTACCAGATTGTTTCCAGAAGTGATATTAATTTATAACTCAAAGTAAATGCTTTATCGATGGGCAATGAGTAAATCTTAATACACAAATTCATAACTCAGTGCATATTTTAAAAATCAATCTGCTTTTTTGTATCTACGTGTTTTATATGATGAAAAATTGTAAATTGTACCGATCTCGGCAAAAAGAAGTTACATGTAATGACCCCACATATCTCATTTCAATTTGCATAGTAATTTTGCTATTGATTTCTTATTTAACTTATCGATTTTATTCTTTTGTGAAAACACAAACGTTAATGTTAATAATTTACCAATAAATTGTTTTTAAATTATTTTCTGACAGTCAAGACCACTATTTAATTGATATTCCGTAAGAAACTAGTAATCTGATTAAATGCTTGGGAATTCTGTGAAGATATGACTTAAGGTATTAAGACGGTTTCCTTTTATACAGATCCATTAATACTTTTAATACATGACCATCTGAAATGTGTCAGGACACATATCTGAACAGATAAAGTACTTGGAATGCACCCCCATTTCCTAGAAATCCGAAAATCCCCCATCTTCTAGATTTTTGCTCTCAGCCCGAAGTTGCCAGACATGTCAAAAGATAAAACTAACTCCTGTAATGAACGTGAGATTGTTTCAATTATCACTATAATGACACCATAAAATACAGACGATGCGTCGACTTAACCTCACAGTTTTCTCACTTGAGCGGGGACAACGACCTTGAGCAATACGAGCAAGATCGCATGCATTGGAGATATGATAATCTTTGAGATGTGTGCTCAAATATGGACCTATGCCAAAATCATTAGCTTTTTGCGAATTAACGTGGGAGTCGGTATCAAGTATTTCATAAACAAGAGTGAATATGTATGCAGAAAATTAGTTGACCTTCGTGACCATTCTAACCATAAAACGATGGCAGTAAATTGAATATATAAAGTTCTATAAGAGCAAAGTTTTTAAGATTCTGATTCTCTTGTGATTAGACTGTCTGTTTTTTCATATTTCTAGCCACGATTTAAATTGGGAAAAACTTATCAGACATGATTGCCTCCATATAGGCTATTTCAGTTTTAGAGTGATTGTTAGAAATAGCAATCATACCAAGATTTGAGGATATTTTTGGATGTTTGAGCGTAATTGGAAGCCTCCAGACTGAATGCTAATTACCCAATAACTGCGTTCTAATTATTTAAAGTGTTTGTTTACTAGAAATGCGGTAGATATACTAGTTTGATATTACCTGAAATTGAAGCAGATCACAGAATATTCGAATTCTAGTGAGATGTAAACTTCCCAAAAACGTATTCACCGAATTCCTGCAAATTCTGTAAAAAACTTTTTTTCTATAAGCATGGCAATTTGGCGGTTATACTTCATGCCTAATTAGCACTGGTAACACGACGGTAATTACTAAAATAACCCATTACCAAATACACATACCGCATCAATAATTACTGGTTGCTCAAGACGTCCTCCATTTAAATAGGAAAATTATCTGAGGTCTTAGGTACACCTAATTACATTACCTAAGAGACATTGGAATGAGTAAAATTTCACTTGGCGAAACTATTAGCAATAAAATAGGAAGCACAATTAAACACTGATTTTACACCAGATTGTATCAACTGAAAGATAATAACTGCTAAAACTTATTTGGACGAAAATTAGATTTTCATGTTCAAATATTAAGAAATGTCCACATTCTGAATAATACAACAAACAAAAGAAAGAAAGAAATACAACAAAAACAAAGAAAGTCGGAAAAACTATGCAATAGTCGTTGTCGATTTTAGAATATGAATACATCTAATGATTAATAAATCCAGCTTTATGGTTTAGAGAATGTGTTACCTTCTACGCAAAAACGATTTTAGGAAAAAATGAAAGCATAACAGGGACAAATACCTATTCTAGTAATTGCATCAAAAAGTTTTTCTTACACATTAATTTTTTCCGGATATCCTAACGTAATCTGTTTACTTGGTACATTAATTCAGAGTAAAATCCACCTTAGAGTAGGTAAATGAAGTAAAAATAATCGAAAAAAACACCATAGAAGGCTTTATTTGTTAATCCCAACTATTAATCATGTATATTAATATAATATAGTAGGGCAAGAAAATTCAGCAATTCAAAAATGAATCGCAAGGTCTACATGGCATCCGCATCTTGAATTCTAGACTTCCCTTATTCGACTGACATATCATATAGTTAATTAATGATAACGTGCATTGAAAACAGAAATGAATAGACTATACTTGTCAAATCTACCTTTAAAGCTGAAAAAACCAACAGCTAAAAGTTCTGGGGAAACTTTTCTCCATCGTCTCATTAATCTCCACAAATACTATTACCATGGAAAATTTTCAACTGCTCAATTGCAGTTTTTGTTTGAGCAGGATCAAGGCGCAAGGCTTTTGACCTTCGGCACACTATATTGTGGTAGTTTAAACAAAACCAAGGCTCTGAATGAGAAAGCGACTAATGGCAAGTTTGCCATTACTATATTTGAGTTAAAAAAGGCTAGAATATGTACAAACATAAGCTCTAGCACATATAAACATACTCTATGTTAAGTGTGCAGAGCAGTCTTAGGAAGCCGAGTGGGTAGTAGATAAGGCGAGAGAGGTGTTACTCCAAGGGCCCTTATTAATCCACGTGTGAGTTCATGAATTCAGACTAGTATAAATACCTATGCAGACTGTATGAAAGAAGAGTATTGGTTGAGAAAACTAGTTAAATAAGTAAGAGAGGAGAAGAATAGATTTTGTAACAGAAGCGCTAAATAGTAGCTACGGAGAATTTTTCATTTGACAGTTACCAACGGTATTTTTCGACGTTTATTGTGTCTAAATGAACCCAACTAAAGCCTTAGTGTGTAGGTAGTATTCATGCATTCTCTCCCTCTCCTTCTCATATTAATTTAGTGTTACGACTAATAAATATTAAAGGGTGAAACGCACAGCTTGCTCATTTTCTTCTGCAACCACGAGTTTCAATTTCTTCCCGTGCATATCAAGTTTCAGGATCATAGACCTATGCAACAGAAGAAAATCAGTGATATTACTTAAAATGTTAACAAAATAACGTTAACTAATATTTTAATAAAATTTCCTCTCAAGATAAACAAAAAATAAAATATATCAATAACATTGTCTGAAATAAAATCACATAATAAAATAAATTCCCTAATAAAAACAAACTACATCATAAAAACTGAATGATTACATTAAAAGCAGAATTAAATAATATTGTAATAATAAAGGTTTATTTATCAATATAATATTTAAAAACTAACCAGACAAATAATCCGATTTTTTCCTTATCTTCATAAACAAGAATACCAGTTGGTGTAAGCCCAAGAGTGTAATTTTCGTTATCTTTTCCCTTAATTGTAATATATTTTGTTCTTTAATCACATTTAATAGAGTTCATACATTAAAATTAAATAATTGTTACCTTAACTGTATGCATGTCGACGCCGTAGTTGGGTAAAAAGCGAACTCGGTCCAGGAAAATACGATCTGCTTCTTCAGGTGTCCACTCACGAGATCTGCAATAACGTTTTGCGATAGAAAAAAATTAACGTTTCAAACAACCTTAGCTTTTTATATTCCTGAAGAATGGCAAGCTCGAGAGTTTCCGTTTGACGGTCATGTGGATAAAATGGAATAGTCGACACAAAAGCAGGTGTATGTTGACGGGGATCGTAAGCACCAAACTCACCTAAGATTTTTAAACATCCATATATATTTTCAGTCTCCAAAAGCTTATTACAGGATCGATATTAATATTTACCTTGAAGTAGAAACGCAGCCAACTCAGCTGCAACTTGATTATCTGTACACTGTAGCGTTCCCCGTTCAAGTTGTTTTCGCAGTTGTAAAACAAACAAATAGCGAGTGTATTCGTCCCTTAGTTTTTGAGGCTCCGCTGAGAAGAATTTGACTCTCATTAAAAACCGGTAGGGCGGACTCACTGCAGAAAATATAGTTTTTTTAATATTAGTTTCTCTAACCTCGACATTGTCTACGAATAGGTTTCGTCGGATCAACCCAGGGCTACTCTATTAATCTCATTGATAAATTATGTCTCACCTTCAATTTATCATCGATTCTCAAACCAAAGTACTCACGTTCATCATTAAGTCCAATAAATGCAAAAGCAAGATCGTATAATTTGCTACCTTCGGCATTTTTCTAAACTATTAGCGAAAGACACTTCTTACAGGAAGGAAGAATGTCGTGCATGTTCCATCAATGTATTCAACTACGCTTTCTAAATCAGTTGACTTCTTTTTACTTCCATCAAAGGAGGCGTGTGACATTTCTGCCACACCACTGTGCTCCGGCTTTCGCTCACTTTTGCGCCACCTACGAGAGAAAAATCTAATAATCGAAGCCATCCTATTAAATCAGAAATATTTATAAGGCGCGCGTTTTTAAAAATTTACCGAAATGGCTTAATTAAACATCTCAAAGTAAGTATTGTATGCCGATTTTTTTAATAAAATGGATTATCTTTAAACAAATTTGTAAAATATACCAAATGCTTCATACCAGTTTTAGCTTTTAAGTATATTGTATTAAAAAATAACATAACTTAAGTTATATTCTAATAAACATTGCCCTTTCTTAAATAAAGGATAATCTTCTGAATTATATTAAATTAATGTAAGGAATTAAACTTATATTTTATTGCCACTCTTCTTGTGCCAAATGTCCGATCTTATGTATACTGACATTTGAACTGATTAATATTTGCTTAATTTATATCGCCTGTCTTGAATACGAAGTAAGTCATATTCCAAGACACCGAAACAGAAAATTCTAATTTTGTCAGAAGATCATTTAAACAGTTTCGAAAAATATTAGCCGATCAAAATGTTACGAATCATTTCCTATAAGAACTTGTTGTTATCCTAGATTTTTATTTAAATAATAATGTGGTAAAATGGAAAATTTTGAAAACTTTTTCAACTATAAAAGAAGAAATTATCAAGTTAGTATCTAAAAATAGTTCTCTCTGAGCGGCCAGTAATTGCTGATAAAATGTAAATTAAATATTTGTATGAAGTCTCGTTCATCATTCTGTCACAATGTTTTCTGCTAGAAGCTTCATGAGCATGGAGTTAAGACACTTCTCGATATATTTTTCTCGTAAGTTAAAATTGAAGAGTGTTTCGAAGTATACAAGAGATTGAACTGACTATGATGTCTAATGTAGTAATCTGAAGTATATCCACTAGGTTCTTTAATAATAAGCCAGTACCCACCAAACTGAATTAAGTACACTACAGAATTGTGCACCGCAATTGATACAGACAGCAGATGTCAAGCAACATCTGACCACTAGAAATGATTAACGAGCTACAAAATCTTGATTACAGTACCCTCGGGCGGTCCAGCCGTGTGAGTGCGTGTTTGCACATAGATAGTTAAACAGATACCAAGCATCACACAGAGATATTGATGACGAGACATGACTGACGTCTAAAGAAGAAATGTTTTGTCCCTTAAACCTACTTTATTAACTGTTAGAAGAAATGATAATTATTTTCCCCCTCTCCCAATATTTCTTCTATGAACAAAAATGTATTTTCTTTCTTTATTTCCCCACCGATAAAAGACACTTGATAAGTATTCGCATTTGTTTATGCCGATACCGATTGAGAGTGAGTTTCGTTAATACACTCGTGTTGACTATAACGTGCCTTTTTATCTGCCGTGGGTTATTAGCTTCTGTGTTAAGTTGCTAGATTACCGAGTTTTCTAGATTGTTGGCTCTGCTAGATTACTATCCGAACTCCTAGTTGGTTACGTTATAGCATTAACCGATAAATGGGGGTGACTTTTCAGCCACCTCTATACTGATCTAACGATATGAGTGGTTTGACTTATTCCCCCTATGTGTTTTCCTGATTCAAAAAACCTTATTAAAACAAGAAATGCATTAAATAAAAAATTGCTCGCAAGTATTGTGGGGGAAAAGTACTAACTGGGTGCGTATGGATGTGTGTACGGTAGGGATACCAACTGGGATTATGTGATTTATTCATTAGTTATGAGGGTCAATAATGTGTCTGTGTTCTTAATTTGACTAATAGTGAATTAAGAATGAAACCAAGCGTATGACTGGAAAAATAAACCGTGGAACAACAGCGGATACACGTGATTGGATAAATGTTAACATTGCACAGTCGTGTAGTGGAATTTCATGTGTTGGAATAAATATGACCGCACACGGATGTCATGTTTTTTTCTATACTGACATGATTAGGCATCGGATGAAATCGCTATGGACAAATTGGACTTTGAATTACTACAAACCACCAGTACTACTTCGAGCGGGAAGTGCTTTATACCATAAAGACCCTTGCAATATTCAAAATGTGTAATGACAATGATATAATTTCGACTGTATTGATTTCCTCTCTTGCACTGAAATAGAAATCCTTTTAACCAAGAAGATTAAGTAAAATATTTTTTGACATATCACGCCGCAGACTGCTAGGAATTTTCTAAGGGAGTTGGTTGGCAGTTCAAGACTAATTTGAAAACTACTGCTCTAGCAAATGCTAGCATTGCTTGTGTGCAGACCGGGTAAATGGGAAGAGCAATTCTAAACTTAAGACAACCCATTTGGAGCTATGTACGACTAATGGTTTTTGGCAAGCAGGACAAAAAAGCTTGTGATTATCTACTAAATCTTTTTGGTGAATGTTATGAACAAAAATGTATATGATTACATATTCTCATATATATAATGATCCCATAAAAATTACCAGAGTCATATTCTCAATAGTTAAATTTAAGTTATTTGTAGGAATAACAACTAAAGTCTGGCATCTAGCACAACAAATGACAGTTCTAAAAGTAGAACACTAGAGTCGTGCATGTCAAATTTTGCTGAATAAAGTCCGATGAGGATGGAAGAGAGTAAGAAAGATATGAGGGATGGAGAAGATGAGAGGGAAGCGTAGGAACTGGCGTGTGACAAGCGCTTGTCTGTTCTCCTCACATGTGTATATATAGGGGGCTTTATATAATTTTATAGAAAAAAAGGGATAGCACAAACAGATATGATGGTTCCGGACATCGCTGATCGGAGAAACTGAAGCCTAGCAGTGCTCATTCAGGGAGAACTTAATCAGCTTATCTCACTAATTAAAATAAACTACTTGAGAACACACGATGGCTCTTTGCAGGGAATTTGAGGTCGCAGTAGGCTCAAACGCTTCAAGCGCCAGTATGAAGCAGAGATAATTAGGTCGCAGAGATTAGTAATGACTTAGATAGAGTTTTGGAAGTCTGTGAGATTCATCCTTTAAGTTCAAAATACTTCAGCATTCATAAGTGATCACATTGTTAAAATAACATATTTAAGAAAATTTACAAAAGACCCTCCAAATTTCCTATAAGTGTTTTTAATAAATGGCTATAATCAAACTGATGACTCTCCCAGCAGTAGAAAATAAATCATATTACTCTGTAATGACTCAGAAGGTAGGTCTTAGCAGACAAGGTATCTAATTTTCATCTAGCTATTCTTTGGGCTTTACCTTCTTTACCAGTCTTCACTTTAACAGCAGGATAGAGAAGAAAGATCACTGGTTGGAGGGCTTTATTGAAAACAGAGAGAAAACTCATGAGAGACAAAAGAGATTTCTGTGAGCACAGTAGGGATGCAATATTCCATAATAGTTTACCAAGCCAGGGACTTTTTACTGATTACGGAATAGGGTAAGTCATGATAGATAGGGTCCTCTAGGGATGAGAGAAAATACCAGGCTTGTCGAGAAGGGAGCCAAGAAAATAAATTTCAGTCTGGCCAAAAATGCACTTCTCGGGGTTGACGGTAATTCCGTATTGTTCTAAACGCTCAAATACTTGTCGTAAGTGCATTTTATTCTCCTCAGGATTTAAGCTGGCAATGTGGAAAGGCGAAATCTAAACCACGGAATACTTGATCCACAAATTATTGACATGACTGCGCAGCGCTACGAAGGCCAATAGACATTCGCATGTACTCGAAGAGACCGAAAGGTATGATTACTGCTGTCTTCACTATATCTACTGGGGCAACTGGTATCTGATGGTAAGCTCGAGCAAGATCCAGTTAAGAGAAAAGGATTTTACCCTTTAGCTGAAGTGCGAAATCATGGATATGAGGATTATGAGCTATACGGGACAGTTATTTGGTTGAGAGCACGATAATCTCCGTATGGTCTCAGGTCAGGTTTTTCGTCGCAATCATGTCCTATCTTAAGGTCGAACGATTCCTAAGGATATCATGTGCTGAAATTCCTTTTTAGTAGTCTGCAGTTCGTCAGGATGAAGACGACGCGATTTGGCGGAACCAGTCTGTCCGAAGGCGATATTTTGATGTTGCACCTCATGTTTGGGTTCCACACTTTCAGACAGGCAGGAAAAATAGATAGAAACTCAGAGAGGATGGTAGAGAAGGCATTACTGACAGGTAGGAGGATTGTAAACCGATTGAGTCTGATACAGACAGCATGAAAGGAGTGCAGATTGCCGTGTAAAAACGGTCCTTGAAATTGTCAAGTAAGTTGAATTTAGAGAGGAAATCGGTACCAATGATGGGTTTTTGAACATCGGCAATAAGGAAAACAACTGGGAATTCACAACGAAGGCTAAGGAATTTTTGATCATAAGTAGTGATCTTAGTGTTATTACTCACCCTAAGAGTAAGATTGATGGGTTGAAGAAAATGTATTTTCGGCAGGGTGGAGAATAACGCTGACTTCGGAACCGGTGTCTACAGGAAACCTAAGTTTAGAATTTCTGTTGGTTATATGAGTGAGGCGACTGGTGTAATAACCAAGATCAATCGTCACCCTTACTGACTGGCAGTGAAGTTTCTCTGAGAGTTAGTTGTATCAGTCTTGGATATTTGCAGCCTGGTTGACATTTCTTGGCGTCATTCCCACACATTCTATGATACTAGCATATTTGATTTCGATGTTTAGGAGAGCTACCCGATTGTTTCGTTAAACAAGGACGTTGTGTATTACCAGGTTGTGAGGAAGACACTTCATTCATAACAATCTCAGTATCACATCATCTACGTTAGTTTCACCCAGGAGGAGAGCATATGACGAAGAAGTTCGATCTTCTAGTTCAACTTGTGAGAGCAGTTGTTGCACACGCTTTTCTTGAGAATCAGAGAGGCAAGTAATGACAGCTCCTTTAAGTGTGTCATATGAGTTGTCCTCCGGTGTCTTATCGACAATATCGATGACTTGAGCTGCGATATCAGTTGGGAGAACAGAAAAGCATGTTAAAACGTTATTTTCTGCTTAGTAAGGCACCACAATAGAAAACTATTCTCCAATTGTCAGAACCAGACATGAGTTCCTTGGATAGAGGGCGGGATAAGTGATAGGAGTGACCACTGCATTCACCACAGATTCTGTTTTATTGGACACTTTCGGGGTGAAAAGAGTGAGGACAAAAAGAATGACTTTGACGTAGAGAGTAAGAACTGGTGAAAGTTGTTGGAGAAAGAAAAGAATCACCAGAAGTGTTGCACAGGGAGAGAGGGATTACGTCATGCTGAGTAGATGACGTCAGGGTTACCAATTATATAGTGGATGCTAAGAAGCCTATTCGCCAAACCTTAGTAATTCTTTCAAGAATATCTACTAGGTAATGTCAAGTACAACTAGCCTCTAACAAAGCCCTCTAGTACAAATTTGCCACCAGGATTGGTTAGGCCATGTCCAAAATAGCGAGAACAAAGGAGTTATTGGGTGGAGAGAGTTTATTGCGCTTAAGGCCATCTATCAACATGCCTAGTCTTTAAATATGATCAACGTCACGCTGTAGGAATATTGACTGTTGATTGGCTGAGAAGACCCTCTTATACACGGCGTACTTGCTCGTTACGCTATCAGTAACACAACTGCACTTTTCAGAATGCTCTAGCATACACTAAATTCCCTTGATCAGTCTTGACTGTGTTGTGAATTTCACAATTTCAAGCCGGTTCTGCATCCTAATTGCGATATTCGGAGCTATTGATTCCCTATTCTGGCCTCTCTCTTGCAGAGCTAACATGCGTTCTCAAGTAGTTTAATTCAGTTTGACTGGCATCCGCCACCACCTACTTCTGGTCTATTCTCCTCCCTCCCTCTTTCTCTCTCTCTCTCTCTCCTCTCGAAGACTGCAATTAATAAACATGTTGGTTGGAATTGTCTAATCTGCTCTGTTGTCGAAGTGAAGATTGGTAGAATTTAAAAGATATACTCTGCAAGACAATGGGGAACAAATTCAGATATCTACGCTCGACCTATAGTTCAAAAAATGTGCTAGATAAAAAACGCTTGGTAATTATGTCTATTTATTTAAGCCGATTCTGACTGAAATCGAGTTTCGTTATACACGCGTGTGTGTTCTGCTGTGGGTTATTGGCTTCTATTTTAGGTTGTTTTATCACCGAGTTTTCTAGACTGTTAGTTCTACGAGATTAATACCGGGATTTCTAGTTTGTTACGTTATAATACAATGATTAAAAAGTAAATTTCTACTAACTACTATATTTAAAGGAGTCAAAACACGGTGGGTGCGAAAAAAATACTTACAAATAACTTCACGAAGGGTTTGGGTTATGTTTATGAGAGTTGTAAGCGAGGGTTGTAGTGCATATGCGATTTCAAGTTATCGTTTGCGTTCCATGAGAAGAACGGACTGTAGCAATTAGAGGTGAGTACATTTGAGTAAACAAACAAAGGCAGACACCGTAGGGCAAGATATAAGTATATTACCCTAAAATGCAATGAAAAATTGGTTTGAAGTTTGGTAAGTATCAGGAGAAGCATGGGAAATAAGAATACTACAAGTGGTAGATAAAGTAAGCCCATTACAAATACTAATATTAATCTGATTACACTAATTTGATTTTTATTAATACACTAAGTTATGTGTCGATAAATTACCAAAATTTTTCTACTTCGCTATGAGAGCATTTATATATAGGACTGGGAATACTTTAAAAGTATATTTGGTGATCCTTTTATTGACCAATAGCGAACGATGATATTTGCAATATATAATAAGTGTGTTTGATATTGTATAACTTATCTGCTTCACAAAAATGACTTGAATAATAATTGAATAATAAGCGTTTGAGATCAATTATGTGATTTTTAAGTGAATGAATGCTGGTAAGTTAAAATTACTGTTTAAAAATTTGTAATTTTATAATATCTGAATTCCGTAGGACTTGAATCTTAATCTCGAAAATCTCTGACTTTAATCTGACACTTTAGATTCCTCCAACTCTAGTTAAGAATCCAGGCCGTATATATCATGGTCAATTTACCAAGAAAATATAGGCAAGCATTTTCGAACTGCTCTTAATCCTACACCTATTCCACTTGAGGGATGAAATCAGAATCGTAAGATTTGGCATATAGATTGAATTTCTTTCGTTTTTCAAATCTTAGAGGTTTGTTTTATAAAGTTTTACTAATTTCAGGATAAATTTATATTTCATTTATGTTGTAAGAATATTAGGTCATGAATATTGGATTCCATTGAGCTTCAAGATAAAATTCACATTTCAATACACGCTTTTGCCCAGTTTCGGCACTTTCAACGACTAACTATGCATTAATAAGCATCGAATTCGTGGTTACTTAAAAGATGTGCCTGGTCGCACTATTGTGACTAAAATAAGCTGATGAATTTATCAGACATTTACCTTAGTATATTTTTAGGCTATATCAAATATTATACTGTTTACTTGGTGAAATTTAAATTTTTATACTTTTTTGTCTTATTTAAATAGTTTATTTTTTAATATTGTTTGACAAAATCAGGACAAGGTTATTTGTGACCTGTTAAGTAGCCAGGGTTGGCGGGGGATATAGGCTTAACAACCGAAAAAATTCTCCGAAATGCCGCGCGTAAATTATTAAGAAATTATAAATAAACAGTCAAACATAAAATATAATAACGCATGCATTTTTATTATATTTTTATTTAAAAGTAGCTATACATGTTTATGATCATTGTTTAAATAATGCCCATCTGTAATATATTACTTAAAAGCGAATATGTGTTTTATTCATTTGTACAAAGTTCGTCTGGCAATCGGTTGTTTAAGACAGATATGCACGATCTTGTTACATTATCAGCCACTGCCTTGCCTATTATTAAGACGGTATTTTAGGAGTATTGGAGTTTAACTATTTACGATATCTTATTAACTCTTCCACCTATTTCCTTTAGGCTCTGATGGATATCCCGGGGATTTTATTCCTTTGTGTTGGTCTCGTTCTTTATTACTTCGTTTCAACGAATTTACCTTATGATGAAAGCCTAGTTGGTGGTTATAGTCTTACAGCTTTCGGATCAAAAACTGCCTACAAGAATAACGGTCTAAAATCAGAACATGACTCTTTTCTCAATTGCAAACGTCTTGTTCACGTAAATGTCCTCCATCGTCATGGTACTCGCTCGCCTGATGCTAAGTTTTCAAAGAAAGTTGAAAAATATCGAAATCTGCTCGAACCTCTTCTGCCTGGTTGGAATTTCTCCACGAAATCTTGTGGAGCGGGCGAAAAAGTTCTACTTCCATCAGGCCATGATGAACTCGAGGGCATAGGCCGTCGTATGCGTAAACTCTTACCTGAAGAATTTTACCGAGCGTCGAACATGCGTGCGGTATCTAGTGATACTCAACGTACTCTAGCCAGTGCTAAATCTTTCCTTTCCACTGTCAGTTGAGTCCCTTTTCATAAAATTTTCTTTTTGACAAGTTTAATTAATTGTTTCACTCCCTCCGTAGTTCACCGATGACAAGGTTGACATCTTCATAGATCAAGAGCGAGTTCGCTTTTTCGCCTTCTGCAACAATTACTTTGAGAATATCCGCTCAGGCGATATAGCCAAGGCGGAGTACAATAAGTTTAAAGATGGACCTGAGATGCATGCTGTTCTCAAAGAAGTTATTGTCGATCATAAACTTGAGTCGCTTGGCTTGACAACAAGTGATATTGCAAATCTCTACAAGGTCGCGTCTTACGAAGTGTCAGTGATGGACGAGAATGCAACCCTTCCTGACTGGGTTAGACTCTTCCGTCCCAACCATCTGTATGTCCTTGAATACCTCCATGATCTCAAGGTAAATTCCCCTAACGATTCCTGGTTCGAATCCCTTGCATGCCCGAGCCACTTTTTTTCTTGCTGATTAACCTTCGCACTCTATCTATGTGTGTCTGGGTTTGCCGTGCACGTAAAGGGTTTGGCTGGCTAGTCTGTCTTCATATTAATCCTATCGGTTTGCTTCTGACTTCTCTTTTCCCAGCAGTATTGGACTAAGGGCAATGCCTTTCAAGTCAACTACGAGCAGGTCTGTCCGCTTTGGGGAAAGATGTTGGTTGATATGCGAGAATCCGCAAATTACGACATACAACTAATTGAGGCCAAAATGTAAGTCATAATTATTTGGCTAATTGACCTTGTTAGTAACTTCATCGCTAGCATGTAATTACTCGATTTATTGCACTAATTAGTTTTGATCTCTCATCTAACCGTAGGAATGATGAATATGTAGCTAGAGTTTTATTGCCACTATGATTTAGACATTCGGTTGTATTGCAGTGATTTAAACTATTTGGATTTGACCTCTTATTAAGTTGCATGAGTGATGATTTGGTGAGTAAGTACACAGGTACTATTGTGTTATTACTATGATTTAATTATGCATTCGGTTTAATTGCAGTAATTAAAAATCTTTATTTGACCGCTACAGTTCAGATCTAAAATAATTTCCGAATGACCTGGTTTTGAAATCTTTTGATGAGGTTGGTTTCTCTTTAATGTTAATTGACCCGCGTGACATATTTTGAATTACATACAAATGATTCAGAAGTCCTCAGAGAGTGCACGTTGTAATTAGTTTACATTTCTTTGAATCAGATTGGCGCAAAAGACATACTTGAAGACAGAGGAGATTAGTTCATGCTCAAATTGCCTCGTCTCAAAGGCGATTTGTCATGTGGCTAAGCACAGAGTCTGGAAGTCACACAGGGTAAATACTAATTGTGTATTAATGTCTTTAGTAATAATAATAGCTTATCTTTTCTTTGAACAGAAGTGGAAGTAACGAGAGTATTGATAAGTTAATCGCCCCACCCAAAAGTGTCTTCTGGTTCGGTCATGCTGAAACCCTTCTTCCTATGGTTGCCAAGCTTGGAATGTTCAATGAATCAGTCGCCTCAGAACACGGGGGTGGATCACATCTCTCCGCCGATGGCTTCCCATCTCGTCTTCAAAGACTCACTCTTGACGATCTCCCAGTATCAAATCTCTTTCGATCCTCCCACATCATTCCATTCGGAGCGAATCTTGGCTTCTTCCTTTTCTACGATCCTATTAAAAATGGTAAGTCAAAGATTGTTTTTTAGATTTGTGGAGGTTGTTCACGTTTCTTCATGTCTTGAGATAGTGATATCGGTGCGCATCCGGTGGCACTGGTTTATTAGAGGAACACCTGAATATCAATTTCTAACTCTCTTTGTGTTGTCGTTCTAATCTTCTGTAGTGCACTTAGTTTTAGGAGTCCGATAATCCTTAGCAAGTTTTCGGAAAACTCTTCCCTAAGTCTGGAGATGTTGACTCAATAGGTGTCTGGATTCTCGCGACTTTCTGAACTGGGTTCAGTCCTTTGATCATGCTCTTGCTGAATGATGTCGGTTGAAACTTTGAGATTAGTTTTCCAAGCTTATTAAGGGAATGCCAAAAATTGGCTCTAATCCCAAATAAAGCTATTTCAGCAGTAAGACTAAATTAGGCTAGGTATCCTCGCTTAGAACTAGCGGACTTTTTAGGGCTAACAGAATAACAACCTGGATTTGGGTTGGACAATTGAGAAATGAATGAGGTGGAAGTTTCAGAATGGTTCAAATTAGAGTAATCTCTTACTGACTACCTGATGCTTATCTATTATTCTGATATTCTTTTATATGCCGATATACTTTTTTTGACATCCAAACTCTACCTCTGCGCTTATAGCGCAATGGTAGTCGTGAGACTGATGCCCATCGGAGCATATCCAGTGATGTGGATAACCAACCACATTGGTTAATTTTGGTCAACTAAAAAAGCTTGTAATATGAGCGTCTCATAAGAAAAGGCCCTTCATAGTGTTTATATTTTTCTGTTCATCCTCTTTAGCCAAACCTTCGTTGGATGACTACTGTATTGAAGTCCGTCTAAATGAAGAGGTTGTGGAGATGATTCCCCAAGACAAAAATGCCACAAGACCTCTTCGTTTGGGATATGTGTTGAAGTATTTCCATGATTGCCTACCAGAGAACTATGACATTCGAGCAGTATGTGGAATCAAAACAAAAACCGAACGAGTCATCCCAGAATAAAGAAATTTTCGACTTTCTCTTCCATCCTTTTATTTGTGAAACCTTTTTGCGTATTTTTTGTGTTCTATCCAAAGTTTTCCATTACAAATTGGATTAACAAGTAACTGTCAGCATGTGTACCTTTTGTGTAGATTTTTTAAAAAACTCTGAGTATATATTGAAATAAGTGTATGAAATTGATTTGTGTTATTTTCTGACTTTATCATCTGGGGGTAGGATATGAAAGCTCGTTGAAATGAAATATAGATTTGACTCAAACCTACGGCTGAGGGAAGTGCTGTACGACTTTGTGAGGACAGCGGGAAAATAGATGTTTTCTAATTTAGACTCAACTGTATAATATTCCTTCTGTAGGGTTTGGTAAGACGTTCATACGTAAAGCTATCTATTCAAATCATACAAGCTTATCGACAGCCTATTTTTTTCCCATAGGTAGTTAGGCTTTCATATTTTTTATTGAAATTCAGTGATAGATTAAATTAAGAACAAATTATGAGTGAAATTATAGGAGATTTGCCGTCCCATTTGGACTTATTTAGAATACAATTCATCGTTCCGTAATTCTTGTGAACATTTTTTATCAGTCACACTTTTGATATTGTTGACTGAGATATACAGGTCATTTAGGGAACAAGTGAAACTGTTAAGACCAAATATCTGTAAATGTCTAGTTCATTTTTAACACTCATATGATACGGGAGGAAGAAAAGTTAGGCAATATGGAAAAATCTTGCTTGCTTCACAATCTTTCCACTTAATTTATAGGGTTGAATGACTAGTTGACCTACTCGAGTTTTTGAGCAATGGGTTTTCGCAAGCATTTATAATAGGTAAGATTTTGAAACTCCATTGCTACATTTTAAGTAAATGTCACAGTAGTCAATGAGCATGCCCAGCAGCTCAGAAGTTACCCAATTCACGTGTTTCGAACACTTCTTTCAAAGGGAAGAATATCTGTTAAAGGTTTGGAAAATGACTTCTTCCACACCTTCGCAGTAAAAATAAACTAGTGGTTCTGATATTTCACTTATTAGAAAGCAACTCTGCAATGCATAATTCGACCTTATCCAAAGTGAAATATATCACAGAACGTGTCTAACGATGAAATAATATTCCAACGCTTCTTTCGAGTTGGGAAAGATTGATTAAAAAGTATTGTGTTGCTTTCTATTAATCCATAAGAGTGAGCATATAATTAAAATTTTGTTAATTTCACTAAAAATCTTTAAGGACATCATCAAAGGGCTTTGGGTATTTACTTATTAAGCCGAATTTACAATACTTGATTCTAGCGCAAATGGATTTTGTTAAAAAGTCATAATACGATCAATACGCAGATGAAAAAGGAATATGGTTTCCAAATTTTTAAAAGTGCATTAATATTAATAAGATGAATTAATACATTTCTATCCATATTATTATAAATGGAGAGACTAAAATGGACAGTCACGGGGGTGATTGAGATAAAATGAGTTCTTCTCAATGGCTTCCATGGAATAGCCACAAGTGCTCCAATATTTTGCGATCGATTGCCACATTTTATAAGAGATCGTAGTACTGGCGTACTTATTGGTGGGTTGTACTTATTGGTCTTCTCAGCCTAGAGAGACAAAGTGACTCAAAATGGAGACAATAAAGATGGACCCCATATGCGTATTTTATTTTAGTCTTTACACACAAATCCAATTTCTCGCATACAATTTAGATGTGTAACCCAGCTTTCCTTCCTATAACTCCATCCCTCTCCTCTATTCTTTCTATGCTGCAGTATAATACACCACTGATTCATCTCAAATTTTGTGCTTCTGGCTTGGGAAGGGTTGTTGCTTGCTGTCAGCCTTTAGGATTATCAGATTTTAGAAGGAATATTCGTAAGCCTAATTCAATCCAATTATAAAAGTAGGCTTAGTTTGATATAGCAGTAAAAGCGCTTCATAACACGGAAAACTTTTAAACAAGTAGGTGAATAAAAAGCATTTCTAATTGGTTTTAAAATAATTTTCCAAAACCAAATAATACGGTCTTATTGAGCGGTTGTTATATTTCGCGAAATTTAGCAGAGCAAATATGCCCTATTAGCCACGTAATGGTAATACCAACATGGACTTTAATAACCCTCATAGAGTGTCGTCTCTTTCTAGCCTCTCAAAAATGTTTGCTGGGTTTCTCTATATATTGAGCACCTGTTGAGCCCTAACTGTCGGCTCCTTACCAATGAACAAAAGGCTGCGAATCAGACAGCCTCTATATGGGTACCTTATTTCGGACAATTCCACTGTCACATGCACAGTTCAGCTCCCCTTATACAACCTCTCTTTTCTCTGTCGTTATCTTCTTCAGATTTAGGAAAGATTGTTGCTTCATGTCAGCCTTTAAGATCACCACATTTTAAAGGAGATAGTTTTACTTGGGATTAGAGCTACGTTAAGGTCTTGAATCAGGCATCTCTTAAATTTTACATTTTTCTTCGGCGAACTTCGTATATTTGATAAATTTAAACAATCTGAATAGTTAAACAAACAGGCCTTTAGATAAAATGCATAAGGAGTGATTGAAAAGTTGCGCCATAATTTCAAAATCAGATTATTGAATTAGTTATCTACTTTTTATAAGAAATATTATGTGAGAACAGACTATAAACATTACTGGGATTCTATTGTAGAATCTGTGTTCTAGGGTTTTGCATGTCGGTTCTTGATGGCCTTTGCATCGATCTGAAATCACAGTGACTCATCATCTTTGTGGCCGAGCAACCGGTTCTCGAGCTTCAAAGTGTGCCAGTGAGCCGACACATTTTTGCAAATTTAAACTTCTACAAATCATTTCAATCATTCCATAATTTGATGCTAACAAAGCACGAAAACAACCTTTTCAGCTTACTGGTTTCTCCATATAGAAGTATTCAGATACTGTTTCTATCTTCATCTAATTTTGTATTAGTTTAATTCGTAAAGATAGACAGGGCAATGGTTTAACAGGTCTTGAGTTAAAAAAAAGAGAGAAACTAACAAATAGGGAACATCTCTGTAAATGCATATTATTGGAACTGTAATACAAATACTGTAACTCACAATATAGTTAATTAAATAATCATTTAAAATTAGAAGTTCACAATTTTAAAAACACTACTATTGGCCAAATTAACTTTGTGTCAATCGGTACGACTAGCCATCCACACGTAATAGCCCAATATTCTCCAATGGGCACCAGTTTCGTAACCTCAAGTTTGACCTCATATATTAACATACATTAAAATCAAAATAAATTTAATAGAGCTGTATAATAAAAGTGGAACAAGTTTATAATTAAGATGAAGACACATCCGCCTATGTAAATAGTACATATTCAATCACAGTATTTACATAGGTAGATTACTATTTAGAGTTTGACCTTATTTGTAAATTAGCTTATTGTTAGGACCGTCATTATTTATTCAAACATCATATTAATAATCACTTCCATGGTTTTTTAGAAAATTTTCTAACGTTCATCCTCCAGGATTAGAAACTCGAATTCTGTCACCCACTATATTAGGAGGACTTAACCAGTACGGTTGGCCATTCCGTGACCTCAGACATGGCAAGCATACACGCTGACCGTTGCGTTATTGATGCAAATAATCTTGCATTAACTATATACATATTTAGAAGTAAAAGTATTGAATATGGTTAAATCCTTCAGCTAAGACAATCCTCTCTGTACCCGAGAGACAAACACAGATACTGACTTTACTAGCTAGGATATTTAGCAAAGAACCGTCCTGAATAAAGCTAGTTAACATTATCGAATGGTAGTGTTTACACAGAGGCAATAGGATCAAACAAATTAGGACATTTTAACTATTAACTAGTTAATTAGTAAGGTCATAAATTCTGAAATTTTGTATACAGTTCAACATTACTTTGCGCTTAGGTTAACTGACTGTTTATTCTATGTATATGTGTATGTATGCCGATTGCTGTAAACAGTTCGCATCAATTCATAAATTTCACTCCAGTCTTCATTCCGATATTCAATACATGGGTAAATAAATAGTTGATTGACATCTATCACTAAGTTGAAACTACGAATACATCGAAGATTAGACAACCAATAATTTTCCTTTAATTAAATTATTGATTATTGAAATCACTGACAGTAAACCGTAAATAATCCGAAAAGGAGAAAAAATCGCATTTATCCAGTTTGAATTTACAAATCTGAATACAAGCAATAGTCAATTTTATCAATAAATTAAGCGAATCATCACAACGATGACACAGCAGAAGACATTTGCTATAGGTATGGCAACCACATGAAATGAGGTCAGTGATCAAGATGGAGCGGAGAGGATTGGATTAGATTTGTACTGTCCCAGTGGCGCTGTAGGAGAGGGAGAAGTTTGGGACAGATCACGGAACCGTGGAAAAGGGGAGAGAATGGGGAAAATCGCTAGAATAGGTCTAGATTTTCCGTAAATCTGGCTCTGATTTGCATCTGGGTTTCTTCTGCATACTGCGGTATAGATCATCCAAACGCTGATGCAACTGAAGATAGAAGGAAAATATGAATGAGAATCCCGCTTCTCTCAAGCTTTCAAGTGCGTTAGACATTTAGACGTTTGCGATAGTAACATTAGATTGACAGATGAGGTAGATCGTGAATTGGAGAGATTTAATAAGGAAAGTACAGAAAGGTTGTGGTAATATGTATTAATATAGAATAAATTTGACTTTTGATCATTCATGTCACCTCCACATTTGATTTTCTACTTATATAAACCAATTTTGATATTTTCTGCCCAATGAAATCTGGTTAATCTGACTTGATCTCACCTTGATGTCAGTGTTAATGCAAGTTTTCGTATCCATTTATTTGCCATTCAGGTATCACATTTCAGATCTAACTAGCATATATTCTTCTGTTCGGAAAGTGCTTCCAGTCGTATTGTTTTATAGTAAAAACTGTTTGAAGTTAAAACCCACTTCTATAAGATCATTATATATTATACAACTGTTTTAACGCCTTTTCGGGCGCAAACTGGAATAGGAGAAACATAGTAAAATGCACAATTGCAGGAAAATTGAGGGGGTGTTTTCCATCACCCATTTTTAGCAGCGAGCATTGAAAATATATGCTGACCGCTACGCCATCGATGAAAAATTTGGGACACTTTGTGTAGGCACAGAAGGTCTTAAGTGAGCAGTTTACATATCACAGCAATTGGTAGGTCTATCACGGATTTAAACGTATATTTCTCTGTCTATCTTAAAGAAAAACCCACATGGGTCAAAAATACAATTGAATCCACGAACCTCAAAAAGCTAGCCATCATGTAGAAACAATCGATCAAACGTCATTAAAAAACCTACATTAACACACAATTTGTATATAATTCCTATATTTTGAATCATAAAAGTGAGATGGTTTACCAGCTACCACCACATTATTATACCCAATGCAAGCTGTTAATTAATTATAATCACGTGGAGCTGATCCATATAACAAAAATGACTAACTTCTCTTGGCACCAGATCATAATTAATAACCGCAAGAATGGTTAACCTGCCAAACTGCAGCAGTGACTGTCTCCATTCACTTAAAAATTCAACGTATCAGGTGCCATCTTAGAAATAGTAAGTTTTTTACTGATGGCGATGATGATAAAGGAGATCAGGGCGCATCAAACGAATTTAATGGTCGTTGCACGCCTTTGCGCGGACGAAAATAGCGCCTCGTTGATTTGAATAAATCTCAACACAATGGGCAGCACAGCTAGAGTATCACATTAAGTGGCTATCATCCAAAAGATATTATAATATATCCATCCTTTTTAAAATTCCAAATAGTAAATAGACGTAAATGAATAGCGTGAGAAAGCATCTTCGATATCTATTACTACCAAGCATCCTTTTATTTGTCTCAATCGTCAGCGAACAATTGCATTTGGCTAATGAGCACACAGGCATCTGATTCATCAGACATAGTGGACTTAAGGTCGTAATAATCATTATCTAATTATATACATTGAAAGAAAATTACTGATAAAAGCATTCATGGATCGACAAAAAAAAGAAGTTAGTTTGGGAAAACAGAACTCAGACGACTTTAACTTAATGATTTCATTTAGGTAAATTCTTAGACTGCCAGGGGGTCATCAAAATATTCACCCTCATCTGCAGAATAAGGCGGTGAACCATGATTTTACACCGACGTTTGGATTTTAATTAAATTTAATGAACAAATGAATAAGTATTGTAATCTTTAAATGATAGTGTACTTTTTTCGCAATAGTTTTATTTTAAGAGGGGAATGTACCCTTTAACTGGTGATAAAACACCCAGAGATGTAAAATCTGCTAATAAAAAATTATTTATAAAATCTATTTTTAAACGAATTAAACATAATTCATCAATTCATACGTACTTATAATTGACGCATTTGTAACAAATAGGAAAATAACGACAATAAATTGTAATCATTTATACTCGAGTAAAATAAATGTGCTACACCAACTGATAATCTACCTCTTCGATGTACCAACTAATAGCTCTGTTGTGCCACGACCATTTTTCCGCTATCTCAGACAAATTAGAACGATTTGTGAAATGTGGGGCTATACAAATACGAGGGAATACAAACTGCGACTCTTGAATATAAACAACCATAGCATTATCACGCAATCGTCTCAAAACTAAGTTCAAATATATCAAGCCACGAAGTTCTTAAGAACAAAGAGACACCGGTAGCAACTGGAGGTCTTCTATTCTTTAAACTAAGTGATCAAATTTCACTGATGAATCTTTAATTGTGGCCTTCTGCCAAAAAAATCCTGTGCCAAATAAATTTGATTTATATCCTACTGATAAATGAAAATAAGACATTATCCATATTCAAATTGGTTACAAAGAACCAAAGCGAATGTTAACGATCTCATAAAGATATTCGAAATGTACTGTCCGAAGAAAAAATACCCCTTCCCCTCTTTTAATGTTATCTTTACCGTATGCGAGCAATTTTTTTAAATTTATAAAAGTGCCTAAAACTAAGATAAGCTATTTAATCTCCCTTTTCTTCCAATGGGAGCTTGGGAAAGTTCACAGAGATTGTACTCAAGATGCGCAATGACAAATTAAAAAGTTTTCTAACACAAGCGTGCACCCCATCTCTAACAATTGCTACAATGCTATAATTGGAACAATAACTTAAATCAACAATAAATACCAGAGTCATTGACTTTTGCCCCTTAGAGTTGATCATCCACGGATCTAATAGATTGAAACATTCTGGAACAACTATAGGGGTCGCCTTTACTTTGGTTAACTTTCTCACAATTCAATCACCCATCTCTCCTTGCTTATCAAGCATCAGTGGCACGAATGGGCCCAACAGATTTTCATCTATGTGTCATTTACCCTTCCTGTTATGGGATCGTCAGCATTGGATGCCCACTTTCAACTTTATCTTCCGTTATCTAACAGTATTTCATAACGCCAATGAGTAATTTTCAGTAAAGACCTATTCATACCACTCTGTTGAGAGTGCCGCAAGAACATGACCACCATCACTTTAAATTGCTAAAGAAATCGAGCTTTTATAGTGAAGTAACTTCTTACTTGTGTAAAATTCGGTCTATCATCTCGGGAGAACGAACAAGATTCTGCAACTATCTGTCTTAGTTCCTTCGGGACATCAGATCGAATAACGGACATATCTAGATTAAGAAAACCTTTCCCAACAAGGAAGATAATCTGCTCTCGACAGTTATGTCCACGGAAGGGCAGTTGACCGGTGATCAACTCGAACACTACGATGCCGAATGCGTAGACATCGGACAAGTTAGTGTAGGGCGTCTCACCTTCCATACGCATTACTTCTGGAGCCTGAAAAGAAAAGTATTAGTATTAAATAAGATGTGTAACTCTGAGTGAGCTCTATTATGTCAAAACGAACTTAATTAGCATCAAGTAACTACTTTTTGACTACCAAAAGAGAACAATGAATGGAGATGAGGTGACCAATTTACTGTGCTATGCATGAACAATCACTCAAAAACCTAAGCTCGTACATATGATGACATCCCTACATTGTATTATAAAACCAGATGTACTCACCATCCAAAAGACGGAACCAGTGGGTTGGCGTGATCCTCCCTTCCACGTCTTCATAGTGGCTAGACCAAAGTCACCAATCTTTACAGTTCGCTCTTGCAGAAAGATATTGCTAGACTTGAGGTCTCGATGAAGGATTTTCTTTGCATGAAGGTAGCTGAAATTCGCAATAAAAATAATTTTTTAATAACATAAATTGGTTGACCCCCACTTAAAGACGAAGCGAATAAGATAATGAAATTACGTTCGATATAAACTCTATGTATCCATCTCTTAATAAGACGTTTTTATATCTCGAGTTAAGAATATTAGATGAAAGCGTTTGTTAGGAATTCCAAAATTGAGGCAATTAAGTTGGAATTATCAACAATTATTGATGAAACTGTAATATGTATTTTAAAGGTCAAAATACGGCTTTTGAGAAAACTCGGAACTGATTACCCGTTAAGACGCTGGCGAAGTTATACGAAGTCTTAATGGAATCTCTCCTCAATTACCCACTATTTTCTATCGTAATGAGGATGATAGTAAATTATAATTGAATATTGAATATCTATGGACTGTGAGGATAGGACGTGCCATATCTATACTTCCTTTTGCTTTGTCTGATTTGAAGTGATCCAGAGATAAGAAACACAATTGAACTTGTTTTCAACAGACAAAATGAGAATTGAGATCCCAAACCCAACCTTAGCTGTTTAAATATAAGGAATTCTTTTTATACACAGCAATAAAAATAACATTTTTGTAAACCGGTGACACAATTCGTTAAGATACATTAACCCAAATATATCAATGTTAAAATAGAATTTTCCTGCACAACCAATTCTGACCTTTGAAACCACCAACTACATTTTTCAAATACACTAAGAGTGCTAATAATTAATCTCTTCCTCACACTCATAACTTTACGTCAGTGATGAGTATTTTGGTGACTCCAACTCCCAAAATACTCGTTTAATATAACCATAATATAAATTTTTAGAAATACCAAGTTCGATATTCTATCAGTGCTGTGTGACAGTAGGGTTATGGAAGGTAACTGATAGAATACAGCGCAGCATAGACCAGCTAGTCATTTTTGTAATTATTGGCATCAATATTTCATGAAATTTCTTTCCTATATTTTCTAAATATATTCCTACTGTGAGCCAGCCCGACCTTGCAATGCAGTTCGTCAGCTGACATTCGATATGTTACTCATGACCAGCGATCAAGTGACCTGAATTTGATCAGGTTATATCAAATACGGAAAATTCGATTCTATACACTTGCGAATCAGTGTTTCTAAGTTAATCGAGCGTTTACTGTCGCCTGATCTAATTTGTTTATCTTTACTCCGAAATTATAAAGACCACCCCTGTAAATCCACACATCACACCACTACAACCTTGCTCTCATACGCCACTGTATTCTACTCTAACATCCCTGAGCTTTCTCTTTGTGTTCAAAGAGCTCTACATTCATCAATCTCTCTCCTCTCCATAACTTGCTATCACATGCCATCCCGAAACAATTGCAAGATAGGCATAGACTTTCGTGAACAATCGGATTGAGGGTATCCAAAACCCTGAGCTAGAATATGTGCGTACAAAGAAATGTTCCATATTCACCGTCTATAATGTTCATCATCAGAGGAAATTAAGGGGTTGTCCGTCACTATTCTGAGGGACCAAGAGTAGTCAATCAATACCGGCCAAGATGTCTATACAAACTCGCCTTCCCTTTGAGGTCTATCGAAGGCGTTTGGAGGAAGCACCACCACAAGAAAATATAAGAAATTTGTGTTTAAATTCATCTGACCTTCGATCAAACTCTAAATTGGTTGATTGAATACAAAATGCACGTTTTCTTAAAAGGATAAAATAGCCAATCCAAGAAGGGCATGTTTTTTAATTACATACAAATAAAATATTCCAAAAGCACACAAACAAAAGAATGACGAAGAAGCTTAAACTCTGAAGCTTAAGACGTTCCAAAAAGGCAGTGTTTTGTAAATTTTGATAATCTCACCAAGTAAAATTTCAGATATAAATATCGATTCAACTTTTAAATATTCATCAGAAGTCGATATACAGGATTTTCAGACGTTTAAATGAATATATATGCGCCAAATTATAGGCACATTACCAACTTCGGAAAAGGATTATTCGAGTGCAGAGATGTTGATGGATAATTACTGAAGTATATGCTCAGATAGATACAAAGACTTAAAACTGAAAGCGAAAGAATCTACAATAATTTTCCGAGTGATCTTAGAAACTACAGGCGAAGTCTTATGCATAATTTCAATTTGAAATAAAATTCAAATGTTGAGGATCGAAGTCTTCCTATTTAATGCAAAAACTAAAAGATTTTCGTTTTGTTCTGCTCAACCCGTATTTCGGAAGCATTAGGTGGCAATTTTCTCTTCACTAAAACAACGAAATAAGTTTCTCAACTGGATACTTTAAGAAGCTTTTTGGGAGAAGTTATAAAGCACTTCCTTAAAATATTTTGATAGCTTCGAACAAGGTGTCCAAGGAGTAATATGAATATTCAAACTATAAAAAGCCACGGACTAAAGTGAAAATTTCAAATAAAAAATCGCGACACAATTAATAAACCCAGTAAAGGAAATATTTTCCAGTACTCATCATGGCTAGAGAGAATAACTTACATCCAGCATTCCTAATACTAACAAAAGCTGTTTAATAACAGCATTACGGCTATCATCTTACCAGCCGAATGAAATATAAAAATATTATAAGGAGATAGATGAGACTTACTCCATGCCTTGAGTAGTCTGTCGAGCGATGTCCACCATTTCCTCCACATCAAAGTGCCGTTCATGAACATGGATGTGTTTGTAGAGACTAGATCCCTCACACCATTGAGTCACAATCGCTAGACGTGGCTTTGAAACACAACCGCGGAAAAGTAGAATATTCACATGACTCGTCTTCCTGTAATTATGAAGATGGCGTTTAATCTTGGATAAGGATAAATCAGTATTCCATGAATGGTTTAGGTAGACAGAAAAAAGTGGTTGGGAAAATTTTGATTAAGTTTCTAAATTAGTGTCCTAATCAGGCTATTGATTATTTAGTTTGTCACGCTATCCATCCCAGAACACTTTATGTGTGTCAATGTGTAATAATAATAATAATAGTCTAATCATTAAAAAACAAATGCATATTAAAATAATAACCTGACGAGTGGATGCATTGCTGCAAAGGCATTACATCTGGGAACAGGAAGGGGAAATTGGTTTAGAAAATTTAGGATTCCGTTCACTGCTCAACTCAGGTTGAAGAACATGTGCTGGCACTTTCCAATTTGAATATCTATCTCATCAAAATTTCCACGAAGATAGGAGGGGGCATTCCGATAGGCATCGTCTTAGCCATCCTCAACTTTTATAAGACCTAAAGTATCCAGAAATGAAATATTTGAAGCTTTTAGCATTTGTTAAGCCTATGGGAACAGCGAAACCGATAGTGCGAAATCATTGAATACTTCGCTATGAATATTCTCGGAATGAATTAGAATGCTAGCACCCTACCCTCTCTTAACCATTATAAAAATTGGTTAGAAGAAATACGCAAGGCTTTTACACTTACTTATTTGATTAGTAATAAGTCAATTTATTTAAAGATCATGGGCTGCAGGGCCTTCAGGTTCTAGTGTATTGAAGAGAGCCTTTGAAGCTTTATGATTACCTTTTCTCCATTTTTGGCATTCCTTTCCAGCTTTGATTAGGTTTTAAAAGTTATAATCATGGAAACATTTTCTTTTAATTTCGTTGAGCAGACTCAAATTGGCAATAATAACATAACATTAGCAGTACTGACTATTTCTCAAAGGTTCGCGGGTCCTGTTAGCTTAGAAATCTTCATATCGGGTAAAACAAGCGTGTAAAGGAGCTGGCCATGCAACCAACCTTCTTATTTTTGTGCTACCGGGTGTGTACTTATTTGACTATATGACCGTTTAGACTATAAGCTCAAGTCCAATTTGTCATATAAAATTACCTTGCATAACTCTTTGATATCAATTATATCTATAACACAATATTAATTCCTAACTTAAATTCCTGTGTTGCATGAGACTTAATCACAAATAAAACTTCGGTGGTCTATACTACAGAGTGTTCAAAAAATAACTCTTCAAAAAGATCTCTAGACGTTAAGTTGTTCTTTAATTAACGTGTTTGAGTGCAAAGATGGTGATAGATTTTTGCAGAAGTAAATGCTCATAGAGATATAAAGTCTGTCAGTAACTATCAAGCATAACTCGAGTTTCAATAGTGGAGCCTAAAGCAGTTCAGAAAACTGAGGGTGAACTATTAATTAAAAATTGCGTTTCAAATAAAAACTCCGTATGTACGTGTTTCCCATATTCCATTTCATAAAATGCTGATGAATTGAATGATTTAACTGTGAGTTACTTTTCAGTCATTCTGATAGCCCGTTTCACGTATTCAGATTAACCATCCATTCAACAGTATATATCATACAACAAGAGGGAGTATCAATACATTAATATGCTTTAGAGATTTTCAAAAGTTAACTCATTCGGAAAATATAAAATTTTTAAATAATGCACTCACCTATCCTATGACAGATTACATCCCATTCACATTTATAACTGCAGAATCTTTAATTACATACGCTAATGAAAATACTTGTTAAGTTAGTGCTGACAGAGTAAATTTTTAGCACTTGTTCATTTAGAGAACCTATTTATTCATTCCTGATGAATAGCTTGTCATTTTCCTAGAACATTCTAGAGGTTCACATAAAAGAGGCTAACTCAATCCGTGAAAATAACGCGAAACTATAAACGGATAGTTTATAGTTTTCTGATCAAAAGCTATAAAAGTGAATTTGGTAGGAAAAGGATCAGAATGAACTTTAATCTCCACTCTTGTAGACTCTTGACCAATTTCTTTTCAAATCTCAAATATGAAAACCTGAACTAACTTCACCCAATATTTACAATTCACAAAATATGTTTTCATAAATTCTGTAGTGAAACTGATATCTGCACAAGATAAGGTTCATTTGAGGTCATAGTCAGGCCAACGGCCAAGTTTCTAATGGAATATTGATTTGAACACGCCAATGCGAATTAAAGTGCATATTTTTCAGATTTGGAGTTAATCAAATTATTTTAAGACATTAATTTGATATGAGGAGAACGCAATCATAACTAATATACGGTCATTAATGATAACCTAATACCTTGCAATTGTGATTAGGCGATTTTAGTCTTTAACTTCACTATTAACGTATGTTAAATTAATCAAAATGATTTCTATCTAGGTTAAAAAAGCGATGACAGAGGTTCAATCCGTCCACACAACTAATCCAAAGTAAAACTTATGATGCTTTTACAAGTAACCTCTAGAATTAAGACATTACCATGACGACACAGCAACACATATAAGTCTAGAGCATCTCTACTAATAAATATAAGTAGGAACGTAATAATAATATAACAAGGGAAGATTTGGAAGAACTCAATAAAAAGTTTAAATGAATCATAAAGGAAGATTAGCTTTACCTGAGCACGTTTACTTCATTCTTAAAAGCCTTCAATTCAGTAGGTGTCGGGTCGACCACATTGAGCTCCTTGATAGCAACATCACCATGCCAGTAGCCCTTGAATACCGTTCCAAAAGAACCCGATCCAATTCGTGGTCCCTTCTGAATCTCCTCTGCTGGAATCATCCACTTGTCTATGGAGTCATGACGCTGAAGTATAAAATAATCTTAGTAAAATAGAGAAACTCATGTAGGGCTGTCATTTACCTCCTTATTTATTCATCTAGACATAACTAGATCAAAATGTTTACCTGTCGTTGACGAGGAGTGGAAACCGATGCTTCGCCTCGTTCGTTGGCTGCTTTTGAACGTTGATCTTCAGCTGCCTCGTGATTCCATGGGCTTTTAAGTTCACTTGACTCAAAACCACTAGTCGCTGTATTTGGAGTTTGATTTGGATCACTAGGCTAAAAAATAATAAAAATTAATTTCAATAATGACTCACTCCTGGCGTAATATTTATCTTGAAAAACACTTAAAATGTACCAAAAAGAACTGCACAAAATGCAATGACTTTGTAGTGTGTGCACCCCGATTAAAGGGTCTTCTCGGTTTCGCAGTACTCCGCGCACCCACTGACTCGTAGATAGTTGTCATAACACAAAGACCGCGAAATCAGAAATCCTTTCTAAACGTACTTTATATAGCCTTTTCTCATATAACCATTTTCACTTACCCCTTTCAAACGCCTAACTAGTTTCCCTTCTTGTCTCTCTATTTTTCCCCTTTCTCAATCTCTGCTATTGTCTAATACGCCACTGTCAATCCCAATGTTGTCTGCTGATTTGTTAAAGATTGTTGCTTCTTGTTAAACATTAAGAACATTATATTTGAAAGGGTAGATCTCAGTCAAATAATACAAGTAGCTTTACTGAGGTTATACTATCAGGTTGTAACAGAAGTTCTGTCCATTTTTAAAAGTTGAATTAAAGTGAAAATTTTGTTAAAAATACATTTATTTGGTGTTCAATATAATCACCACTTTTATTAATTACATCTTCCCATCTTGCCATAAGCTTTCACATTCCTTCATTTTGACCTCTTCTCTTGAAGTAAGCCTTTGAAATCCCATTCAACGATTCTGTAAGCTCCTGAAAAGATGAAAATCGGTTGATGTCTTTGAGTGTTTTTGCTCAAAGAGAGCTTGCTGTATTTCCTCGATGAAATTCAAACAGTTATATATGCCTGATATGCTCTTTATTTAGAGTGTACATAAGGGCTAGAAATAGTCATTAATAACGATAATTATCACACAATCTGAAAGAAGAAATAATATTTTATTAATTAACATGGATAAGCATACAACATTAACAAGCTCAATTGAAGTAATCGAGCCCTAAACGCATAGCTCAAGAATTGGACAAAACTTCTGTTACAACCTGATACTTTAACTTCAAATTCCCAATTAATGGATGCTTCAAAATCTAAAAAAGACAATGATGATTAAATCGTCACCTATCGAAATGCTAAGTTTAATGTTTTTGAAATTAAATCTATGACTATTCAATCCATCTAAAAACTTCTGAGGTGGCAAAGTCAACGAGTTATAAAGCAATCTGGCGAATAATTTAATGATCACCCAAAATGAACACAAAATATTATTCATCAATATGATAGGATCAGGACAGGTTAATGTCATTAATGATTAAACATGAAGTCTAGAATCCTCTTTTACCTACGCCCAATAAGGTAAAAAAACAGAGCGGACGTCTTGTCTACAACGTGGAGTTGCAATTAGCCATATTATTCAGCCTCATAGATTAAATATACACCTATCAACAGTTAATAATTCCTACGCAGAGGAATTATTACAGCAAAATATCGTGCCACGGATGACGTAATTTTCATTTAAGTGGAACCTTTCTTAGAATCTGAGACACAAAACGCCGACAAGGATCGGCACCTTCATGATTAGCAAGATTCTTCTCCATCACTTGCGAAGTAGTATAAAGTTTCATTTCCTTTTGTTCCAATATACGCAATATTGATGGCAATATATCTTCATGGTTCAAATTGTTCCTGATATTTCACCCATCATATTTGCGCTGGTATCTCAAATTGATAGGACTTTTATAAGTTCGCCACCTTGTTAGACCAAAACTGAAACACGCTTACACACAGAGTGAACTGCTAAATAGACGTACTCAGTTATTTTTAAGTCTTCTGGCTTTGGGGTGGTTGGATATGCAACCATCCCAGGTTTTGCAGTTGGTAGATTAATACTAGGGACATGCTAGAAGCATTACAAAGCTTAAATATTGTGCCGCGACATTCCTTTGATACAAACATTAACCAGTTACTTTCTCCATCATTAATTATAATGTACCCCCTTATATACTTCCCAACTCCCTTTATTTCTTCCATATACTTTCTACTCTCATTCTGACTAACTACAAATTAATCGAAGCAAACACGTCCATGTGTTTTTTACGTGTTTCAGGATCATTAATTATATCGGAATGGATATGTTACCTTTCTTGCTACTACTGCTACTCGTTGGCACTCAGGACACAAATATAATAACTAACCTTGACAGGCGCAGGCCATGCCATAGGATTGAGGAATGCAGGTTGCGCAATGTGGTTGCAGACATTGGGACTTGAGGATGACCTCTCTCGAGTGACAGCAGTGAGCAAGTGGGCAGAGGCGATGACTGGGTTGTCTGACTGATCTCCAGCTGCGGCTGCTGCCACCACTGCTGCAACTGACGCCGCCTCGTAGACACACACCTGAGTAGTCGTTGGAGTTGGAGTTGAAGTTGGCCCACTGCCTGAGCCATTTTGTCCAGCTAACCAGTTGGAACTTCGCTGACCACTACAAGTCATTCTACAAAGGAGGGAGTAGAGAGAAAATGGAACATTCTTTACTAAACTGAAAGTGACAGGATTAAGGTTCAATATGCAGAGTCTAGGAGTAAAATTCACTCTTTTGATAGTCTTTGCCTGTTCATCAATTGAATTTACCACTCATCTTAACCTGTTCTATTGAATGCCAATAAAGATGACTGCCAAACCTGTTGTAAGACAGGGCATTATCCTATGACCTCTAATGAAAATCTGATCCCCTCTTAACCAAATTTAGACGATAGTGCATCCAATCCTTTTTAACTACCGATGCACTCGTTGCAAGCGTCTATTTTTCAAACATATTTCATGCATCTAATTAAAGTAGTGTTTGAATGTACCTACTGACGCTACAACGTGTCATATTTCACTGTCCCACGGATAAGGACAATAAATAATAATTCCCAAAACCATCCAGGAAAGCGTTTTCCAAAACTTATCTTTGGTAGAGTGGTATAGAGCCTCTCTGGTGAGACTTAAATTTTGCCACATACTATGTTAGGCGGACTTAATCTGTGTTGGGCCTTCCAATGATAAACAAATCCGTGATCTCCGACGTCGCAGACGCGAACGGTGACCAATGCGCCACTGACACACAGGACAACAAATAATTTCATTTTAAAAGTCATATTGTAATAAGTGTATAATTGAATAATTTAGCAACATGCTCTTTTGCTATATTTATACTTAATAAATATATCTATCATTATAAGATTTTAGAAATTATCTGCTGTCCTATAAATTGGACAGTAGGACATTAACTAGGACGCCGATAAATACGGTTCAGGGCTACAGAGTCTATACCTTGTCTCGGGGTGAGCAATTCACATCCTATAGGTCGACCAGAAGCTGTCACCCTGCGCACTTTTATCAATATGTAGAAATCCTCTATTCTCAACATCTTGACAGTTTGGATAAAACTGCTACGGTGACCCCACAACTCCCTATTGTTTTTAATAGATCAGAGACCGTAGAACTGAGATATATCGAACCATGTCCATCGGCTATATTGATAATCTGTACTTTGTAATACTGGCTAACATGGAAATGACAGATTGTAAGTTTCACAACAAGGTTTCGTGAATGCAAATCTATACACGAGGTGAATTTTGGAGATGGATAAAGTTAGTCTTTGATCAGAATAAGAGCAAAAGAGATGGGTTTAAACGAGTTAGGCTCTTACTTTCAAAAATATCACAAAACATAGGAAGAGAATTAGATAAAATCATTACAATAAGATTTAGGTATATCAGTCAACGAAAAAACTCGATAACCGACATCGTACTCAGGATATGCGATGGAGAAGTATACAGCAATACACCTAGAGTTCATCACTACACTTCAGCGACCAATTATCACCACAACCGGACCGGTAAAGCAATGCAAGGGCCTTGAAAAAAAAATTCTAGTTTATATAACATGATTGAAACGACCAATCGTGTAGGTTAACACCAGTTAACAGAAAGTAGCAGGGAGTTACGAAATGACATTCTTTTCATCAATATGATTATTTTGAAGATGGGTGGACATAAAAAGAAAATTATTTATTTATTAAAGAGCAAAGTGGGTAGGGTTAAGTCCAGTTAATTTAGTTAAGATATATATGTTAGATTGCTCTTGCCTTCACTTTGAACCTGATGCAGATCTAAAGTATCTAAAATAATGACAAATTAACAAAATAGGATAATGACTATGCATTGCATTGTTATATTAAGTTGCTTTCGCAAGCATGATTCGAATTGTACGCGTATAAAATATACGAAAAAGATCCTTACAAATTTGCATATGAGCGGTATCTGATGTACCTACTTTTCCGACAGCCCACGTATCCTCTGAGATTTTGAAATGACACCCAACTTTATAACAAATATCAAAAATGTACACTGTACAATGGTCAATGTCCACGCCAACATTCAGTGCATAGCTAGTGAACAGAATGACCAAACGAACTGGTTAATGGTGTCTGGAAGTAATCGAAAGATAGATTCTTAATAGAGGATTCAAAGAATGCTAATTTATCAGGCCACTATGAGTGTTAGACAACACCTCTCTTCAACGATCTAACGAAGTAACTTGGCCATTAATGATATAGCAATCGATATCTGCTTCTGCTAAATCACGGATTCGATTCTCGATCAGCACAAATTCGGTGAAAACTATGAGCAATCATAGGAGTTTGGCAAGGTCTAAAAGAAGGATATTTGTTCTTTAACCTTACTCTCTAACTTTTTTGGAAGAGATCTACTTTGACTAAGACAATCTCAAATTGAAACTAAAAAGGCCGGTCATGGAAGAGGTTTGGAGGCTAGAACATGACGGGCAGCAATTTTGATGCTGCATAAGTGTTATTAAATAAACTCATGTGTGTTCTAGTTAGGCATGGTAGACAGATAGTTATCAACAAAACCATGTGGATGTATGCTGGAGATACAAATATGGAATGGCTACCTGTTGGAGACAGTAGGATTCAAAAAATGAACTCTTTTACGTATCGAGGGTCGTAAATTAATGCTAATAGGACAGCCACTGAAGCTTTAACCCTCAAAATCTCTGGAGCCATTTTAAAATGACCACAATAATCACACAAGCACGACTTTTTGAGATCTTCGTAGAACCAACGGCCTATCCACAAGAGTACTAAGGGTGTCTGATAACAGCACACTTAAAACTCTCCTTAATACTGCGAGAAAGCTGATCTTAGAACTATGTTCTCGCAGAGACATAACGTGTGAAGAGCTAGCCCAGAAGATTCCTCTGGGAAATCATGCAGTCAGGCTTCAACAAAGAAGACCTCCCATTTGGGTTGGTATGGAGTCCTCCCAATTCTCTTACCCCAAAGCTTCTTTTGAGTCACTGGATTAAAAGGAGAATTAGAAAGAAAGCTTACGCAAAGTCATGGCTAAGGCAAATTGATCGAGACGCCAATGAAGTCTGGTTTGACCGGGCCGTCGTGACTAAAGCAGCCACTGATGTCAGTTCCAAGCTCTAATTCAGCAATTGCCATCTTAGGAGAATTCGAGCGAATACGGTGAAGTGCAAAACTGTCAACTATACACGAATATTCGCCGAAAAGAAAGTAATGCTCTTACACTATCGAGGGGATCACTGTTCCTCGAGCGCAATGATCAACAAGGAATTAGTGTCCAATTTCCAGATGTTATAAATTTCACAAAAGACAAGAGTAGTTGAAACTACTCGTCCTCAGCGTCACTATTAGATTCAGTACGAGCCTTCTCAGAAGATCGTTTGAAAAAAAAGCAGCTTATATGCTTCGGGGTGAGAAGAGAATTAACTATCCTTATTCGCATGGACCAAATCCCCATATCCTCTCACAAAACCATTTACCCTCTGCTGTAGCTATGTATCCGTTTGTACGATTAGTAAATAGCACATTATCCTTATTAATAAATGGAAATGTATATAGAAAGCAGATTTCACATCAGAAAGACCCCAAAATATTACATAGTTCCGAATCATGATAAATGTCTTCTAATTGTAACTGGAATATCCGCAGCATTCAGCTGCTAACCTTAAAACCTGGTACGGCTGAACCTCTTTTCCAGAACTGTTGAAAGATAGGAGAATAACTGAAGGGAGGAAGGGTCTGTTTGCCAATGTTCTAATAGACACCTCAATAACAGAAAGGATTTCCTAGGGTACACTCTGTTCTAAATTTAAGATAGGGTTCAAATAACTTAGCATTTCGAGAGATTACTTTAAGCAATAATGAGTGACACTTCGGTCCAATGAAAAATAAATTCTTTAATAGGCTTGTAAAATACTTGATTACAGTGACAAGGGATATTGCTATGGCCAAAAGATGTCTGTCAATATCTGGCGATCAAGAATGATTGACTGACAATAGGATCTCCACTATAGTGTCCGCAGGCGGTCCAGCTGTGTTTGCGTGTTTGCGCGTAGATACCTAAACAGGTGTATATCATCACGCTGAGACTCCGACGACGAGACATGACTGACATCTAAAGAAGAAGCTAATTTACTTACCAATAAATTGGAGTGGCTTGTCTGCCACCTCGGAACTGATTTGGCAACATGAGCGACTCGACTTAATCCACCTATTCGATCGATGTGGCCCTGATGGACCCATAACCTTTATCACATATATACACCAACTTCTCCTTCAGACCATCCCGAATTAGCAACGCAGCACTAAAGCAAATATATCAATCTGGGTGATTTACTGCTTAACACTGCAGCATTAAAAAAAAGTATCAAATGATTGAAGTACCAAAAATTGGAGCAAAAACACCAAAGTATTGCCTAATCTAATGATATATGAAGGGTTGAGAAGCAAGTGCGTTGGCTATTTTATATTAAAATGGGATAAATTTCATTGGAAAATCGATATAAATCGAATTTACAGAGGCGTGACAACGACGCATCAAGATACGCAAATGAATAAAGGTCATAACTGGAAGAATTTCATAATAAATTAATGTTAAAGATGTCTACAATTGTAGCTTAGTACATAAAAGAAATTTATGGATTGCATCTATTAATAACAGAGCGTTGTGCTTAATAGAACCACATTGAAGTCATCCAAAAAACAAGTCTTTTAAAGCAAGACGTAACTTGACTGTTTGTCAAAACGTGTCAGATTTGCACACAAAACTTCTTTTAGCAGTTGACCTAACTATAGAACCCAGGTGGTACTCAAATTAAACAGATTTGGTGGTTTCCTATTCTTTGACAGGTCTTTCTATTTCAGCCATGGCATTGGAACCGTACTTTTCTCATACTTATCAAGAGTATATTCGGTATACTATTATGTAAGCTGTCTATCCACAGAAGCGTGCATTCGCCTTCTAACTGTCATGCACACTGACATAATTCCTTTGTATTTCTAGACTATCAATCTTTACTCGAAATTGCATTTTTCCCATTTATAAACAACTCTGTACTCACACTGTCCGCTATGTCTGTTGTGGCGTCCACTGTATATACTTTCCCGATTCTTGACCCTCTTCCGATAAACTTTGCACTCCAGTCTTGTCCTTTATCTCTACATCCTGTTCTCATAGTGAAGCCTGGTAGAAAATAGAGGCGTAGTCTGCAGAATAGCTAGGGGAAAATCAGATACCATAGCTACAAAGTCTATCCTTCTAAACGTAGTCTAAATAGGTCAGATAATTACTCAAAAGTCTTTGGCTTAGCAAAATAGGCTTAAGAGAGCTATAAAAACAGGAATGACATTCTAGCCACCTCCGGGATGTGTAGCCAGGTACAAATAACTTGATTTATTCTTATAAATTGTTCTACATGATTTCCCATCATTGTGCTGTACCATTTAACTATCCACAATAAGATATAAACCATTTTGATTAACTATAAGTGAAAAGGTCGTTGAAACAATGAGTAAATGACCAATGACTTACAACCGTTGAATTTCAATGAAATTATACTCTTCCGTAGGATGAAGATAATGTTTTTCCATCCGCGAAACACATCTTTGATGGAAAGTCAGGCCACAAGTTTTGCAAGTGACACCAAAGAAGACATACTTCAGACAATCCGAGCATACTTGTGTTTCAAAGAATCTTCGACGCTGAAACTCATGTTTTGGACGTCGATGGGTCTGTTCATCATTGAATTCAATCACCAAATCACCCGAGACTAGAGCGACTCCAGCAGCATCTGCATCCCACATCACGAGATTTCCCGAACCCTCACTGTAAGCCGAGAGGTCTTCAATTCGATAGCGTCGATGAGAGAGCTTCTTCTCAAGAACTTGACGAATAGTCTGTCCCGGACGAACTTCTACAACTGTGAATTGGTTGTCAGGAAGATGTGCTCGAAGTTGACACTTGTGAAAAGGAAGTCGGTATTGAGGAGGAGTGAGAGTGGGAATGGAATCGCCATTAGTAGATTTATTGGCTCGAGGTTTGTTTCTTGAGGAAGCAGACATAATATTCTCACTCTTGCATTTCTCAATAGTGGCCTCGAGTTCCTCCAATTTTATGGAATACTTCACAATAATGGCTTGAACTGAGTTGATGTCATTGGAGACTTCATCGTATTCACGCAGAAATATACCAGAGTAATCCTCCTTTTTCTTTATTAATTCGAGAAGCTGAGTGGCCTTATTTTGCATAACACTACTGATGAGAATGAAGTGAGCGATCTATAGGAGAACAGAAACGAAAATCCTGGCGACAATTGAAAAAAGAGAAAATCAAGTTAAAATAAATACCAACCTTCGTCTTCAATTCTTCACGATCCTTCTCCAAAGCAAGAAGATTATTACTGGAATTTCGTCTATCCATTATTTAATACACAGACAAAATAATGGTCACCGATAAAGACTATACAAAATAGCGCGGGATCATCTGGTGTGCATAATTCCGTGAAGAAACAGCACACAAGTAGCTACAAGAAAATTGAAATATTATATTTTGTGGGAAAACGGCTTTTTAATTAAATACTTTATTAAAATAAATAAAAGTAAGGCGCATAAAACAGCACAGTTACAAATATGTAAAATAGACCGAATTACTGACACTCAAGGATATGTTTCAGATTTAAAAATTAAAGTCATTATTAATCAACGTCAATAAAACATTAAGGTAATTTGGACTAATAAAATAATTGTAGTATGATATGCATTGGTAAATAGCATATACAAACGACCTCCAATCGAGATAGCCGCCTTTAAATATTTATTATTTGGTACAATTAAATGCGCTGATTCAAAATTAATCAATCAATAATGACAAATGCGTTTCAATTTGTCTTTTATGATTAATTTGTGACATAAAATGAAATAATTTTCGGCGGTACTTAACTAAAATGTTTATTTTAGTTAAATTCATACGCACATAAATCACTTCTTCATATTTCAAACTCTAAAAGTCGGTTAATATATACATTCAATTACGTTTAGTAGACGCTATTATATCTGAATTAATAAAACAAGACATTTGGTATAATTTTATGAAGTATTCTTAGCAGAATGTATTTACAAATAATTCAATCTACAGCGGAATATGACTTAAATTGCTTATAAGTTTACGGCAAAATATTAAATCGCATTTAACATCGGACAGTCACTTTACATTGAAATTTGCAATGATAAATATGATACTTTTTATCATTTCCATTTTTTATCGTATTAGAAACTGTGGAGTGACCTCGATTAATGTGATATATCTGTTGCGGATATTACCAAATAAGCCATTGGTTAAACCTTATAATACTCCTAGAAAGCAAATTAGCTGCAGAAGAGAAAAAGAAATCTCTATCGTATTTCTCTAGTACAATTGCCCCAAAATTAGCTAGGCTATATTCAAACCAGCGAGAGCACAAAAAACATCGTATACGGGGGCCGGGGGGGGGGGTTGTTACCGACAAAAACACATAATAATTAATGCTACGCTTCACGAATATTGATCTCTGATTGATTGAGAGGCCTCTGCACGCACGTATTTGCTTGCTCGATATGTTATTTGTGGCAAATCTATCCACCATATCAAAATAAGACATACGATTTCGTATCGATAGGTCGGTTTACATTATGCGTTATTTACAACTGTAATGTTAATAAATGTTTTTGATGTACTGAAGAGGGAATTAAATTGTGGTAAATGAAGAACCATACATGTAAAAACCATGGCATAAGTGGCATGCCGAAAGTGACTGCCTCTGGTATTTATCGGATGTTTATCAGATGTGGAGCGGGTCTCCTTAGTCAATAGATGATCGGTCTTTTTCAGGTCCTTTCAGGTTGAACTCTTGCAGTCCACAGTCCTACAGCAAATTCGAGTTGGCGAAGAGACCTCTTGACATCGAGTTCTTTGTCCAAGAGGAATAGAAGTCTAAATCTAATCTCGGCATAACAAAGATACCAGGAATGAAAATGAGACTGGAAATTTCATCGGACAAATTAAGTAAGACGTTTAACAGACCCTCTGGATACAACAGAAATCTGACTATCTCTATCAAGCTTTTGTAAAAAAACATTATGCTGTTAATTCCTTCCTTTAAAGTGTAATAAAGCCGAAACACTTGGTGCAATCTAAGGACTAGTCGAGATGCTGTCATAGACTTATATCTTGCCTCAAAAACAAGGTCACGTTTCTTGACTTAAGAACATCCGGAGAAGTTAATGTAAATTTATCACTATCTAAATACAGCCATTTCCAGAATTGAAGATTATATTGTAAAAAAATTGCGCAGGTACGAAATACAGTTGACAGAATCAAAAAGGAACCGGTGTCGTCTTAAAGCATAAAGGAAAATATCAAAAGCTTCTTGGTAAAGAGATATTATTGAAAGTAATTCAGAGGTATGGTGATATTGTGAACGTCATCGCAAAAGCCGCTAATTATATCTGTCAGAGGCACAGTATATGGGACAGAAAATCAAAGCCGTGGTATGAAGGGGCTAAGGATATTTTAAGGGACGGAGAGAATTACTTAAACGATGATTATGCTATCAATCGCCTTAATCTATGGTGACCACTAAAAGTGTAGGAATAAAGTCAAGTCACTTATATTATAAGTAAAAAAGAATCATTTGGAGAATAAAATGGAAATTTTTCCCGGATTAATAGCTATAAATAAACCCAGGAAACTCTCCAACGGGGATTACAAGGTAATGGTCAAACTTGGAAAACTATAAAACGTAACAGATTTTTTGTTCATCCGAGATCTCTTACTAACTACTATTCCGAATTATTCAAAGTCCAAAATAGGTATAGATACCTCGAAACTATCTCGAGGTATCAACCTAACTGTTAAAAAACCTCAATTAACTAAATGCCGACTGGAATCCTCAAAAAAGCCCTGTAGTGAATAGACAGCGATCTGGACTTCTTAAATTGAGGAAATTTTCATTTGACGAACTCCTTTTAAGATGTTTTAAAAACTAATGGCAATAAAAATTTTAAATACCTCACTCCTGAGTGGACGCTGAGGTAATCAGTAATCAAAAAGGCAAAAGAGTCAGAACAGGGCCTCAAAATCATAGAAGCAACTTTGTTCTTGACATAATGGAAAAACGCTTCATTATCAATAAATGAACTTCCATATAAGAGAACACCTTTTATAAACCCAACACTGACTTTGTGTTGAATGATCTACTGAGCAGGCGACCCTTGGTGTAAAAAGAGTAATTCAAGAGGATTTCGGCCGTCGGTTAGAATATGCTCTCATTCTTCATTTAAGAAAAGCCTTTGTGTCGCTTCCAATTTGTGCAATCATATTTAGGCTGTATGAACTTAAGCTGCTCCGGAATATCGTCGATTAGATTAGCCGGTTCCTTAATATTCCGAAAGATCACATCAGGGACTCGAATAAAAGAATTATTTATTAGGAAGAGGCGTTAGACAGGGATCCAAAGAAGGCTCGCTACTCTTCAATACAGTATTTCGGTATTTACAACCTGTGAGGATTTGAAAGTCAGGCTATTGAATTCTTCAGGACTCGAATGACCTTTGGGACACATTGGATATGCAGTCTACCTATGCCTTATCACCGCTCCGATTGGACAAACTGAACAGCTTCTTCAAAGGCCTAAAATGATTCTTCATAAATATGCGGTTGTTAGGACATATGATTAAACAGTCTGAATATACGTTGCTGCAGATCTGAAACGATCATCTCCTCGAATAAATGATTACAAGTTCAATTGAGTGAGTTCTTTTACCTACCTTGGCTCACCTGTGAGTCATAAAGGTCTAGCCGATGATGCTGTATAATTAAATATCCTAAAGGCTGAACGACAGCTATCGATTAAAACCCGAACAAAGATATTGGAAACATTTATCGAACGCCTTATCTCTAGCTCTCTGTCCTACTGTGCACGATAATAAAATAAAGGCTGTTTAGAACAATGCTGAAAGAGTGATGTTAGGATTTTACAGCAGAAGATTAATGAGTATCATGCTTCCAGCAAAAAAATATCCTGCCACAAAACTACAAAGCCAAATATTAGATTGATGGGCAGGCCTTCAGGGCCTTCAGCGAAAGTGTCACTAAAATTCCGCTCATGAAAGTACGTACCACTAAATCCACGCATACAAAGCGCTGGTTAAGAAAACATCAAGAGAATGCTAAATAGGTGTTCGGCAGGAAAGAAAGTGAAGTTGATTGATGAATCCTACAAAGAGTTCTATTCCTCGCATTAATGAACATCACCTACAACAGATAGGTGTGTGTAAAAGAGAAATATGTGTATAGATTCTCGGTGTCATCGATCCTTCGCGAATAGATGTGAGATGAGAAGGTACTTGAGGATTGATCAGCACATGCCCAAAGATGATATGTCAAATGATAGACTTCTTTTTCAAATAGATGGGTGCCACAATAATTCCGTGAAAAAAGCACAAAAAAGCACACTTGTCTTCCAGATTTTCCCTACCAGGAGCAATATGATTAAAAAAAAGAATGGATATGAAGAATTTCAACTTGAAACAACAGTTGACTTGATAGTTCAGGAGTGTAGATGACGTAGGGTTCTTCTAATTTCCTGACTTTCAGTTCTTCTACCTACTCTATAATTTTCTCTTAAAATGTGAACATGCTTTTTCTTAATGAACATTAATTTCCTTGTATTTAGATATTATTCCTGCCGTAGGAAAAAATAAACGCAGTAGGACAGGTCGGGGTCAAGATAGAGTATTTTAAAAACGATATGGTGAAATTCGTAGGACTCGAGATTACACAAACGTATGTTAACTTAGAGGAAATAACACCTCAGTGGCATGTGCTCAATATATACTATTGTTGGTGTTAGATAACAAAAAATTTTATTTTTTTCCAAATCTCTAATATTTTTGTAAATAGTAAATCAATTCAAAATAATAAATAGGAATTACATTTAAAAAAGTAATATTAACCATGTAAGTGAAAAATAAATTTTGCAAATTTTCGATTTTGTTCGCTGAAGTACATTAAGGTACGCAAAACAAAGGAATAAATAGGTATCTCTCTTATTTAGGAAAAAGCCGAGCATTTTCTAACCTAAATGCAGATTTTAGATGTCGAAAGAGTGAATTATTAGTAAAACGCAAATATTTCAGTAATAGCTTTTAAAAACCCAAAGGCCTATTAACCAAATTGCCACCAAAGATATCCTTAAGGATTTGTTTTCTGCCTCTGTTAATAATTAAAGTTTACGTAAAATCTAAATAAATAAATAATATAAGAAATTTTTTAAATTGTATATATTCAGTGAAATCAGAGGACGTATTTTTTCAGCATAAACATATTTTAGGGTGAGCAGACAAAGACACGTTGAGTAAGATCACCACACCAACTTGGTCGCAGGTAAATTTCAGAGGTTGATTGAGAAGCCAATTATGCTCCAAGGAGAGTAGAAGGCATGCCTAGACTAGTCTAGTTCAAGTTTAATCTATTTCACCATTTAAAAGTGTGCGGATAAAAAATCCTACGGATTTTAACAGAGGAGATTGATTGATTGACCAATAGGATAATTAAAGCCTCATCCCAGGCAGCAAAATTGTCAACTTCAATGTTTCCGAAGTTGGATGACTAGGAAATAACAGAATAATTCTGTTCAATTAAGAACCAAATGAGATTCTGTTACTACGGCGTTTGTTTACATAAAAAATTTAACGGATATCCGGCCAAGATTAAGGTCAGTAGGGCTAAAATTGATAGGAAAAATTGAGAATTGGTAGACATTGGTGAGTAAAGTGGTCGTTGCCGACCTGCGGCATAAAAAGAATCTCCACAAAAATGGGTGTCTAAACGCTATGGTATTCATTATCATTTTATTTTCATATGGATGTTCTTGAAGTTATATGAGTAGCTAATAGAGCTAATAGTTAACAGCAATAATCAACAGTTATAAAAGTAGAACACAACAGTTGTGTAGACCAAAGTTTAATCGGGCAATCCACGATGAAAATTCGCGAGAGAGAGTCGGTAACTGTTTGGTCCTCACCGTGTTGGTATCAAAAGTGATTTTATGTGGTTTCAAACCAAAATGGTCGAATTTGAATAAACAGATGACAATGGTTTCGGACATAGCTCACCGCAGGGGACGAGCCAAGTTAGGTTTCAGGAGTCACTTGTGACTTAAATAAAAATTTTGGAAACTCGTAGTAATTCATTCTTTAAATTTATTCTATTGCATTGCATTCAGTATCATTCATGTGTGCGCAATAACCTTGCGACTTATCCATGATTGGGAATTGATTCTTTTCAGTATTTTATCCAACGACGTTCTCTTTATGACTCAAAGATCAATTTTTAAACAGCTGTTTATCAATTTTCTCCGTTGTCCCTTATTCGCATTTGGAACTTTGCTGTGCCATTTTCTGAACTCCTAGTAACAGAGCTGCCTCCACTTTCCTTTTTGTTCCAGTAAGATATTTTGCCTTTGATGCTGTATCCTTCTTCCCCTTAGGTAGTTGAGTTACTAAAACTGGAAAGAGCAAGGACCTGACTAATTCTCTCCATCCTAAATTGGTTTTCAAATAAACAGCAACCTTTGTAGCCATAGGTGACAGAATATGTGGATTCATTAGATAGACACATACCGCTGAATTATGCTTAATATGATATTAAAATTTGAAAAGTAGCTTAAAGATTAGGCTATTATTATGATTATGTATGTTAGAATGAAAAAGTATGATTTATTTTTGGAAAGTAGCCAAACAAGTAGAATACTAAGAAGTTATTATAAAGGATGAAGAGATTAGATTATGAAGTCGGAATATCATGAGCCCCGCTTTATTTTAATTCCCATTGCCATTCGGTCCCCTGTGTACCTGTAGTATCCTTGTTTCCCAGAGTTCGAACTATACGACACACTACCTATGATTTCTAGGTGGGTTCTTGCATGTGCTGTTAAAAGTTTATGTTTTTCGTAATGGTGCAGTAGTCAACATGCACGCCTGCGAAGTTGTAGGTTAAGACTCAATGCCTATCTCTGTAGGTGGAATTACCAACCGCACTGTTTAAATCCGGCTAATAAAGTTGGAATTTATAGAATTCGGACCTCTCAGCATGGAGGCTAGACGATGCTGCCATCTAAGACGCTTTCCTTATTGGGCTTGAGGATGATTTTAATTATTGTTGTCTACCTAAAATTAATTGTGTAGAATCCGCTCTACTTCGATTCATTCGTATCTTGTAGATAGATCTTTATTATAGAAGTGACTACTAGAGTCAAATAAAAGCTTTTAATAGTTGTAAAATCGGAAACGGTCTCAAATATTTTGTAAATCGCATTGTCCTCGAACGGTTATTTAGCAATACAATTATTATTGAACTATTGAAAAACCAAAAAATATTGTCATCTGTGGGATCTCTAAGGTGACTGAACACGACTGAAGAACAATGTTTTAATTGTTCGCATACAGTAATAATGTGAATGTAAAAATAGTTATGGATTAACTTCAAAATATCCTTTTAGCTCTGGGTAGAATTTACCCAAATGCATATCTCACTATTTAATACAATTGAGATGTACATTTGGTGAGGTCACTCAAACAGACACTCCTAAATTTGAGACAGCGATCATATTTGAGGCGACCTTACCTGAGGCGAGTAAGTTGTCCGTTAAAACTATGTGAAACGGATCCTCTCGAACACGGTCATTTTGCATTTTAATTGAAGAAAGGTATTCAGTTATACATAAGTCTACTAACTTTGGGTATAGTGGGGGATGAAAATTTGCCGTTATGGAGTGGATGGATGTGTAGCCATTCTGGATTGTGCTACTTTTGGTCTAATATTGGGGACATCCTTGAAGCAGCAGAAAGCGCAAGAACTCCGAATAGGTCCTCGAAAGCCGTCTCCAATTGTATCTAACAAGAAAGTGCATTTGTTCTCTCTTCCTAATTCTAACCCCAGATATTTTTGGACCGATAATTTTAGTTTTCTGGATGAAGATTTAGCCATCTCTGACTTTAGAGTTGGCAAATTACTACTCTGGACATACGCGCTTGAAGTGGAAAGACCTTATCATGGGTGGTAACATAGCCAAAAGAAGTATAGGGTGCTCAATACATCATTTTTTCATCAGAAAACGGTGTAGAACTGTAAAAAAAGCAAAAATTCTAATTGAAAGAATTTTGGATTTTATTCAGAAACAATTCCGCTTTGGAGGGAGTTTAAGCAACAAAGCAGATTCTTCTTTCTTTTGAAATAAAGGAAATAATGTGCAGTAATTTTCCTGACTGAAGAAAGATTTATGTTTTCACTAACAAATTAATTTTACGTTGGCTTATTCCTTTCAGAACATTTTCCAAAACTGTGCTGATTATGTTGCGACCGTTATTCAAGATATTATTAACGTCTCCAATTAGGTCGAAGCTCGTCAAATTTAAAGAGATAAATTCAGCTCCCTTAATTTCTGAAAATTTTAAATGGCCAACCGAAGTAAGTCTCGGTATATAAATTAAAAATTTTCCTCTAAATAATAAATAAAATATGAAATAGGAATCATACCCCCAATACATTTCATCATGAACGAGCAAAGAAATGACAATTTTATTTGCAGATACGTTGCAAAATAGAATTGTACTGGATAAGTTATCGGTCTCTTGGCATGTAATAGACCAATTGGATGAAACACCCCCTGCTTTCCAAATCGGAACTGTGGTATTGTTATAAAATTTCATCAGATTGAGCACGTCTACTGCTGTAATTCTGAATTGTCTGTATAAATGCTGTATATCTTCATCTGTTAAAATAATTTGACCTAAAGTTGAACAATATTGGGCGGGAGTTTCAATAATTTTTGCCCATTTAATTGAAATGTCCTTCAAAATGCAGGTAATTATTCTTTAAAACGAATTGAATATTTGAGATATTGAAAATAATTAATTAAATTGTCAAAGTTAAAATTATGCGTCTTACTTGACGAGGGTTTAATTATTGATATGGGTGAAACTTGGTCTTCCCCCGCTGACGTTCCTAAAGCATTCATTTGAATTTCTGTAAGGATGGTCTTCTCCTGATATAGTTCATTTTATAATAAATTTAGCTTCAGTGTATCTTTAACGTGCATATTTTGTAAGTAAAATATTTGAATTTACTTAACATTTTAAAGTGATTCAAATGATTCCAAGTGAGCTTTGGATAGCATTTTCTAACACTCATCTAGGATGGTGGGATGGCATAACAGTAACTCCCGGGTGAAAAACATGAAACTTGCCTTCCTCGTTATAAACCAGACTTAACCGATGAGCTTGGCCATTATGATCATGGGTAGTGTGCTGATTGGCATAAAATCATTTGCTTATGATTTTGTCGACAAACTCGTTAACAAACAGTTTAAAGCAAAATTTATTCGACAATTTTATTACTCACCAGTTGACTGAGTTTGAAAGTTGTCAGTTGCAAGACAAGGATTACAAAGTCGGTGTTTAACAAAGCTAATCATGAGCAACAGTAAGATATTCATGTTTATTACAGAATTGGTTATCTGCAGCAGTGCCTGACCCTTATAAGCTGCAAGTTCAGCAAAAACTTTAATCATTTTAAATAGAGTGAAAAATTTTGTAAATTTTAAAAGAGAACATTATTAAAGCTAGGCATCGCGGTTTAGTAAAAGAATTTTTAATCTATCTTAGTCACAACTTATCAGAAAGTCAAGCTCTTCTTAAACAATTTTGGCATGTCTAATTACACAAATACAACAATTTGCTTAAAATTAGCAAAAAACGGGATATTTGCGCTGCTAAAGTCGATGTTACGATTTGGAAACAACGCATCTCGATATATTTAATTGATTCCCTAAATTGGTTCTATGGTGACCTGATTATCATAATTCTTAATTACTTTTTACGAAACAGAAGTATTTTTCTACTTGTATTGATGCACAAATTATTTCAATCATGTTTCATCAGTCGAACTATTATTACATTGCACAACTGAATTGGCACAAAAAGTCCTGGACAATAAAGTCCTCTGCTGAATTATGTACTTTATTTGCAACTGACAATGACCTTCAATAATTCTTCCACCATTAGTATATACGACGTGTTAGTTTTTTATTGAGCAAACAATGAAATATTTGGTGTAATTCGACACATACCTAAGGCCTAATCAATTGCTCGTAAACGAAAAGTTTAAGTATTTTTTGAGCCTTGAGAAACGATGAGTAGAAAAATAATTTGTAGATAAATTCTTAAAAGGGTTACTTTTTATAAATCAGTAAAAGCGTGCGTGCGTGCGTGCGTGCGTGTGTATTGTGTGTGTGAATGGAAATACAAAGACAGTTTACATGAATCACTTGGACAAAGACGTGCGGAGGTGTGGGTGCAGTGCACTGATAATGAACGGGGCCGTTAGAGAAAGGGGGAATCGACAGGCGCGTTTAGACATGGCAGATCAGGGTTTCGCGTCATAGAGCCATAAAGACGTCACTACAGCTTTGGGAACGAAAAATCGCGGTATTGCCATAGAGAATGCGAATAAAAGGTAATTTCGGAAAATTCAGAGTTTCCTCCAACTTATTTCATCCACGGGTCTTTAATTAGTACTGTTACTTTTCCAATTATTTAGTACTTCTTAGTTTTATCTTCCCATTTGGAAATAATTTGGGACAAACCAGTTACAAGGTTATCGCTCTGCTTTGGTTCTCACTCTAAAATATTGTTTCTGATTATTTTATTTACCCTTTCTGTGGCATCTTAGTTCGTAAAGCAAGAAAGGACAGTAGTTTATCCATTTTTTTTCCATTCTATACTGGTCTCCTTTCTGTTACAGATCAATACAACTTTACCCTAGTTTTTATACCTTATCTCAACGTTACTGAATGAATTTGGCACTTCAGTAACACACAAATTTTATCCATCTCTCTTTGTTGCTAATGTAATTACAAATACCCGACAATACTTTTTACGCATTTTAAATTTCAATTTCAAAATTTTCTTTTCTAATTTCTTGAAATCTTCCCAAAATTGAGGTAACTTTATAATACTGCCAGGACATAAATAAGAAATACTAAGCCATACATTTAATCTCACTTTGCCATAAATAAAACGTCATGAAATAAATACTTTTAAGATTTAGACAATGCATGTTAGAAGGTGAGATAATGATGAGCGTTGACCTTGTTATTTTGCAGCATCAAGATCGTACGAGTTGAAAATCATAAAATTTATACTTAAACTAGATTAGATTGCAATAGAAAAAGTATATATATATATATATATATATGGATGTGAGATTTGATTCCTTTTTCTGTTCTTGAAAGCCTGAAATGTAAAATATCACATGGTCTTCTAATGTACTACATGCAGGGTGAAATTGGGATCATGAAAAATTACGATTAATTGAGAATAGATTAGAAATGAATAGAATAGAAATTAAATTAGGAGAAAGTTCCAGTTTAGATTATTCTTCCGCATATTTTGTCATTGTTTCCCATTGTCATTGTTTATTTCTAATCTAAAATATATTTTATTTGAGCTATTTTTCAAAATTCATATTCAAATAATGGTATTTAATTTTTGTATATGCATATATATGATATTTAGAGTTACTTAACCAAATACATTCTTTAATGATTATAACAAATCTGCCTGCTGTGAAAATTATTAAGAAACGACCTTAATTTTTGTAGAATAAATGATTAAAATAACTGTGATACAGAATAAATTAAATAACAGATAAAGAGCAGTTATTTTGATGCTACATATATGTTTCGTTTTGGAGTAAATACTTAAATTCAGTAAGACCGTTGTGAATTAAATTACTAATCTCGAAGTTGTCACATAATGGCAAGTAAAACCAGCCTGCTCTAGTATATAAAATCTCTTCTATAACTGAATCTGAAAATATCTCCAGTTTCAAATTCACTATTATTTCGAATATTGGAGTTACAAACTTGACTGGACGAATCTTAAAATGTCCTCAAAGCAATGAAATATAGAATTTTTTCATTTACATATCAGGGAAATAATGACGTAGACGTACGTTTATGACGAGATCCCTCTCAATCGAATATCAGTCAAATTCTGCATCCAGAGGACCAAATGGCCGAAATGGTCTCTATCTTCCAGATTCGGAAAATCTTGAGATTTTATGGCCAGCAATCCAACAATAATTTCTGTAGCCTTTCTAATGACGATTTCTTCTACATACTTTGCAGAATAGTTAGTGGTAAAGTGTTGTTAAACACTTCAATTAACCATTTAATGGACAATGAACTTAACCGAATTTAAAAGTAGGGATTCCAATACAAAGAAGATTCATTTATATTTGTATGAAGTAAACTGCTGTTGAATTATATTCTAATATGGATTTCTGATCATCATTAGCGTAAGGCTGGCTTATACTGCAAATAAAAGGAAACAGAAGAATTCTATAAAAATTTAAATTTCCATTATCAATCATGTATTAATGAGTAAAATCAAATTAGACAGCCTTTACATGAAATATAGGGGTCATATCTAAAGTTTGATGTGCAAATATAGGTCTAATTTGTTTGCTATTAAGAATATTGTGCATTAATAAAGGTACTTTCGGAATTATATATATATATATATATATGAATATATCATCAGAGAAATGCATTTGGAGTTTCCAAGAGAAATAAATATATTCAACCTTTAATACGAATACGGATTACCTAGCCCATTACTAAATCTAATTTTCTAAAATGGTGCAAATAAATAATCGTAAAAGCATAAAAACAAACTGATTCTAAGCGTAAAGAGACAAAATACAGATATTGCAAATGCGAATAAATAGTAGTTGGAGTCGTATTATTCAAGAGCACTGACAGTTACACTCCTTACTATGTCTTGGCTAACTTTAGCCAAGCGTGATTCATTTCATGTTAATTAAATAATAAAGCCGATCTCATATCTATAATTGCATTATAGCGCCCGCCTACTCAAGGATCCAAAACAGGAACATGCTCATTTTGATACATATACTGGCTATGATACTACTTGAGGTATGCGTTGACAGTCAGACCCTTTATTATACACGCAGAACTAATAAAATCAATATTTTTTAATGCGACCTAGTTACGCAAATTACACAATTATAATGAAATGGGAAATGGTAAGAAAAATTGATCAAATGGTGAATATTTATAAAGAAAATTGCCTATTTAACTCTTAAAATGTGATTTAAGTAGTGGGAATAAAGAGGAGTATTTTAAAAAGTAACGTATTGAATGCAAATTTTGCAAAAACCAAATTTTGAGTTTTCATATCAGTTCAATGTTGATGATCGAGCCATTGAGTAAATTGTCATTTTTTTACTATTTGTCAATAATATTGCCGTTTATAATAAAAAACACAAACTCCTAAATATATATGTTCACCAAAAAGAGATAAAAATGGATTGTTTTTATTTCATTCATCACCTGATATATTCTGATTAAAATTGCCAAAATGTTCTCAAAATAACGCAGTCGGTGCAGGTTTCTTCATATTTTTAAATGGATGGTAATGCAATACAAATTAAAATTTAATTACCCTAAATTATGATATAATTATTTTAAATAGAAGGATATAATTTTACTTGAATACATAAATAACACTTGGATAGACTTTGGCCTTTATCATATGGGAAAGTTGAGATGTGAAGGATGAATCCCTTTTCTCGGATATATTTTATCTTACACATCCCTAATTATCACTAAATTTAATTATCTATATAGTAATGTCTGTAAACTTTTAACCTTTCCTGTGACCCCATGCACTCTATAGACCAACATCGTGTATCCTCAGCTGGCCTATTTCTCATCGATTGGAAAAGGTAAACATACTTCAGACGATAGTAGCAGACACCGTTTAATTAACCCCGCTATTAATCAGTCCTGTCTGCACTGACCCTTCCTTTTCCTACAATCATTCCGACCAATTAACCACGCATACAACTGTATCCTTATGCGTGTCCTCACCCAAAGTCTCGATTATAAATAGCCTCCATCAGACACACGAGAGAACACACCAAGGGACCCTACCTCGTCCAACGCCTCTTTCCATAGCTCCGTCCTTCTCCAATCTCCTATTTCTCTATTGAGACTCTGTACTGGACTGTATTCAATATAACCTGGTCAACACAATCCCTGTGTTGTTTTCTTTTCATTTACTGTTAGCCAACTACCGCTACAAACTGGTGAAATACTCCTACCACAAATTGGTGACTCTGCCACTACAAACCGGTGACCCTCAACATTCTGGTGGCCCGCTACAGATGTTTAGGCTCATAACTCGATTATTAATCGGTATTTATTATCGAAAGCCTCGAATGATTTACTTGGAGTGTATTAAGAAGTGATAAAATCCGAGTTGATAGCATTATAGCATAGGCTATAATCAAATCTTTAATAATGCATATAACTATGAAATATCATCACTAAATTTATTTTTATGGTCGCCTTGGTTCACTTCCTACACTTTGCAAAATTTCGCTAAAAGTTCTCAAGGTAATGTAAAAGATATAGTTTTAAATAAGTGATACTGTTAGACTGTCTTTGTTCAGGATCTTGATGAACCAGTGTTCAACGGTTACTGTCTTTCCCTTCTATTTTTTGGACGTGTAGGAAGACAGTATATATTTTTAAAAGTTTCAAGGCGGAAATATTATACTGATATAGGAAAATAATTTTATTAAATATTTTCCTTAAGAAAATGAGTTCTTTAAAATTTGTATTTGCGATATTTCTCATGAACCTTGTATTTATATTATTGGCACATTTGTACATTTCAAATTCATCATCAACTTTCGTAAGGCGCTGTAAGATAGGCGGAACTTAGATAAAAGGGTCTACCGCAGACATTTTATAAAGGGATCGATTGGAGGTAAAAGCATTCACTGGGAGGTTGTGGAATAGGGAGAAGAAGCTAAAAAAGTGGGCAAAGAAATGGCTACGTCATGCACGCCATTTGTGCACGTAACAGGACAGTATATAGTTGGAGGCTAGTTTCATATATATTAGGCATTTCGTCAGCGTATTTCATTACCATTAGTCCATCTACTTATTGGCATCGGGAGATTCGGTGTTTTGAATAACGGATCCTACCAGTTGGTGTGGTCGCTGACTTAGCCTAATTTCGGTTAACTTCGCAGCCTAGGTGTTTGTATCTTGCATGCCAAACTGACTATTGGGTTCTTCCTGCCCATCTTTATCTGAAACTAAAATATCGGACCTTTGTAGATAGTAATGATAGTAATGTTCTTAACATGGATAATTATTCGTGTAAATCACCTATTTCAAACACAAATACATTATAGGCCTCTCATAAAACGGTTAATGCTATATATGAAAACATTTTACCAAAATTTTCCTTTAAATTATCAGTCAGAGATCTTCATTAATACATAATTTATGAAATATAATAATGATAACATACCCGTTAATCTTTTCGAAAAAGTTCAAATACTTTAATCTGAATGTCACAAACGTGTCAAATTTTGAACGAAGCCATATCTCTTGCTACTATTAATATTTAAGGAAAGAATATGTTTGACAGTAAAAATTAATATATTTCATATATTGTGCTTGTCATCTATACAATTTTTACTGCGCATTTTAAAACAACATGATTATTGTTTACATCGTATCAAAGTTAAGCACATTCATTAATAATTAATAAAAAAACATAAAACGTACTTATTTTAACATCTAAAAGGCAACTGTTTAAATTAATTCAAAAGTACTTGAATGGAATATGTCTAAGCAAATCTTTTGTATAAATAGACAATGTAAAGATAAATATATTAAATGTAGAGCACAAAAAAGTCTTCTGAACTTCCACAACCCAGAAAAAGAAAATTCCTTTGAATTTTTTACTAAACTGCCGAAATACCGATCGCGCTAGGACTTCTTGCCCTTTTATCCTTCCGTGCATTATTTATTGAAGCATTCTGCATTGACAATAATACAGGTCAATCCGGTCATGATAACTCAGGAAATCTGACCTAAAAAGACACTTCAATGTTAATAACTATACGAAATGTTAAGCGAATGTCCTAAATTTATAGAAAATGTTGCTTTTGGATGTTTTAATAGTGGTAACTATTTGGAAGGAATAGAGAAAACCCAAATTCTACATTTATTATTATAAACAGCTTAACATATTGGACAAATTTCTGGAAATATTTCTCACAAAATTTTTGAATCAAACATTGATCTAAACAGTTTTTATGCACAGTTATTTTTTTTAATGTTTGAAGGGTTCATTAACGCACAATGTGACGTAGCAGTTAACAAGCACCCCAGGCGGTCATAGTTTTGATGCCTACAGGCGCTGTGCCATTCGAAACGTCCACCGATACCAGTTAAGTCTGGTTAATAAATAAATTGTCAGAATTCGATTTTCTCACTAAAGAAGCTACATGAAGATGCTCTAATGCCCAAAATGGCCATGGAAAATGCTAACCTGAAGGGCTTCGGTCTTGTTCGTAAAGAGCAATTCTAAAACGCATTTCGGACTGTAAAATCAGACTTACCAAATATTTAGCACAACAACTGCCCAAATTTTGGAAGCAATTCTTAAATAATTTCTCTACAATGGGTTTCCAAAAATTGTGAATATTATTTCAAACCTAAATCCACACCCATCAAAATTAAAATAGGCTTTGTGTCGTATCTGTTTTAGATGTTGATTTAAGTTTACTGTTGATTAATTTTCTACGAAATATTTCACCGTCAAATTTTTCCTTGACCTCTATTTCTGAAGAGACTGCTAACTGTAGGTCAAATTAGTCTAGCCGGCTAACATCCTACTACCTGAACCATCTGACTATGTCATCCAAATGAATGATACTAAAACGCTCGACAGTATCAATTGTTGAGATATCTTTTCCAACTAGATCATATGAAAGTTCTGACTTTTCAAATTTAAATGCTTGCTTTGTATACCGTAGGCCGCAGCTTGCAAATAACTCCATATTTACATTTCCTCACCCTCACCCTATACGTGGATCAGGATGATCTTGTAATCTCCATCTGCTTTCCGATTGTACCCAGGGGAGATACTACCTCACAATTATGTGGATGATTTATTTTATCCTTCTACTTATAGAGTGAGATCACTTCCGGGACTACACATGCATCGGTCAAACACTTTGTCATGTCATGAATGTCACCCATTTCTACCTATGGACTTTGTGAACTAAGATCTTATTCGAATCGGAACTGGGTTTCAAGAATATACAGTTTAACTTAAGCCAGTAAAATATTTTCATCTAACAACGCAAGACTATCAATTCAGACAAAGGATGTAGGCTGGAAGCCTTAAATATTGTACCATAATGCTATCCTCAAGCAAGCAGATTCAGCCCATTTCTTTGAGCAATGGTGGTTAAGTACAAAATTTTGGAATAATAGGAGATTTACAACTGATTAAAAAGACTCCCGCAACGCAATCGAAATTGTTTGGTCAGATACTATTAAAACATAATATCAATTGAAAAAATACTCAGATCTTCAAAATACACCCTAATTCAAATGTGTAAAATAAAATATTGTACTTTCATTCACTCCTTTAAAAAATGAGTACCATTCTCTGACACATTTTTATCAAATTAAAGGTAAATAAGCATTCATTTTACGAATAAAATGACAATAATGAATGAGCAATAGTAAATTGCCAATTCAGAAAGATTAAAATCATGGGGAAATTTTTAAATACATATTGAAATTTAAAAAGAAATGGATGCTGTGTCTTGTTTCAATCGAAAAATGACTCTGCAATTTAACAGTAAAGGTTATATGATCTCTTGAAGGACTTAGAGTATCAGGTTGTAACAGAAGTTTTGTCCAATTCTTGAGCTATGTATTTAGGGCTCGATTACTTCAATTTAACTTGTTAATGTTGTATGCTTATCCATGTTAATTAATAAAATATTATTTCTTCTTTCAGATTGTGTGATAATTATCGTTATTAATGACTATTTCTAGCCCTTATGTACACTCTAAATAAAGAGCATATCAGGCATATATAACTGTTTGAATTTCATCGAGGAAATACAGCAAGCTCTCTTTGAGCAAAAACACTCAAAGACACTTAGGAAAATGATGTTGTGAATGAAAAGATCTGCAGGAGGTGGTTTTTTGTGGGTGGTTTCAAAAAGGATGACTTTAGCCTGAAAGGCGAACCGGGAGCAGAATGCTTAAAAAACTCAATTCTGAGCAATTGGAAGTTGTCATTGATGAAAATTCAATCTACACTAATAGAGAACTGAGCAAAACCTTTAATGCAAGTCGCCATATGGCCATATATAGGGAAATGAAGAGACTTGACTGGGAAAGTCTCAAAGGCTGGGAAATGGGCCAACCCACCCGATTTGTCAGAAGTGAACAAGCAACAGTGTGTGACCTGTTGTGTTTCACTGCGTTCTCGTGAGCTGAACTTCAGGCATCTTTTTTAGACGGAATCATGACTGACAGCGACGAGAAGTAGTTGATCCCTTACAACAATGTTAAGCTCAAAAGACAGTGACTAAGTCATAGTTCAAAGCCATTTCCAATTCCAAACCAAGACAATTCGGGACCGCACACGAAAAAAATTCTTTTATGTGTATGGTGAGACTTGAAGAAAATTGTTTATCATGAACTAATGGGTGACAATCAACCAACAACATCCGAAGTTGACTGTCAGCAGCTAACTCGTTTAAAAGCAGCTTTAGAGGAAAAAGGACCCTCTTTGATCAATCGAAAAGGAGTGATTCTGCACCATGACAATGCCAAACTCCACACTTCAAGGGTAACCAAAAATCGCGTTGAAGAAATTGGCTGGGAAATCATGCATCACCCACCATATTCTCCCCATCTTCTCTTGCACCAACCGATTTTCATCTTTTCAGGAGCTTACAGAGTCATTTAATGAGACTTCAAAGGCTTACTTCAAGAGAAGAGGTCAAAATGAGGCTAGTTTCTTGATTAAGTTCAAACAGACAGGATTCTAATAAGAAGGAATTTGAAAGCTTATGCCAAGATGGGAAGATGTAATTAATAAAAGTGGTGATTATATTGAACACCAAATAAATGTATTTTTAACAAAATTTTCACTTTAATTCAATTTTAAAAAAATGGACAGAACTTCTGTCACAACCTGATAGGTCTTTGCTAAATCTAACAGATTTAAAAATTGAAACTTTTATGAAGTAATTTCCAAAGATTCTAAATTTCCCCTTTGATCTGTCGACGCTAAAATTCACGAAGAACAATTTTGATAAATAGCATTTAGATAAAATTTTGTCTTCTTAAAACTTCAATTTTAAAATCTTTTTAGGTATTTCTCTTTATAAACTGAATTGGGCTAAGTAGGATTGGTTTCAAGTAAAATAAAATAATACTTTTATTAATATTGGTGGACTTGCAGCAAAGTTTATTAACTTACTGTTTATTTCCATGAGAGAATTTGGTGAGTTCTATCCCAAACTTAGTGACTTCACCCATCACTGACTCACGAAGATAATTGTCCTCCCCTTTCTTTTTTGCATGCTACCAGACGTCTCATTTATCTACACGATACCCTCATGCGTGGTCTTGGCTCATCTGCATTTTTAACACCCACATCAGTGCTTCATTTTATTTCTAAATAATAATTTCGTTTCTTGAAATTGAAGTTCACATACCACCCACTTATATGCGTTCATATTGGCCATACCGCTTATTAATTTCTATAATAAAATTTAGCACCTTCTTGTGATTATTCACTTCTTGAATTTTCTCCTCTTGGTACTGTGATAATTCAAATACAAATAAGGAAATACATGAATATACTTTTTTACGCCTTCTGGGAAGCTTAGAAATATAACACTTTCCCATTCACAGATCACAAATTCTGGTAGATCAAAGAGAAACCTTTTCACAACTTTTTGTCCTTTTAAATATTCTTTTCCAGCTGTAACTTACAAAATTTGGCTTTAAAGCTCATATTCATGATAATATTTTCCTTTATTTTGGTAAACTACCTTAAATTTGGAATAATTATGAAACACACATCCAGCATCGCAAAAATGAGAGTAGTGGTTGCATTGTCGATTTTTTTACAAACCCTACGAAAAATTTTAAACTAAGAACTTTCGAGTATTAGTTAAAACAAAGCGGTCATTTAACTAATTTTGAAAATCAGACTGGATCATTCACTATAAACCAGGCCAAAATTTGTAACTGATTATAAATGAAATACTTATAGGCAATAAGGAGTGAATGTCAAGCATTAATTTCGTCTTATTTTAGGTCTTTGCCTATTTTGAGTAGGAGTAAATAAAGGCGTTAATGAAGAGCTTAAAATTACCATAAAGTCTGCAACCTACAGTAATTTTTTTCAAATCTAAGTCATTGAAGTGAAGTACGTGGTCCAAATGTATGAACCTTTAATGAAGATTTACCTGAAGTCCACTGCATGCACGATGTTTATAATTATACCTTATTGCAAGAGACCTGTCGGAAACAACCGTTCCAGCGTTCGATTCAATATACTGCTCTTTTTATCAAGAAAGTATAAAAAATCTTCAGCTTCAACTACCCAATCATTGATAGCAATAACGATGGCTTTAAATGACTGAAGCGATTTAAAGTCGTTTTCATCAAATAATTATTCCATTCCCCATGCCACCCATTCCGATATTTTAATTGCATTCACGAAATCAGGCACACTTTAAGAGCTAAAAAAATAAAATTTCTATTCATTTATAGCAGCATCCGATTTTTGCTGGCCACTGGAATATCCCCATTTATACGCTACTCTGAGAGTTGCATAGAATCCAACCCAAAACTACTGAACCCACCCGTCCCAAAATTACCTAAAATTAGAAATCGGAAGTAAACTGTTTGCGGTTCATTTGCTAAATACACACCGTATTTTTGGGGACTTAATTATCATTGGAATATTAACGAACAACAAATCAGGTTGAATGCTTGCAATTTAAGTAATCGCTCTTTCTGTTCGCCATAAAGGAAATTGAGAGTGTCCCGACATTTTGAAATCATGACATATAGTTTTACGATTTTTTAAAATCGACAATGAATGCAAACACAAGCGTAAATAAACGGTGTGGCGAATGATGAAACAAGGCATACACGGAACTATATAGTGACAAATAATGGAATTACCTATTTCTACAAGCTGTGTTACATTAGCTAGAAGTGTTACCGATTAAACTTGATAGATCAAAGGTTGTGATGGTCAAGCACTATTACAAACCCGCTTGATTTACTTTCCTAGAAAAAAATTGTTGCAAAATAGGAAGAGATTGATAGGTATTCTAACAAGACGATATTTTATCTGTCACCTTTGGGAAAATTAAGGATTGTAATAAATCGATGTGGTAAAAATGAAACGGATTTTTAATTTTTTAATTAAAAAAGCGCAATTAATAACACATGAGCGAATTTAGCAGTGTGAATTACAGTGTGATAAATTGCAGGAAACAATGACCACATTATTTTGAGAAATGTCACTTAAATTTGAATTTACGCCCGTTTGGCTGACTTCATGTTTATTTCTTATATAAAATGTACTCTTTCTGCCAACTTGGTTGTATAAACATTCGAAAATTATGATCTTGGTTTGTTTATGCGCAATATCTTATGCCTCTTATATGAAGGCCATTCATTATTGCTTGATTCTTGATGTTTTATATGATAAAACAGTCAATGTTTAGAGATACTTATCAATGCAATATGAAAAAGAGCTATTTTGTAAATACAAATATGAATCGTTACCAATGCCTTTTTTCATTATCAAATATGCGCGAATCAAATTTCTTTATACATAAAGACTTGCAGAGCAGAAAAGGTGATTTATCTGTTAAGAAATCTAATTTGATTACAAAATAGTATTTTTCTTAGATAGGAAAACTATTTTTTGCCGTAAAAATGTTCATGCTTCGAAGCCAAAACTTCTCATTTACACCTCAATTTTTAGTGCTCTCTCTCTAGAATAGTCTAGATTTTAGATAAATTTCAAGTTTGTTGTTCGGTTGGAATCTATTAGCACAACTCGGTGATTGTTCTATGGTTTTTAGGGATCTTCATTCACTACACAACCAGAAAGCTTGAAAGTATTCAACTGTAAATAACATGAACTGGCAGTAAAAGTAATTCACATTTAAAAAGACGTGACATCAAATGTTATTGATTCCGATTAAAAATTTAATGAGTCATTTTTGCTCTTCCAGACCAAAATACCAGGTGTTCAGAAGGTACTACAACGGAAATCTCGGCTAAATACTAGCAAATAAATACGTTGAACAATCTCCGTTTATCAAAAGTCACTGGCTCTGCATATTTTTTAAAGAGATCTTTACATTTTTATCAGTTAAAATGTTACTTTCTATCAGTAGATTCCAAGGCGAACTTCTTGTAGCTTTGAATGAAAAACTATCAGATACTTCCATAAGAAATTATCATTCACTCCATGCATCAACTTTCTTTCATTCGCACTCGCGACGCTTTTACAAAATCAAAGAATCACTTTGTCTGTTTGGAATAGTACGTTATGCATTTTAGTAAGAAGTTGTCGTCTGTAATACGTACTGAACAGTGATAAATTTAGTGGTTTTCTAATGTTTGACACAATATGCAGATATAGTCTTATATTTTGATAGCCGCAACATTACATAATCACCTTGTATTACTTCCAGTGAGTGAACATTCAAACAGTAAGACTCTGAATTAATGCAGAGGTTCATCAGATCACCATGGAAGATGCAGAGTTATTCAACTATTAATCACAACTACAATAATTTAAAATAATTTAGAACTTGGATCTATCTGGCCAAATGTCAAATTTATACCCACAACCAATGTGAATTAAAAAACAATCGAATAAGAATTAAAATAAATGAAAAGCTTCATCCTGCATTATAAAACTTCATTGAGTGGTAATCCCAATAATGTATTAGTTAAAGACATTCTGGAAAATATTTGGTTTTCAATAACTTCAGATGAAATATTTTAAAGATAGGTAATGAAAAATGAATCGCGAAATACTTGTTAGATAATTAGTGCTAAAATTTATTTAAATCATGATATTAAATTTTCTTACTATATAAATTGATCAGTAAAAATTGTCCGCTCACGTTATTCAGTGGGCGGTGTTCATGCATCGTTATTTAATTTACTAATTTCCATTTTCAGCATATTTAACACATGGGCTGAAAAGTCCCGGGCCTAACAAAGAAAACAGTTTTTTGGTTCAAAATTAGCT
>CAADRB010000014.1:2611907-2688157 GCA_900708905.1 Hymenolepis diminuta | reverse complement strand
CAAACGCGGCACCCACTTTGAACAGAGCTTTCTCATAGTCAAATGCTCATGCAGTATAAGGCCAACAAGTTCTTTTGATATCTTTACTATGTCAGCTAACTCATGCAACTTCACTTTTCGATCATTCAAAACGATTTTGTCGATTTTTTTATATTTTCTGGTGTCACCGCCTCATTTGGACGTCCACTGCGTTCTGCATCATCGGTGTCTCTACGACCACGTTTGAAGCCAGCAAACCAACGTTTTATTGTTGTTTCTGATGGAGCGGAGTCCCCATAACACTTTTCAAGCCACTGCTTCGCTTGAACGGTATTTTTCCCATTAGAAGCAGTGTAAAATTAAAACGCGAAATTGTTTTTGATGCATTGTTTTGAGAATGACAAAAGTAGCGCCACTCTTAGCACAATAACTCACAAAGTAATGAATAGAATATCATGAAATTTTAACAGCTGTCTTTTGAAGGTTAGTGTTAACTGAAAAAAAGGTGACTGCAATAAAACTAGCGCCATCTATGTGTTTGGCCCGGGACTTTTCAGCCCATGTGTTAATTAATCAGTTCATTGGACATTGACTGATAAGCTTGTGAAATATTTAATTTATTTCAATTTCAACTTAATAATTGATTACGTAAATGTACTGAATGCATTAGACAGATGAAACATTTGTGTTCATATCATAAACTAGACTAGATTGATGTGAAGGCAGGATCTGGAGACAAAATGCACTCATTTTCCCCTTTATTTTCCAATTTCAATAAGGGCCAGAGAGAAATATATAAAATATATATATATATATATAATATATATAAGTCCTTTTACTTCTATAATGAAAATAAAAATAAAACAGTTTTAAGAATAAAACGAGAAAATATATTCCGAAAATTTTTGATGTAAAAATGAGCAAAGGATAAAAATCTAAGTGTCCATATATGTATAATTATTATTTACAATTTATACAGGTAATATTTAGAACCGAAACACGTAAACATTATGACAAAGCATAAATAAATGGTTAAGTAAATTATCATTTTTACAGTGGGCGTCTGAGATCCGCATATTACAACAAATAGAACAGATGTATGGTTAACATTTTTTTAAAAATTAGTTCATTTAAAAGCATTACTATTGTAAAAAGGTGCAATCTCCAAATCAACTTAAATTAGCATTTTCTGCTTTGTCTCAAACTGAACTCAAGACTCTCCATTCATCATATCTTGCTCCGATCTGTGCCGTATATTTGGGTGGCGATGAATCACTATTAGACCTGTTTTTTTACGCTGGGATCTCCATAGTATTAAGCTACTTTACGTACGCTTGAAAAGTAACTGTCACTAAGTTGCCAGCCCCATTTAAACTAATTATAAAAATAGGTGAGTAGCTGAAAGCATCCCTTCAAGATGGATTAAGGCGGGATGGCTTGTTTCTAAGGGATTTAATCGGCAACGGGAGATATAGTTATGTGTTCATACCCGTAAACGTAGGACATTAAGCACACCTTACTCTACACCCAGAACAGAGTGCTAAAATTTTCGAATATCAATATTAAAGTTCCATCATTGCATTGTACTCTTGAATTTGAATTCATTTAGCAAAAGAGGTCAATTATTTTGTCTTAAATTGAGAAAATTGGGCTCCGATACCTATGAGGCATCAACAGTCAGATTGAAATTTTTTAAAAAGGTAGCATGCAAATATTATTTGATTCGGGTTACAAATATTTCAAAACGCTTTCTCATTGGAAATGGCCAGCTAGTTTTAACATCTGTTTATAATGAAACAGCCAATAAAACGTGGGAAGTACAACTATAAATTGCTTTGCAACAAGCAAATGTGTAGTGCGAAAGATATTGGTAATTATATAAATCCTGGACAACAAGATTTTCTTTAAGCAAATAATGAAAATATTTTTTTTCATAGAGATTAGTGATAAATATGGAGACTCCTGTTCATCCTCCTGATGATTATATAATAAATCGCGATTGGAAGCCAGTTGGGGATGAGTCATCAAATCCCCATAAACGGACTGAGGCTGGCCAAATCATACTATTATGAAGTTATTGTTTTTATATATTCTATAAATAAATTCCATAATATTTTGTTTTTTGCGTATTCTAACAGTTATTTTTAAATCCAGTCTAATTTTTTATGTATATGATGAAAGATTTAGATTTTCCAAATTGCGAGTTTAGAATTTGTCAAGAGAACAAGTAAACTATTAAATTAATTCATTAAATAATTGCTGTATGGAATTTATCTTCCATAATTTGTCATTTCCATCTATTGAACATTTGTTTTCTTATTTGGTGTTTTCTTCTCGTAATTTTTCTACACTTTTGAGCTTGAAACGTGTTTATTTATGATACATTTGATTTATGTTTAACTATTTTTGTTGATTCAATAACTGAAACATTTCTTCTTTTTATGTAGATCACTAAATATCGCCTTTTTCAAAAGGACTAATATCATTAATGTAGAAGATATCATTTCTACCGTAAATGGCAAATGAAAGATTTCATTTTTATCTGATTGATGCAATCCAATAATCCATTGAGAGGAAAGGTCATGGTGATCGTACTTACTCAAATGAATGAATTTTTTATACATGCATATATAAAACATGGATTTATATTGAATTAATATATATATATATATATATATATAATAGACTTTGGATTAATCTAATATATCTAATTTCATACCAGTTTTATAACGGATATCTTAATTTTAATTAAAAATAGCTTAATGAAGTTTTAAACGAATTTGTTTATGATAAATTTCCAACAAAAAGGCATTATAAAGACATTTAAAGCAATTCTGCATTAATCTATTCTAAATATCCTGAAATATTGACGATTCGCCTCCTAAAGCAACAGAGCCTTTTTAGTCATGGAACCAATGTATGCATGTGTTTCACTGATTTGAAGTTAAAAATTATATCAATCCGGTTACATACCCCATTTTAAATTTATAAACATCTTATTTGTCATTGAAATATCACGTGTACTTCAAGACATAGAGCGCAATTAAGTGGGACTTTATTGATTTTCTATATAACTTAAATTTGTCTATTTTCCTTAAAATTAATTTAAGTATCTTGTAAAAAAGATAAAGCTTTCACAGAAATAGCGGACTAATGATGTTCAATTAGCACAGCAATTCATTCGGTCTCTGCTCTGATTATTTCCCTTAGAGATATTGAAATGGATTTACCTAGTTCGCGCATCCGTCATGTCTAGACGAGTTTATTGATTCTCTCTTTTTCAATAACTGTTTCATTTTAATGTAAGCCTGCACTCATATCTTCATGAGCCTCCTCGCCGAAGTGACTCATATAAACTGTCTTTGCTTTCCACTCACATACACACGCAGACACGCTTGTCAGGTATCTGCTCGTACGCCTATCACTCATTTCTTTTCCGTCTTATCTTTCTTCTGCTGCTTCGAATCATCATCGTAGTTTATTCAATACACTTTGGCCTATACAACTCTTTTTGTTCCACTTTATGGAAACGTTGTTTGCTGTTGTTAGCTGCTAGCTATTAATCTTAGCTCCTAAATTAGTGACCTCGAATCTTGTTACTCCAGCAAGCTATATATTTAAATTAACAATTGTAATTCAAAAACGTTATCTTATTAAGTCCTTTTAATTGGGGTGCACACTGACTAAGAAATTCTTTTCAGCCATTACTGTATTTGAACATAAAAATTGGTCAAAAGTTTTATACGATTTTTAATTCGGTGACCCTAACTAGTTCTTTATAATAATACCAGGCTCCATGATCATCATTTAATAATAAATAAATTTACCAAGAAAATATTATCTGCATTTTAATATCACAAGTATATATAATTTGTTTCAGAATGGATTAGAGGTTAACGGTTGTTTACGTAGCTCTCAAAAATTAAATTAGACAAACATAGTTTTCGAAAGAACCAGTAATTAGTTAATATTTATTTAAAAACTTTTATATACATATCTGAATAAGTTCATCATTGATACTTGGCATCTAAAACATCTACTAAAATTAAAAAAAGTGTACACAGAATTTTTTACATTTCATGCTTCAACTTTATTTTAGCAACAAGACTCACCAAAAAATTAGATTTTTCTTTAAAATTTAAAAAACAACACAGCTCAAATTTTAATTGACAACTCAATGGGCATATGATTCTTGAGAATTATAACCATACACAAAGTAATAAGTAGTACTTTCTGAATTAGAAAATTTGATATTATTTTGGAAAATCAAATTTGATCTGCAGTTGCATCTATGGAAAACCTTCATTCCACTTACCTGTTGGTAAAAGTATTTGCACGTATAGCTATACAATTTTGAAATTTAACCATCCTAATTGGAATACCAAGCCGATTACATGGATCGATATATTCTGCAACTGATCAGTATTTCCCCAAAATGCCCGTGCATGCAAAGGTGAATAGGTTTCTAAAATCGCTAGGTGGATTTACCGCAATTTGAGTTATGTTAATAGATTTCCTCTCCATTAGATTTTAATCTATTAACAAAATGTTCTTCTGACGGTTTTAAAGGGCACAAAATGACGACTTAGAATCAACATGCCTTCCTTCATAATCAATTACCTTAGTCAAATTACGTAACTCTACTTAGTTGAAAAATCGGTTATAATTCTTGAAGATGCAATAAATAAAGTCTGTAACATTTTTTACCAATTCATTTTAGTTTGATTGCTATCCATTCCTTGTTCTTAAATTAAAATCTGTCACAGACTGAACTTTTGCGTAAATTTACATGGCCTAGTGTGTAGTGCGTTAAAAACTTGCTTGGTTTTTTCCTATTAGGTTTATTATATAGCAAACAGATATGTGCATTTCTATTAAACTTTAAAGCTTCTCAGTATTTATTTTGAATTTATTTAAATAACTCTGGCTTATTTATGGTTTAATGATAAGAGAGATAAGCAGTAGTTATAAGTTAAAGAATATTTTAAATTGACTATAATAATGCGGCAATTTGTTCACTATTTTTTGGTAAAATGGCAATATACAAAATATTATCTACAGCCACCAGATAGGGTAAGCTGAAATCTATAAAAGAGAAATCTGTGATTTTGCAATATAGTGTCTTTTGTCGAATCTTTTAGACTCAAGATTAAAAGTGATGGTTATTTGGCTCCTTGAGTCTGGAAAGCTGAGAAAAGTTAAGTTCTTATAAAATTTATGTACTGAATAAGATTCTTCAAAATTGTGCTTGCTGTCTTATATGGTATATAATTGCGATTACAATACATCTAAACTTATTTAATTTAGTCAGCTATAACAAATTTACAGTGCACATGGATTTGAATTTGTTTTTAATGACAGTATACCGTTCGTTTTATTTTATAAGCGTCATAATGAATTCTAAAATATTAAAATGATAGCAGAGAATCAAAAAAGAAAACATTTTGCCAGAATACGCTAATGCTGGTGGATAAATGCATTAACCGGATATGATTTTCAATTCATCATGCACGACAGAAATTTTCCCTCCGACAAGTCTTTGCATTTTGGCTTTGACAGAACAGCGATACATAACACTGATACTAAATTATGGCAGTTTATAGAAAAGTTGTCGGTTGATTAGGCTATAAAGTCAATAAATGTAAATAGATAGTTAAAAAGTCATCTCTACAACGGCATTCTCTGTATTCTTGAAATAGTTATTCCTTTGAAGTGGCTAGCAACTATATCCTGCTATGCACCAAATGCAATACTTGGATTGCTTTTCACAACTGTCTTCTCTTTATCTTACAATGTGTAGAAGGGATTAATAAAAATCAGAAATATATAGTCTGAAAAGTATCTGATGATCTAGGTGGAAAAATCTTCCAAATTTATCATCCTGATATGAACTTGTAATAACGTGAGGGTCATATCGATCGAATAGGTAGCATAGATGGAATAAGTTAAGTCACTAATGTTGCCAGATCAGTTCGGAGGTGGCAGAGTGGCCACCCCAGTTTATTAATTAGTAAATTAGGTTTATATACAAAACATTTTTTTGTTAGACGTCAGTCATGTCTCGCTGTCGGTGTCTCGGCGTGATGATCGACATCTGTTTAGGTATCAATGTGCAAACACACAAACACACAGCGGGACCGCCTGTGGACACTGTAGTGGAGATCTTATCGCCAGTCAATCACTTCCAATAGCTAGGTGTTGACAGACATCTGCTGGCTACAGCAGAACTCGAGCAAGCTTCTCTATATTTAAACTCTGTATCATCTTCACAAGATGCACTAGGTAAGTAGCTTAGTCAAAACATCTGCAATTATGAAAGATTTTTTAGGATGGGCTGTTAGAATTCATGTGTTTTCCATGATTGAGAAATTCTCAACAAATTGGAATCTATCTCTGATAATAACCGTCTTTCAATCAGGAGTCCTAATTATCTGTCTCAGAGTTATCTGAGTAAAAATAAATAAGGTTCTGTTTCATTTGAAATATTATGTATTTTACATTTCCTTTGTTTGACATTCATTTAAGTCGATTTCTTTAGTTTGAGGACGAGATAAGAGGTACACCATGTTATCCAGTGTTTTAGCTCCCGTTAGATCACAATTTCATCTAATCTGAAACTTGTGCTAAATTTTGCTGAAAAGTACAGTAGGTCTAAAAGCTTTCCCAATACAATTTAGAACATTTTCTTTATTCTTCTTTCTTTTCTTTTTGTTTTTTTCTTTTATTTCGTCCCCGGGACTAATTTAATACGTACAAAGAAAATAAATAAACAAGAATTTTTACGTTATAATAACATAAAATGACTAGAAAGAAATTGGATTAAATTAGAGAGATTAATTGTGTAATCAGTCTGTTTAACCTGTGGAGTTTACAACGCTACCAAGGCTGATCAGGGGAGTCTCAAGTGATCTAGCGTATACTGAAAAGTGTAGGCGTGTTAATGATCTTGTAACGATCAAGCGCAGCCGTGTATGCAGAGGTCTTCCCAGTTAATCAACGGTCAATATTCCTACAGCTTGAAATTGATCATGTTTAATAACTAAGCATGTTGATAGCATTAAGATAAGTGTAATAAACTCTCACCGTTCAACAACTTCTTTGTTCTTGCAACTTTGGACATAGCCTGACCAATCTTCTGGGAAAATTTATACAGGATGACTCTGCTAGAGGCTAATTGTACCTGAGAGCAACTAATTAGACTTCTGAGAGGATTACTAAGGTATAGTAAAAAGGCTTATTTGTGTAATATCTGTTGCAAACTTTGTTACTAATGATATCCTTTTTGAAGGCTAATCTTAAGGAAAACTCATCTTAAGAAAGATTTTTACACTCCTTAAAGTAAAATGATTTAAGTATTAAATGGATAAATAAGGAATATTAACAAAATGTATATAAAGTTTTTATGGATTATTTATTTCGAGCCAGAGGGGTATGAGAATTCAGATCTTAATAAGTAGAGGATGAATAATATTCTCATTAATTTTATGGGGTGTGAATTTAATATATTTTACCATCTATCCATCGGAAGGAACAAAATTCATCCACCATATCCTTTGACTCGCTTTCAATTTAGTCAGACTCTGTGGGGAACGCAGCGAAATATCAGTGAATTAGCGAATTTTAAGAATTTCGTTCATATATATATATATATATATATATGTACCCAAGAAAAACTGCGGCTGCTCGAAGAGCATAACCAAACATTCTTATGCTAAACTATTCATCGAGCCTGAACAATAAAGGGCAGCTCAAAAAACAGAATGGCCTTGCAATCAAACAAATTTTGTGTATTTTAATTTCTATCATAAGAAAATCGAAAACAACATTTTAAAGAGTTCGTTAATATCATGTGCATAAACATATTCAATTTGCACAATAAAGTTCTTCATTTTAATGGGCACTAAATTTGGTCGTATTTTTAAGGAAATAAGGTTGCTGAAATGATATATCGTAAGTCCTTTCACTAAAATTATCTATACATATGGATAATTTTTGATCACTCAATTGAATTACCACTTGCAATTTGATATCGCACTTCCGACTTATGAGTTGGCTTGTAGTTCACTATTTTGCCGTTAAACTTACTATTCAACTCCCTGTTATACTGCAACTAACAATGATGTGTTTTCTTTATACAAACAGATCTCCGGGTTAGAGGTTTTTTACTCGATTTATGTGTTTGAACAGGTTTTGCCTTTCTCATTAAACCGTTAAAATTAAATAACAGCTTGGCAAATATTAGGCCGCTTATATGAAAGACAATCAAAAAATAAAATACATTTGAGTTTATGACTTTAACGTGGTATGATGATTCACACGAACAAAAGTGTAAATTTTAGGGAAACGAATCTTTCGAGGAATAAAAGCGATTATTTATGATGATCAATCATCGGAGATTTTTGTACATAAGCCAGTATCAAACGAAAAACTCATTTATGAATTTGCATTATTTTGCTTGCAGGTACTACCTAATAAACATCATGATTAATTGAAGAATATAAAGACCTTCTTAACAGTTCCAGAACATGTCATAAAGGATGCACGATTAAAAATAACAATTAAAATAATTGATAATCAAACTGTATCTACTCCTCTTATTGTACTTAGATGATTTCTAACTCGTTAAACGAGAAAATATGTTTTTTCTTTAGAATAAAGTTAAATTAATCATTTATCATATAGAACGCATTAAAAACAATTAATAAATATATTCTTTCCACCTAATGCCTTTAAAAATTAATTTAGTGTGGGAAATATAACAACGTTTCTTCATTCTATAATTTGTTTAAAGTGACAAAAAATATTTGATATATGAAATTGGTATGCTCGCGGCCAATCAGCGAATTGATCGTTTTGTTTTGTAGAAGCCATATTTGTCGGAAAAATTGTGCTATAATAGGGACAAATCCAAATTGGTCTATGCAAATAAATGAGGGTTTTCTATAATGTGAGCACGAATTGGATTGGAATTATATGTAAACTTGTGGATCTATTGTTTAATTTACCTCTGTGTTGCTCCTTTTTGCACGTTTTTAAATTTTAATTGCAAGCCTTATTTTTCGAAGTTGTCACATGAGTGTACGCATGTTTTTTCGTAAAAGATGTTAGAAATATAGAAAGTTATTGTTACTGCATGGCTCGATAATTATTTTACTAAGTCTCAATTATTTTTACATTTTAGCAGTTTAATGGATAAGGAATCACATCCGGATTTGTCACATGCAAATTTGAACTATCAGAACAATAATTTTAGTCACTCAAATTCTTTAACGAATTATCAAAACTCTACAGATCGTTCACATCTACAGCAGCAGTACAGTGGCAATTCTTCTCAACAAGTGCAGCACGTTTTACCGCCTCAGGTATCAGACAGCGCTCGTTGTACATCTGAGGGTTCTTGTGCTCCTGTCGTTCCTGGATCCTCTTCCCTAAGTCCTCGGCTTGCTCCAAGTCAAGGCTCCGTGTATATGACTGCCCAGTCTTCTCAAGGTTTAAATACCTACTCAGAGGCGAATAAGCCGCCAAATCAGAGTTTTTTCGGTTTGGGCGGATCCGCTGGTCCCTCAAATCAAGGAGGAGCTGCTTATGTTCCCCAAACAAATCTCCAAAGTACCTCTTCGGCTGGTCCTGGCTTTAATGCTGCTCCCGGTTATCATACCTCAATGACGAATTCAACTGTACAGAATACTTCCTCAGGATCTTCATCTGCTACTGACCTTGAAAAGCGACAGTTGATACAACAACAACTCCTATTGCTACTTCATGCTCAATGTTGTCGTCAAGAGCAAACGCACGCAACACCCTGCACTACACCCCATTGTCGCACTATGCGAAATGTCCTTCAGCATATGAAAAACTGCACCGAGGGAAAGAATTGCCGCAAACCCCACTGTGCATCTTCTCGACAGATTATCTCCCACTGGAAGAACTGCAGCAGTCGGGAATGTCCCGTTTGTGGTCCTTTGAGACGAAGTCATCAGCAAAGGACAATGGCAGCTGCTGCAGCCGCCAACCAGCGTCCACCTGGTGGTGGCCAAGGTGGTACCCAAGTCATACCTTCTACCTCTCAACCATCAAGTGGTGAAATGAATGGCGTTTCTACCCCCATGGGTCAACCTCCTCAACTAGCTATTCGTTCTCCTGTTCCACAGAATGTGAGGAGACCAGTACAGGCGCCTCCTACAACTTCTACACCTCAGGTTAAATCAACAACTCAACCTCCATATTCTCAACAGCCACCAGTTCCCAATTCTAATCTTGCCTCCTCTACTACACAACCACAAGGTAGCGGTGGTGGTAGTAGTAGTGGAGGAGAGGGTAGTGAACAAGCTGATTGGCGAACGGGAATTAACTCGGAGCACCGGGATCATGTAGTCCGTAGAATGTAAGTTTTCTCTTTTTCTTCTAACACATTATTTTTAGTGTGAAGTATATTCTACCTCAACCGGATCCCGCAGCATACAGTGATCCCAGGATGACAAACTTGATAGAATATGCAAAAAAAGTGGAAAATGCTACCTATAATATAGCTAACAGTAGACCGGAGTACTTTCAGCTCCTCTCAGAGAGGTGTTACAAAATTTACAAGGAGTTAGAAGAAGCGCGGCGAAGGCGAAAAAATGCGGCAACATCTGGAAATGGATCTACGTCTCTTGCCACTAACGATTCAACAACGTCAGCGTCTAATGTTTCAACAAATTCTGTTGACTCCAGTGGTGGTGGAATGACTCAAAATCTCGGTTCTGTTGCCTCAAGCGGTGCTGTTGGTTCATCAACCATGGACTTTAAACAAGAGCAGGAGAGTTTTGGATCCGTCAAAAAGGAAGAGGATATTAAACCGTCACTAGCCTCCTCTTTTATAGCGGATTCAAATAAATCATCAACTTCCTCTTTGTCAAAAGATGTGAAGGTGAAAACAGAGGATTCTATCGGACCTATTGCCACAAGTAGTGCATCACTCAATGCAACCTCCTTTAGTGATAATGTCAAAATTGATGAGTCTAAGTGGAAAAAGTGGTCTAGAGAGGAGCTTCTTAGGAACTTTTTGTGTCTCCACGAGGAAGTGTATGCCGATAAAAATGCGGAGTGGTTTCGTGATCCTGTCGATCCTGTCGCTTTGAATATACCTGATTATCTAGAGGTTATTGAGCACCCTATGGATTTATCTACAATTAGGAATAATCTAGAAGATGGCGTTTATAAAGATCCATGGGAAGTATTGAACGACTTTCGTTTGATGTTCAACAATGCATGGCTGTATAACAAGAAAAATTCGAAGGTTTACAAAATGTGTACTAAGGTAAAATTTCATACTTCCCCTAACTTCTCTTTCTCTTTAGTTGTCGGAGTTGTTTGAGAGTCGAGTTGATCAAGTTATGCAGGCGATGGGATTTTGTTGTGGACACGAGTATTCGTATCAACAAATACTCTACTGTAGTTCTGCTAATGTCTGCACAATTGGTAAAGACGCTTTCTACTACATGTACACCAATACGTAAGTTAATTATTATTTCATTCATTTATTCCTTTGTGCAGTGACAAGAGCGTTCTTATCTGTGATACGTATTACCAATGTGAAAAGTGTTTCAATGAAGCTGGAGATGAAATTTTGCTTGCAGACGAAGTTAATCAAGCTCCTGTGTAGGTTGTCAATTTTGCTTTTATGCGTCTGCTTTTCTAGTCCTGTCAGAAAAGAACTCTTTGAACGGAAGAAGAACAATGTGACTATCGAAGAAGCCATAGTCTATTGCAAGGAATGTGGCCGTCGCTGGCACAAAGTTTGCGCACTGCATATGGACGAAATTTGGCCGAATGGATTTGTTTGCCCGGGTTGTCTGCGTGAACATGGACAGAGGCGAAAGGAGAATCGTTTTACTGCCAAGAATTTGCCCACAAATAAGTTGAGCAATTTCCTTGAACGAAGGGTTAATGATTTCTTGAAAAAGAAGGAAGTCGGTTCACGGGATGTTACCATTCGCGTTCTAGCCAGTTCAGATAAGACGGTTGAGGTGAAACCGCTCATGCGAAATCGTTTCACCGAGAGTGGAGAATTGTCTGAAAGTTTCCCTTACCGTCTAAAGGCTATCTTCGCTTTTCAAGAGATCGATGGTCAAGATGTTTGTTTCTTCGGATTGTATATACAGGAGTATGGTTCGGAGTCACCACAACCAAATAGACGACGCGTATATGTAGCTTACTTGGATTCTGTCTTCTATTTCCGTCCCAAACAGTATCGAACGGATGTATATCATGAAATACTTGTGGGGTATTTGCATTACGCTAAACAACTGGGCTACACAATGGCACACATTTGGGCCTGTCCACCAGCAGAAGGCGATGATTACATCTTCCACATGCATCCTGTCGAACAGCGGATACCGAAAGCTAAACGTCTGCAAGATTGGTACAAGAGAATGCTCCAAAAGGCAATGATTGAAGGAATTGTAGCAGACTTTAAGGATATACTCAAGGACGCTATTGATCATCATCTTGTCTCCCCTACTGAGATACCTTACTTTGAAGGTGATTTCTGGCCTAATACTCTGGAGGAAATTTTACAGGTTTGTTTATTTGTACTTTAGCTACCTGTTTTTTAAATCGTCTCTGTATATCGCTCACGTATCTTTCCCTGTGATAGGATTTGGATAAAGAGGAGGAACGCAGACGGCGGGAAGAAGCTCTCGCGGAAACCGAGGATGATGAAGACGGATCACGTGATCGAGATGGTTCCCATGGCGATTTAGACAAGCGTTCAGGCAAAAAGAAAGCGAAGAAGCGAAAGTTCAGCAAGAAAGCTGGCGGTTCGATGACTAAGAGGAAAAAGGCAGATGGACCTGTGGATTGTAATACTGAGCTTACTCGAAAGGTCTACGACACTATGGAGAAGTTAAAGGAGATTTTCTTTGTCATTCGGCTACATAAACACGCCACTACAGCTTCTCTCCCGCCAATTTCAGATCCTGACGCCCTGATTTCTAGTGAATTGATGGATAGTCGAGACTCATTTTTGCAAATGGCTCGGGAGAAGCACCTGGAATTTTCGTCTCTTCGACGTGCGAAGTACTCAACGCTTGTCATGCTGTACGAACTCCACAATGAGGGTAAACAGAGCTTTCTGTACACTTGCAATGTGTGTAAAGATCAAATTGAGACACGTTGGCATTGCAACGAGTGTGATGAGTATGACCTGTGTAATCTTTGCTACAAGACAGAAAATCATCCTCATCCTATGGAGCAATATGGTTTGGGTATTGAGGAGGAAGGCTCTAATAGTAATGGCGAATCTGGTTCAGATCGTCCTTCTGGTACTGCGGAGAGAAAGCCCAACTTCCTTGCTTGTATCGCAGCGCTTATTCACGCTAACATGTGCCGTGATGCCAATTGTCGCAATCCATCTTGTATCCAGATGAAAAAGGTCCTAGCCCATTTGCGGTCCTGTCCTAAACGTTCGAGTGGTACTTGTCCACTGTGCCGCCAACTCATTAGCATGTGCTGTATGCACGCTAAATCCTGTACCAAAGAACAATGTCAGGTGCCATTGTGTCCGCAACTTAAGGATAGGCTTCGTCAACAGCAGTTGCAAAAACGGCGTCAACAAACCAAGTCTCTTCAAAGGAGAACAAACCTTACACGTGGTGCTACTATTGCTGCTGATGCGTCGACGATTCCTTCATCATCCTATCATCCACAGTATGGTGGCCAGGCGAGTGCTGCATCGGTTTCTTCAGCCAACCCGGACATTTCTTCACCCATGTCGAGAAATTCCTCATTTAGCAGTTCTTCAAATGTTAATCGAGTGGGCAGCATGCAGAATATGTCTCTTAATGGTGGTCCCATGAATGTACCTACGGGTACTCCGCGAGCTCTATCTACACCCTCTTTTCCCCCATCCCAAGGTCAGCAGCAAACGAGGATCCCTGCTTCACAAGGCACGTGGACAGACTCGCCTTTGAATAACCAATCTGGAATGTCTACTTCCCAACCTAATTCGAATTTCCGGACTATTAACAACACGGTTTTAGTAACTCAACAAGAAGTGGTTCCTACTCAAGAGCAGTTGAATAATGTCAGACGAGTGCTGGAGGTCATTCGTAGTACTCCGGCGTCTCAAGAGGAGCAGAATAGACAGGTAATCTGTTGCTATTTTTTTGTATCCTGTTAAACAGTATTTTATCTCATGCCTTTTTTGCATTTTTGGTTGTTTAGTTTATGGGGTGGCTCAGCCGTCATCCCGACTACAGGCCGGCTTATGACACACTGCGTAATCGTGGTAGACAAGCTGCAGCAGCAAATCAACAGAGATTGGCTGCCGCTCAACAGGCTAATGCTGCTGGTCTTGTTCGGGCACAGCGTCCACAGACAGTCGTTCAGTCGTCATCACCTGCAGTATTGTCCTACAACGTTAACGTGGAATCGACGAATTCTGTTATCACACCCCAACAACACTCTAGACAGGTGATCACTGGTGGTGGCGTGGGTCAACGTCAATTCGTCCAACAGCAGTTTGCACCACAAATAACTGATCAGCAACAACAGCAGCAGTATGTCATTGCTCAGCCTATGCGAGTTCGAACCTTGCCTGGTGGTGGTGGTGGTGGTGTAATTCAACAACAGCAGAATCAACATCCTGGTGATCAGTCCCAACAACAACAGAGATTCACCAACTTAGTTCGTCCATGGCCCGGTAGTCAGCAGCAGTCACAGCAGATGTATTCAAACAACAGTCCGGTTGGTGGAGTACAGTCCTCAACAGTTTACACAGGAGGGAATAGTGGTGGTACAGCACTTTTAACTACTATTGGTGGAGGCTCTCAACAGCAACAAAGTCAACATCATCCCCAACATCAAGTAATCTCCCAGTCGAGGATTCTTTCTGGAGGTCAAAGAGTGGTTGGTGGTCAATCTACTGCTGCAGTTGTCCATCTCCGAACAGCTGCTCCACAGCAACAGTCACAGCCACAACATATTCTAGTGACTAATCCTGTTACCTCAACAAATACCTCTCAATCACGTCCAGTTGTGACGATGATGCAGCAACAACAGCCCCCGTCTTCTCAGCCTCCGCCGCAGCCACCTTCCTCAAATAATCCTTCGGGCTCGTGATTTTACCTCTTCCTCTCCCGAATATATATATATATATATATATTCATATATATATATATATATATGTATATTTGTGTGGTTTTCCGAATCTTTGTGTCTCCCCCCTCTCCCTATATATCCATCCATCGCATTTCTCTCTTGCGTTTGTTAATGCCGCGCATGTCTGCAGAGCACATTGCCGATATAGGGCTCGCTGTCTATCCTACTTTTTTACCTACTATTCGTATCCCGAAATCATGAATCCTTTTGGGGGTTTCCCAACTCTATACATCTCCCCACTTCCTTACTAAGTCAGTCAGGGATACGCACAGCCCCGTGTTCAGTCATCATCTCTTTTATCTCGCTAAAAAAACGATAAAGACAGTGTCTATCTCTATCCACCAACTTGTACATGTTACCTCCTTTATTGTGTAATAGTCTCAAGACAGTGCTTGTGCTGCGCTAAGCTCTCCCTTTCACAGTGCTGTTTTCCTTCCAATATATAATACGTGTATATATAAATGTTTCCTTTTTGTGTCTCCCTGTGTCCATCTTAATGTCTCCTATCTTCAAGGATACGCGGTGTGAAAATAGTAAGGTGACTGTGTGTATCCCTCAAGTTAGAAAACGAGTTTCACACATATGTCTGTATTCCCTTTCTCTTTTACATGCGTCCCTTTTATCGGCAAAATTGCTTCCAACGCAGCCACAAACACACTGTAAATTGGTTCTCTTTCTCCTATCCCTCTCTAAGACAACTATTTCTACCAGAAAATGTGGGTCCTTCTCTTGGTGCTTGTGTCGGCCGGGATTTGTGATCGTACTTCTACGGAGTAGGCAAATGGCAGCAGCAAGATATCAACTATTTGTACGCTTCGCTTTAAGCTCGATTTTGTTAATAAAATTGGGCTGCAGGTGCGTAGTATTATGTTGGTTTCTTGAGAACTCTTGAGATATTCACAATGTTGGTCTTATTTTCAAGTAATTTTATGTATATCTTGGTAATATGGGGACTAATGTGAAAGCTATGATTTAAGGGTCATTAATGATAGTTAAAGAAGTCTTGATAAGCTGTTGGTTTTCTAGTTTGGGCGATCTTTACTACAAATAAGAGGGGAGATAGGATATGTTGCGGATGCTTACACTAGAAGAGGTTAGGAAAGTGAAGTGTATGGTAGTCATAATAAAGGTCGGGGGAATCGTCGGAAGTAAACAACTCATCTCTGGAGTGTAGATTAAATAATTAATACGTTTATATTCGTCTGGATAGAGCCTGAAATTATTAAATTTGCGGGAAATTCGTCTGTTTAGTGCGAATAACGAACGAGCCCAATATGGGGTCAACGAAAAACGGGTAGAGAAGTCAGGATATCACAAGCCTTAATTGAATTCAGGATCAGCTGTCCATGTTTTCGTGGCTGGTCCTGCCATCCTGATTTATCTGTACAGCCAAGAGCAAGTAGATAAGACCAGCAGCGATACATTATTCACTAACTCTAATTTAGGGTGAACTGTAATAATAATATGCTAACATTTAAATGGTCACTGCCGCATATATCAATCCCTTCTAATATAATTTAGCTAGAACACTTAGTCTATTTAAAATGTTGACATTTTAATTGTGCATAATGGTTGAAGGGAGAGGGGTGAATCACCGCCAACAGCTTATTTTCTGGAAGTAGAGGAGGGTGGAACTTGAACATTTTCGCAATGAAGTGTAAGAAATCTGTTGAATTTTAGTTCGATAATCTCCTATTTCAGGATAGCGTTTCTCTACTTCTATCTTTGACATAATCAAAACGCCTTGGAGAATTCTGATTGAAAAACTCAAAGTCCACTACCTTCAGCTGCTATTAGCCATTTCGATCACTCGATGTCCACTGATCGATCATGAGGTTCCGGTCATGCAAATACCGATGTAGGACGGAGAAGACTTTCAATTTTACTGCAGCATGATGGAAAATAGACGGAAACTGTGACTGGATACTTATATTAGGCGAGAAGAGAAAGAAATCAGCCTCTTAATTAACTGGTAAGCTGAAATAAAGGACTCAAAGAAAAATCTATCTATCTAACTGGACAAACATCACACATTGATGGTATATGAAGTCGGTGAGATCTGCAATCTGTCTATTTTTTCTGTATATTATCGTTGCCATTCCTCAATAAGGGACTTCAACTCGTGCCTGCGCTTTCTACTTTGAGTAACTTAGCCCTCTACACTTAGAAGATGAAAGTGATATTATCACTACTGAGTCTTCCGGTATGCATTTCTTACACTCTCAGATGAATTCAAAAGAATTTGTGAAATGGGAATTATTAAAATTCAGACATAAGCAAATCCTCACTTTTGAAAACCAACATCTAGTACGATCTCCCCCAGTCATTTTCAGAGTTCGCTTTTAAAATATCTTGGAGCATAAAGGTTTTTATTAGCAAAGAGAAGCAATAATCACAAATAGAGCTGACCGAAATCATTGTTTTTCAGATGGAAGCCCCCAGATTTTACTTTCCATCCCCTGATTAACTGATTTATCGAAATTCAAAGAAAAATCTTTCTTTTTGTATTATCTATCGCTATAGTGAACTAAAAAATGAAGTTTTTGTAATGAAGGTATTTGTCTCTTCTAAAATTCCTGTTTTATTCAGTCCCGGGCGGTTTTTTAAAAAATTGCAATGGATTTTTCAGTAGAATTATTTGATATTACTTTATGCTGTGCCTCAGTGAGTAACTTCTGAAGAGTGGGCTTTTTTTAACCGGCAAGCCCATGCTAATTTAATGCAAATATAGAAGGCCATTTGCTTCAATCAGATCGCTTAAAAGATACAAATTCGTCAAACTGGCGTATTATTTTTATTAATCTGAAGTTTCAGGGGGAGAGTAAAGAATTTCGCCTTTCAGTTTTATTCATCCCTTTCTATTAACTTTATGTTCTCTTTTGGTCCGAACAGCTCAAATATCTATACTAATGATAATTTTGACAGCTTTTCTCTTCTTGAACTCTGTTAAATTTCTGGTTCATGGGTTTTGATGAGTTAATAAATTAAAGTACTAATTTGACAAGGAAGAGAGTTGCTTTCGTCCTACTTATTGGAGATGCCTCCCCCAAACTCAGTAAGCTGAGTTCTAAAAGTAGAACTCAAGTGTTGTGTAGACCAAAGTTTTATTGAGCAAACCACGATGAAGATTCGAGAGAATAGGATAGTGAGTGATGGTAGAGAAGAAGCGCAGGATTAAGCAACTCCCATTCGAAGTCCAATTAATTAGCTCATCCCGCTAATTAAAATAAACAATTTGAGGACACACTATCTTTCTATAGAGGGACTTGAGGTCATCGCAGAATCAAACGCCACTGTGAGGACTAGATAGGTTAGATCTCAAGAGTTAGTAATGAATTAGATAAAAATTTTGGAAACTCGTGGTGACTCATCTTTCGGGCTAGGTACTCGGGTAAGATAAAGAGTAAGAAAAAAAGTGCAAGATTATTGACGATAGTGCTTTAATAGGACTTATCAGAGAGAAAGAGAGGGGACTACAAGATTAGAAAATAGGTGGGAGGTGGAGGTAGAGATGAGGTAGCTGAAGGATCCGGCTGGAGGAGTTACCGGTAGGAGTTAAAGAGGAGTGAATCGATAAGATGTGGGTTGGAAAAGGAATATATACGTATAATTAAAATAGTTATAGGAAATTATGAGAATCCGACTGGTAGGTAGGAGTAAGTAAGAATTAAACTCATGACGATAATGGAATTGTGGAGGAAAAGTTCATTTGTGCCTTCACAGACGATTTGAGAAACGGGTCGATGTATTCATGATGATAAGTTCTGACTGACTGATAACAGTTCTAACCATCATCTAGCTCTTTAAAAATGGCAATTAAGGTCCTGGAAACAGCTGAACATAAGCAACTCATGAACATTTAATCGGGAATTTATTGAATACGCATTAAATTTCAAAGTGCCGATTTTTCTGTGAAATCTCGTTGTAAAACTATAGAAGCACAGACTTAATCTCTGGGCAAGTCTTCACGGAAAAGTTAATACAAATGCCAAACTTTTATTGAATTCCTAACTACCAGGGATAGGAAAATCTAAAGTTTTTCGCATAACGAGCTGCCTCAGGACAGGATAGGATGCAAGTGTTTAAAATTAATAATAAATCCATACTTCAACTAATCACAATAAAAAAGTGGGAAAAAGACGACAAAAATCATATGAAATGCGGCCATCCGAAAGTTCGCTTTGATGATGATACGATTACATCATGAAAAAATTAAATTCTCTAACAACCTAGTTATCTCTGAGTTTAGATGCAGTAAGACTATTGATTCTTTGGCTAACTTCTATCCTTAATCCCTGTTTCTACCATCCCTTTTGTTAGGTGCTACCCTCGGTAAAAATTTGAAAATTTTTTGCTTCGCCATGGATAATAATAGCAACAATAGTCAGTTAGAGGAGCTGAGTTGATTTGATTTGCACTAGTTACAAATCTTAAACTATGTCAGGTAATCATTCAATAATAGTAACACGAATTCAATTATTATGTACAGTTCGAGATATATGCTTTCTTCATTATTATCGAACAAATTAAAACTGACTTTTATAATACATTAAACTGATTTTGAACTTAAAAAAAGATAAACATATGTAAATGTTCCGGAAAACGGCATCTGGTACAATTGTTTCCAGATCGTCTTTAAAAGTAAAAACAATCAGAAATCCCAAAATTTCAAATAATTTATCTTTCAATTGAAAGCCACACGTCATGTTCAAATCGTATTCCGATGCTTTGGTGTCCAGAATCTCAATGTCCAGCCACGCAGTAAGCTACCTTTGAGACTCCTTTTATCGGCAAGAATACCTCAATCTGAACAACTGACATAATGCACTAATTTATGTGTTCTCTCTTGCGTCTTCTTTATTTACTATACGTATTTCTCAACACTCTATAGATACGAATGTTAAGTGATATTGAAAAAGTGAAATTTTTTATCCATTTCATTTGATCCATTCTATTTGAAACATCATGATCAGCGATTAAGTCACAACATAGATTGAATAAACATTACAAATAATTGAGAAAACATATGGTAAATATCATTTTCAGCACATCATTCGCTGTAAACTCTTGCTCTGAAAATCTTTAAGTCATCCAAAATGTCTCGTCTTGAATGTGAAGATATTTTTTATTCAGATCCGAATTTACCGTACCACTTTTGCATTATTAAAAAACTTACATTAACCCAAAAAAATAGATTTACATTGATTGCTATGTGACAAGCTCGAAAATCACGAATAGGAAAATACATTCAGGAGTTTATATAGCGAATCCAAAAAAGGAAAAGGTGAAAATTTGACAATATAATTAATCTAAAATTCAACTGATGTAAAAATTTATCTTCTGAATTTATTCTCTCCTTTTACTCAATGACATACGATCTACACCTTACTGGACTATTTCAATACAGAAGCGTTCAATAATACCAAATTGTTAAATTGTTTGCTTATAATATTGATATAAATAGTTCATTATGACCCTTACGGAGCTCTGATAACCTAAAACTTTATCTCAGCTCTGCTAAAATTGTAAGTTGAAGAATATCTCATCTTCTCAACCATTAAAGATGAATTGAAGCAGCAAGGCCAACCCTTTCTGATTAAACAATATCGATCAATAAGCACTAAATATCGTATACAAGTATCTGCTGCAATCCAAGGGATGAATCGTTAAATTTGAATTTTGGAACATGAAGTGCCATTTAGTAAATATTGTTCAATCGAGATCCTAAAATCAAATGAAGTAGGATTCTTTGATAACTTTTTGATCCTCTCCCCTTTATCACCTGCCGGAATTATTGCCATTCAACGTCAGCCGCTTTCCACAATTAAAAAAAATAATATAATAATACTAGCACTAAACCTCTAGTCTGTCAGACTTCAGTCTCCGAAGTCATTTGTCTGAGTCCAGTTAGAATGTAAAGTCTATTATGTTGAAAACCATCTGTGATCACCACTTTCTTATACAAAATTAAATTTAATTCAATAAAGCTCTTACCATAAATATTTAGTTGCTCTGAAAATAAATATGAAAGTTGTTGTGACGTTAATGGTTGGAGTATTACTGCCTCAGAATCCAGTTGATTATCTCTTTACTTTAGCATCTGTCCCATGTTGCAATAATGATGGCATTTGCAACAAATCTCACTGTTCTTATTTTAGATTGGTAGCAAAACATTTCTACCATCGTCCGAAGGGGAGCAGTGGATATTGTCATCGTGCTGCAAGATAATTAAGATCTATCTGCATTCCTAGTAGGCATTTTCTCATTATACCTCTCAACAAATTTTACTTAAGAGAAAGCTTACCGAGTAGACCTGACCTAATAGCAAAACGTATACTAAATAACATCGCATATAGAACAGAATATAAGGGAAATTACGCATTCATACATCTCTTTGCTAAATGTCGAGACCAAAATTGTCGTAATGGAGATCGTTCCTGATTGAACTGTACAAATAATAGATGCAGCGACCTAGGCTGCTTGTAAGTGAAGGAAATTTACAGTTTTATACGAAATTACAAATTTCCAGATCTTTGTCAACTAACTGATGTTGCAAATGTGGGCCAGTCTTAAGCAGGTATCCTCTTTGCTTTTTCACCACGAACACAATTTCCAATAACATCTGGAGGTACTGAGAAAACTAAGCTAACTGAAAATCCTTTGTCTACTGCAGGTAATCGATGCAGCAACAACGAATTCATTCCAGACTTATAGCTCTTCTGTAAGTGACCTAACTCAACCGTTGCAAGTCCTAACTGAAAATCGAGGAATACTTAACTAATTCCCAACCATTGTAACTGTTTCTCAACCAATTAAAAGAAGGTCCATTACTGATTTATGCTGCTCAAGTAATGCACCTTGATTGCCAATACGTCTGCATTCCTCTTCAGACACCGCACAAACCGCTCCGCCATAAGTAGTCTTCACCCCAATCCGTTAAGTTCAAGCGTCAACAGCCACCAACGTGGAAACCTGCGCGATGGTACAAGTAAGGCAAAGTTTCAGTACTTCAGAAAATCCACCATTAATAATTACTCATCCTTTAGTCGGACTTCCGATTTTGAGACTGATGTTCCATCAACAGCTTACTTCAGTTGCAAAGATTCAAAATTTAAATCCATATCGGAAATAGTACCTGCCCCTACTGATCTATTCATGTGTCACTTTTTAATATCCTTATTTCCAATTCCTTAACACGGTGCAAATAAAACCACCCAATATGGATTTTTAGTATTAAAAAAGCAATTATAACTGTAGAAAAAGGTGCAGGTCTTGAAAAAATTAGCACTTTAAATTGAACCAGTAGCTGTTAAATTTAGGAACAGAGGTTTAACCATTCACGATGTAAAGACTGATAGCTCACGATTGATAGAACTATTGCTCAGCACCAGCCATGTTTACGATATCTGTGATCACAGAGGTTGACTTAACTTAAGAAGTAATCTTTAATAATAATCCAGTAATAATAATGAGTATAAAAGCGTGGTTTGAAACTAACAAAAACATTACATAAGTAATTTCTAATCATATTGCACTTCGTTTTAATTTACATCATCGTTCATCCGCCAACTCTATATTTTTGCATTCCTTGACCTCGTTAAGGGTCATTGTTTTATATAATCTCGTTGTCTATGCTGTTTGTTATGAAAACGCATTTTGCCGTTTAAGCTGTCATCTAAAGACAAAATACTACTGTTTGGCCTGTGTTGGACGCATGTATTGATTCCATTCCAGCCAAAATCATGCCCTTTGCTAGAGCGGATTACTTTGACCTACGAACTGTGCTCATTATTTGGCTTTGTAATTAACTAATAGAACCACTAAAAAATTTAGTAATTCAAGCAAAGTGGATGGACGATCTTATACAAAATATTGATTGTATTTTTTTCGAATTCTGGGGGGTGAACACTGTTATAATTAAATACTATAGGCGCTGCAGTATTAAGTGGTAGAACCAGAAATAGGAGAAATCAGAAATCAGTAGCAAACTATTTTTAATTGAGAAATATAAATTCACATAAAAACTCTAACTAATTAGGGATGAATAAGCGGGGGTTTATCCAATTTCATCTACTGGGATCGTAGGTCAAACACGTTAAAAATAGCCAACGAGGTAACATACATGTGACAATTAGGTAATACCGATGACAGTCGACAGATCAAGATACTTTGAGACACTCCAGTTATATTGAAGAAAAAGTAATTCAGATGATAATTTGTTCGTGAGGGCAAATAAAATGAATCTACAACTCATACCCATCCGACAACATATTTAAACTTAATTCACTTTTACTCCCATCATTTGAGCTCGAGGCATTTGATCAACTGTAAAAAGCTCCACAAAATGAAATACGTCAAGTCACTATTAGTATTTACCTAAAATCTCTCTCATTCGTAAGTGAGAGATTAAGAAGGAGAGCCTATCTAAAAATCAGATTATTTACCCATTAAGGACCATTATTTTAGAAAAGAAAATTTCACAGGATAAGACAAACAGTAGGAAGGCAAAGGCTTGAGTAAAGATAGTACTCAACTAAGAAGTAGCTGAGGCAGGGAGGGGAATAAAGAGAGAGGACTACAAATGCAGTGGGTAGGTGAAATTTTGCAGATAGACAGATGGAGGCTGAAGGACTTAACTGTAGATATTGGCGGATAGGAATTGTGAGAATAGAGTCGGAGTTGCGTCAGAGGTAAGATTTCACCTGGGTATTCACATACATAGGGTTTGCAAAGAGCATTGGAATTATTAAATGGCAGTAGACAATCTAGCTGGGAGATTAACGGACAAATATTTTAAATCCTACGGTAGAGTAGCCTTTAAAACTTGATCTGTTTTGTCTTCTATATTTGTTATTCAAATCTCAGGGAAAGTTTTCTAACAAATAGGATTATGAAATCAGTGACATTTTTTCCGCTCTAAGTTATTTTATTCCTAATATTCCTACCAATCTATTTAGGCTTAAGATAAACTTTATCTTCTTAACAATGGTTTCGGAAGGTCAATGTGTTTTGGAAATATTATTATCTAAGTCATCCTGATCCAAATTTTTTTGCAAAATACTAATGAATTCTGAATCGTGTTTTCTTCAATTAAAATTTGGTATCAGTTGAAGTTTATTTTTATTGATTTTGTAATGGACTTGCAGCAAACCTTGTGTTAACTATTTACCCAGGCCTTTTCCTCATTTGTCCCATTTCAACCTTTAAAGTATTAATTTGTCCCAGTTATCTGCTATCCATATACTACAACTAGTTCTATTCTTACTATCATTCACCATTTTAATAAACCTATGATTTTCGTTTGAATGCCTTTGTGCTTTCCCGATATGATTATCCATGACATGTTTCCCCTTCATATGGTTTGCGACATTTTTATAGAAGTCATAAGGATGACAGCTGAAATAATTTTGTCTACCCTACACTGGTTCATTTTGCTCTAGTTACTTCCCAAACAGAATAAGCGAATTATGCACTGATAGTGTCATCTACCCCGTTTAATATCAATCCATTCAATACCATGGGTTCAAGGCCTACCAGCTCAAATTAGTAGATAGGACGCTTAGCAGTTAAACGAATTATAGAGATGAAGCATCCTTCACGATTTGTGCAGTGAATGACAATTTTTCAACCCCGTGTCTCATAAATTTCTTAGCTGCACAACTTACACCGTAGCACTTGAAATGGATTAGTGGACTGTCAGTGCCTTTGCGTATTTCATGCCTACAACTTGAAGTACCTCTTATTTTCCATCACAATTTTCGTATGTCCGATCCACCTGAAATCTTTTATGGGGTTTCCTGGAACCTGGCAAACGAAAGTTTTGTTTGTTGTCGGGTTGGATTTCTGGAGTTCCACTATTTCCAAGCAGAAGGAATCTTAAGGCATCCAAGATGGTATCCAGAGGGCTCATTTCCAGTTTCGATGATTTTCCGCCCACTGGAAACGGAGATGGCTCCGATGACGCATCCAAGTTTGCCATAGGCATCCACTTTATATAACACGCTACCTTACCGAGCTCTGATGATACCTTCTGCCCTTTGATGCCGTTCAGCCGATGATCACGCACGCAAACTGCAGTGCCGGTCTCAGGAGCCTTCTTGGCGCATAAAGCTGAACAAGGGAATGTTGAGAGTCTAGTTCCATTTAGTATCTTTTCGCAGCAACTCATTTAGGGGAGCTTGAATACTATGCAGTGTTGGCAGAAATGTACTGTAGTAGCTGGTGAAACTCAGGAAGGAACGCAATGCAGTAATATCCGTTGATCGTAATTGCTCAAAGCTTTCTGCATCCAGATGACGGCTATTTTCATCAAAGATATATACTAGAGAGCACAAAGTATGTACAATTTTCAGCTCGAAGACGGAATCCATACTCCTGAATATGCTGAGGTGGAACAATGACGCGTTTTTGAAGTTCCTGCTAAGAGCGGCCTACAATAATCATGTTGTCTAAATATGTACCAGTGCCAGGGGAACCCGATATCATAGTATAAATAATATCTTGGAAAATGGCAGGGACTGTCTTGACACCGCATAGAAGTCTGGTATATTGGTATTTGCCATTATGTTTATTGATATTCAGTAGCTCCCTTGACTTTGGAGCAGTTTCGATTTGCAACTAAGTCTCCGTTAAATCAAATTTTGCAGAGCATCTACCACCATTTAGTGTCAAGAAGCTGTTACCAGGAACTGTTAGTGGGTAACAATTAGGCTCCAATGCGATACTTAGACCGGTAGAATAGTCAGGGCATAGCCGGATAGTTCCATTTGCTTTCACAACAACAACAGTATGTGTAGCACATTTTGAATAAGAAACAGGTTTTATAACGTCTATCACAGGCAAAGTTGCTAGTGAACTGGGCGCTTGAGACGGAAAGCTAACTGAGTATTTGGCACCAGCTCTAATGTAGCCCCACTATGGTTGGAATATCTCGGGGAAGCGACAGACCATCAAATATGATGTGAATGAAGCGGTGGAGGTAGCCGATTGTGGATAGCCTTTATGAGCAGATCCACAAGATCCAAAAGCTAGTCGAGACCAAACAAATTAATTTGAGTCTGTTACATAAGTTATTGTTGAGATACTAATTTCGGGGTAAGTCAAGTTATAGCTAAGTTTCTTTGTCGTTTTAACACTGATTGCAAATAGGGCGACTGACTCTAGTTTTCGGCAGTTTAATGAGTTCCACAGCTTTCTCGATTTATGGGTATATCTTAAGCAGTGTCAATTTCTAGACGTTCCTATTTCCCGTTGATCTCTAAATGCTCATATTTCGGCCTTACGCAGTAAATTTCACCAGAATCCAGAAACGGGTCTTACTTTTAATAAGTGGCTTGATAAATGTAAGGACGCGTTCAGAAAGGACTCAGTTGATATATGTGAGGAGAAAATAGATTCCTTCTTCGGTAACTGGGAATCACAAAGCACAAGAATCTGAAGAGCTAAGTTTATGCGAACGAACAGGATAATCTCAAATTCGAGGAAGTAGTACCGTTAACTGTTTGGCGAAAAATCATCAAATTTTGTAGATGTTTCAAATGTCTGACATAGAGATAGTATTGGTTTTTTATTTCGAACATTGAAAATTTTGAACAATCGGACTTCAAATCTATTTCAAATGATCAAATTAAATTCATTTTGTTCCTTTGTGGACTGCAAGATTTCTGCTAATACAATGTTCATATAATAATTCTTAATATGATCGAACGAAATCACAACATCACCTTACGACATTTAGGTGATGAATGTCGGATAAGAGACACTGTCCAGAATGATACAGCTATGGTCCAGTGGAACGCCAGCGAGCATGGTTATGTCAGAAGAATTTCGCAACTGTCCACGAAGAAGAAAAGGCAGGAAAATATTTTAAACAAGAAACCTCCATCACCGTACTGGCTATGTGGTAAAATGCACTATTCCAGAGGTTATCCTTATAGAGATTATATCTGTAATGTCTGTGGAATGGAAGAAGCGAAATGCGGAACAATAAAAAGGGCATTTAAAGAGAAAGGTTGCTTATGAATACAGAAATTCAAGCAAGCGAGAGCATTCATCCTTAATTATTAATGATAAGAAGGTCAAGTTATGATTGGGTACTGCCTTTGACATCATTCTGATCTTTAGTAAGACATGAAGAAAATAAAATAATCAAACAATTTTCTTCAGTTTCCAGAGACAGCCTAGGTGGATGATCGTAAATGAAAGTAAATATACACCTGAAAGAATATCCACAACCAATTTTCTATCTAATATGTCCAGTTCCATTCTCTGCTATAAAAATCGTCGAGAAAGAATATTCTCGTCCTGAAAATATCGGTGTCGTGCAGCCAATATTCTACTATGAATAGGCCGCATCAATTGTGATTGCAACAAAAAAGGGGTAAAATCGCTCGGTTATATGTCGACCTTCCCCTTTCTTGAATGGAATTCTTGAAGATAACCACAATCCTCTGCCTGCTGCTAAAGCTGTATTCGTAACTCTCAATAGTGACACTTGTTTTGCAAAGTCAAATTTATCGAGGTAGAACCAGGATGTTATGAATACCTGCCCGTCAACTCACACCGGAGTCTATATCAATTTACAAGACTTCCGTTCTGAGTGAAAATATCTAACTGCTTCTATCAATACATAAATGACAATAAGATTAGTAGACTAAAGAGTACAGCTGCATATCTGAACGATATCATAGCAGTTTGACGAACGGAAAACGAATTCAAGGAACGCATTGCCGATTATCGTTTCTCTCTAAGGCCAGAGAAGTATGGGTTCTTCTTGAAATCAAAAAAATATCTTGGCTTCATTTTTGACTCGGTAGGCCGACGTCCTGGTCTTGAACGGTTTCGAGCTGTTGTAGATATGCCGTCTTCAACCGATGTTTAAACTCTTTGTTCATTCTTGGAATTAATTAATTACTAACAACAGCAGTTTTCTACCTTCCTTGCATGAAGTTCGTGGATCATTGAAGGGTCTCCTTTGGAAAGACGCTTCTTGGAACTGGTCTACTGACTGCCAAAGGGTATTTGAAAAGCTGAAATCCATGCTGCAGTCAGATACACTTCTGATTCATTATAATCCAGAATTTTCGATAGTCATCACCGCAGATGCTTCAAGTTATAGTGTGGAAGCAGTGATCTCACACGTTTTTTCAGGTAGCTCAGGGAAGGCTTCGGCCTATGGATCCCGTTCGTGACCCCATCAGAAAAGAACTGTGAACGAAATTGTGAAAGAAATGCTTGGTATTGTTTATGCAATGAGAAGCTCCACAAATTTGTCTACAGTGGCCACTTTACCCTTCTGACAGACTACAAAGGCATTCCAGCATATTCGTCTTCAGCGCTGGGGAAAAATTTTGACAGGATATGACTTCGAATCAAATATCAGAAGACAACTAAGTTCGGACAAGCTGACAGATTACCACAGTTAATTGTGAATTAATAAATACCTATGGAAGAAACCGTCACCGCCAGTATATCTCTGGAAAAGATGTATATTGCATTCAGGCCGGCACTATCCAAGATATTCTTGCCAAAGCTGCGGAAATAAAGCTCGCTTCAGAGGAAAGTTCAGTCATCAAAAAAGCTATGAAATTTTTGAAAACAAAATGGCCATTCTCGTGCTTAAAAAAGGACTCGTTGGATCTATTCCACCGTCGTAAGGCAATGCCAATTGTCGACTCCTGTTTGACGTCTAGTAAAAGAGTTATCACATCGGCTGCGCTTAAGTAAAGGGTTCTTCGGCTATTTTACTCTAATCATCAGGAATAAATCGAAAGAAAGCGTTAGCCAAAAGATGCACATACTAGTGACAAAGACAGAACTAGTTATCAAGGCTCTCAAACTTCAAAATACTTCTAGAACCCCCTCCTCCTTGCGAAAACCCGGCGTATTAGTCTCCAACGCAGACCCTATGGAGTAGATTGCATGTTGATTTTGCCGGTCCTATCAGCTGCGTTGCCTACTTAATATTGGAGGACTCACACTCCAAATAGCCGGAAGCAATATCAACGCCGTTTACAAAGACTGCAATCTACGTCCATAATCACATCTTCACGACACATGGTTTCCCAGAAACTCTGGTGTCAGATGATGAAGCAAACAATTCTCTTCGTCGCGGTCTGGAGGATACTGCAGACAAAGAACTGTTGATCACATCCGTATGCTCTCATATCACCCACAATCAAATGGCCAAGCAGAGCGATTTGCTGACACTTTCAAAAGGGTTCTGCTGAAATCAAAAACGAAGAGAGGGATGGAGGAAGTTGTTCGAAAGTTCAAACTGACCTACATGACGACTTCTCAACCAATGCTGGGTGGGAAATCGTCTACGGAACAACTAATGGAAAGAACGGTCTAACCGTCAGTCATGCTATGATACCACAGAACAAGACAAATGAACCAGCGTAAAGCCATAAAAGAGGCGTGTTCATTGTCGGTGATCTCATATTTGCTCGTGATTCCCGATTAGGTCATTCCTGGACTGCCAGATCTGTAATCCAGGTGAATGACGCTATTTGAGACTACGTATTGCTGAAAATAAATAAACACCAGCATCAATTCTATTTTACTTCTTGCTGGACACTTTCAAACTCTCGGCAAATAAATCGGATAAGGCCCATAAAAGACCTTCAGAACAATAGATATGTTGCTTTAGAAGGACTCATCGAAAACCCGGACGACTTCAGATGACCTTCAATTTGAAATCATACGAGGAAGGAGCAATATAAAAAGGGAGGAGTCAGGGCGAAAACGAGTGTATGAAAATTAAGCACTTTATCCTTGACAATATTAGCATTAATTTTATATTCTTTTTCCATTTTGTATGGGAAATAACGTTTTATTATTAAATTTTTTGAACTTATGAACAACCTTGCAAGTAGTATTTTTGCGCGAATTGATAACAAAAGTGTCAGATTCTTAAAATTCGTCTTTCTTTCTTTCCTCTAATAATATTTTGTGGAGATTTTGGGATTGTTAGTTGCGCCATATTCTAATGATCCAAAGTTCAAATTTCAAGGTTTGATCTAATTAACCATTTGATTAATCTGAAGGGTAGATCACACCGTTAATGCATATTCATTTTAAACGCTTAATTAAAGTGCTACTTTTCAATTCAAATTTCAGGAGTCGTTTGTGATCGATCTTTTTCACGTTCCGAGTCAATTTGTTCTGGACGGCTTGGCGTTTTCAGTCAATAAGATCTTTTCGTCATACGTACATCAGCCCAATAATCAAAACTCTTGTGAAGACTAAAATGGTCGTCCTTTTCAACTTCCTAGTAGCCATTCGTCTATCCCTACCTTCACAGCCAGATCCTCACACCATCCTTTAAATATTTCAATTTTCTACTGACTGTATATAAATGCTAAAGTGTAATTTTCCAAGTTTCTTTGTCTGCACTATATATCTACTCTGTTCCTCTTCAACTCCTACTGATTAATTCCCACAGCCAGGTCCTTCATTCATCTCCTCTCTACCCACAACTCCTACAGTGTAGTTCCCTATCTATCTATTTCTCTCTGCTAAGTCTCATTTAAGTATTATTATTACTAAATCCTTTGCCTTTCTTCGAACTCTTTATGACTTTATATTTAGTGACCCTAGTATTTACCTCCCATGTAATCTTGATAAATTTGCCTCTTCTCATAGTTAAGAGCAGTCAGCTGATACTAGTGGATGGATTTAACATAGATTTTACTCAATGTAACCTCATATCTATAAAGAATTCATTCTCAAATCATGATGCCCTTTAACGAGTAGTAAGGAATCTGATATATATTTGAAATCTACTTAAAACAGTATGGAATACCATGTATTAGAATATTTCCCAATGAAGCTGGGATTCAGAAACTTTTATGTTTTACTTTTACTCGTTATTATGGTGATTGTCTAGATGTTTCACACTAAAAAACATAATATACTCTTATACTCATTACCCAGCATTTAATAGGTAAGTTCTTTACAGCGAATTAAGCGTAGTCTGACTTTATCACAACCCATGCTTTAAAAGTTACCGAAGGTAGCAATATTCGCTTAATTCAGTTATTTTTTAGACACAAGGGAGATATCTAAACGACTAACACCAAAACGGGGGACATTTTCCGAGGCGCCGAAACACCTACTTCTAAAATCAATAATTTTGTAAATTAACAAGAATCAGAATTGAATCGATTTGATACGCAGAACAAATTTGTACCTCATACATTAGGATTTTTTGCTACTCCATTCCGTACTCATATCTGGAAATTAAGCCTTGTCTCTGCAACATTTCATGCTAACTAAACGTTCAGTAAATGCACAGTCTAAAGCTATAATGATATATATATGGTCATATATATGGTCTAACGTGGTCCCACGTGGTCTAAGGAATCATAGCTGTATAATTACGTTATACAATTATACTCCACTTGCATACCATCTTGGAATTTGTCTTCCTCATCTGCTGATTCAAAAAGCATAAACAGTTCCTCGCTGTAGGTCTTCAACGACGGCATGGTATTTTATTACGTTCATCCCAAACTGAATAATTCTCAATTTAATACTAATTCCTTATCAAACTCGTAAAATGTCTTAAATTTTTAATTCTTATTCAACCGAACTATCTACATAAGACATGAAAATCAGATTATTAAAAATTTTGTCTGCAGTTTTAAATTTATTTAAACATTAAATATTTAATAAAATTCAGGATTGATATAAGTTAAAATTCATTTCATAAACTTATTTTAAAAAGACCCAATTGAAGGACCATTATTTTTCCGTTCCTTAGTGGAGTTTTTAAATCGAAATTTGGTTACATAACTTTATCGTATAGTATTGCAGCTACCCTGCGGCTTATACTAGATTACTTATTAGTAAAACCCAGTTTTCTACCTCATTCCCTTCGTTCAATGCATGATTCATTTATCAGCCTCAAGTTTTTATCGATTTCTTCCATTATCTATCTTCTGTATAGTTAGTTACTCTTAGGAAGCCTAATCTAATAGTTTTGGCGCACTGGAAAAAAACTAGCAACCTCTATCTCATGCCCTGATTATCGATTATTGCCTTACTACGCTTGCACCTAGATATGTAGAATAACTAGTGAAGAGCCTTTCACTGTAGTTATTGATTCACCGACAGCCAATCATTTATCACATATCCAGTCCTATATAAGTAAATTTCTGTTAATAGAAGAACTCTTTTCTTCCAGAGGTTACTGAGCATTGTAAAGGCCCCTTTGCTAATTGGCCATATTTGGCTTACTAGTTACGAGGTTGACACCTCCCCGTTCTCTTCTGAGATAAATACTCCGCAAGAGTCTTCGTCTATCTACCTTGTTAAAGTAAAGTTTAAAAGAAAACGAGTCAAGTAAGTTTTCTTTATCCTTACTAGGTTCTCTTTTGCAAAAGTGACTGACGAAGACAATGACTCACTTTGAATTTGAATGAATCTATTTAGAGTAGAAAGTAGACATAGTAATATCCACTCAAATGAAATTTTTAATTTTAAAATCTTAATAAAAACGTTGAAAACTTGAATGCATTTATCATCTTCAATGAAGGAATTTATTAGTATGAATTTCGGATTCCATTTATCAATTTAGAAGTAAATTCATTGTAAACATCATACCCACGTCAGTCTCCATCTGCCACGGGCATAATTTTAACCTGGATTATCTACGTGTGTTAATTGCGAACTTGTTAACCCCAAGGAAAATTGACATTCTTGCCATTGTCACTTTTCACAACTGCCAAATGAGCTGTCAGGCGTGACGTTCTTTAGTGTAATTAATAATCTATCAATATGTCAATCTTCTATTTTCCTGTCAAGATGGAGTGGGAAGATCTGTTGGAAACTGTTATTGCCGAAAAACCTAATATATTAAGAATAGGTGTATACAATGAACATATTAAATAGTTCAATCTTAAATGATTAAATAACATTTGTATTAATGTGTGAATTGGACAGGCTGACATGAAGCCATAAAAGTAGCGTTTTTTGGAGAGAGGGGAGAGTAAAATTTAAAAATTCTAACCCTAAAAGATTTTATAAGCTCAAATCCCATTGGTTTCCAATTTTTCTTGAGACCCGAAAGCCATTGAGTGAATTTCGGGGTTTCAAGAACATTTCAAAAAACGGTTTCAATTCATTCTCTAGAATAATGTAAGTAACCTTTCACGATAAATCTTTTCGTCTTCTGAACTACACCATATTCGTATATTTAAGATAGACTGTCACCTCTTTGAAGTGATCTGGAAAATAGGTTAAAGGAAAGGTATTTTAGTGACCCCACCAACCAATCTTTCGAACTTGACAAATTCGGATGAATTTTTTCTTATATTTTAAGATGAGTTCGAACGACCTTGTGTTCAATTGTTTTTCATTGCAATATAAGTACAAACAAACTTTCCCTCTTAAGAACGAATTATTCATGTACAATCTCGACTGATAGATAGCCTTCAACTCTTAGCTCCAACCAAATAGAACGCTCTCAAAACATCTCAAAGCCTGTGGGTTTTAATGGCAGAGTGACAAAAATCCCAATAAGTGCTGTACAGATATTTAGCTTTCAAGGCGAAAATCTTCGAATTTCACTTTCTTCTCCTCCCAGTAAATGTATCACTGGCAGTTATATATCCCTTCTCTATCCACTTAGTATCTTGGGTAAACACTCATCAGTAAACCACCATTGGTGTGAGTGGTTAACCTCACTGATTAAATCTGGCCAACTAGAGTAGTGATAGACTGCGAGTTTTATATAAGGGTGACTCCGGAATAATTTTATTCAAATGTTCTTTGCATTTTTTTTGTTGTGTTTGGAAAAATTCTGTTAATGTTAATATTATTTTTAGTAGATAATTTCGCTGCTGTGCCAGCTAAAGTAACGTGCAAGCGTACAAAAATCTATTATGCGGTAAACTACCTTATGACGTCTGAGCACTCTAGCGAAGTTGTTCGGACTAATTACTCCGCCGATAACTTCTATAGTGATCCAGTGGGGACCTAAATCGTTTCGCTTTGAGATTACTGGCTGATTCAGTTTGCATAAGTTGACTAAGAAAATTTCTGGCAATCTGGACTTCCGCCAAGTCGGAGGTCAGAGAAGTCAAAACTCGCCATTGCCATTGGTGGCAATACCTGACTAATTATGGTCAATGAGAGGGTCGACAGGATATGGGTGTATCCAAGACAAGTATTGGTAACACTTCCCAAAATGGCTTTATGACGTTTTTGTTCCATTAAGCATGAACCAAACACCTTCTGCTTACATTTACATTAATAACAGCTAGCACAAACTGTTTCTGGTATACATACATACACAGAGGTTACAATATATTTCTATTTTTAAAATTTCCTCCATGTATTTCTCTGCGCATTCTGCGTGGGTACACAGAGAAGCGTGTTTCGAAGATACAATGCAAATACAAAAACCCAACCACGGTTCGGTTCTTTTAGTTCCAAAAAGAGCGAGAGACGGAGAGTACAAAGTGACGGATTTTTTCGCTTGATGCCACGGTAGACACGCCCCACTATATATGTATAATGTACCAAGAAGCACGAAAATACTTCTCGACACGGCGAGAATAAACAACAGCGATTTTTATATCTGTCCATTTAATCATTTACAAGGCCGATATTTGTCTAGATTGCAGCCATTCATTGGAGGAATGGAAAAACCGCTTATAAGTGCACAAAAATGGATTAGTAGAAAAGAGACTGTCACCATCTGAATGAAGGATACTGCAGTTTTTGAAAGACATGATATAAATACCTTCCATGTTATGCAAATACGCATAATATGAACTAAGGAGTAAGAAAGACACATGTTTCGTCACACTATCATAGATAAAAGATGGATGCAACTATCTACTTTATGGTATTCGGGCTCCCAGTATCACTGATACAAAAAGCTACAGTTTTTAAAACAGATATAAATAAGTCAATCAATTGTGTCAGTGTCGAACCACATAATAAACTCCTTTGGAGACACGATGGCGTGAGTTTCATTGGCTTCCCCCTGTCTTCAATCGTGTCTCGTTTGCCCATTTAAATAATTGTAGTAGTCACAATATAATCAAGTAAAGACATGCTATCTCCGCAGTCTTTTGCGAGCATTTTCCCAGTAGGTACATATTACAGATGCATATATATGAATATAAAATGAGTTATTACTGCTCCGTTTAGGTGATAGCCTGATAGTTTCACTTGTTTGCTTTTGCCCTATTAGAGACTTATTTGTATTTTCGGTGAATAGCGTCTGATTTTTAACAAGTTCCGGAAATGGATAGGAAATAGAAGAACCTTATTGTAGTCTATACATTTCATAAGAGATGGAAATGCGAAAATCTGGTAACTTAATCCAACTTATTTATCATATTTAGATTGAACCTAGTGTTAAAGTAAGCTCAAATTGGATATTTTATAGCCTCCAAGTTTCGCTTGCGAGCGAAACTCCAATCACCCGACAGTGTCTGCGAGGTAGTATAGGTCCACATCTTGGGGTCAGATGAAAAGTGGGGATCTAACTTACGAGTATGGACCTGATCACTCTCCTATAATTAACTTAATCGCATTAAACGAAAATCCAAATTATCAGTGGCGAAAATTCGAGTCCCTTCTCTTTTGGGATAAATGTTCTTCATAAACTTGGAGTTTTCTTCCCGAATATCAGAAAACCATAAATTGTGAAAAGAGGGTGAGGTAAAGGGGAAAGGAAAAAGAATCGAGAAGATAGGAAGACATATCGCTTTCAATATAACATTTACTAAAGGAAGAGGTGAAGTTTGGAGACATCCGTCTTGAGACCAACTACTTTGATATAGCATACTTAGCTATTGATACCTCTGCATTAAAAAAAGCGCTTTAGAGCGTTCCTTTTGAAGTAGATTAGATGCTATTTTTGCTAGCTTTGAATTTTTAAAAGCAATGTTTTTTACTGGTTGGTATTTTTTAAATCCTGGTTTTAATATTTCTAAGAACCGAGGAAAGTGTATGCTAGGAGTGAAATGACTCTCTTCTCAGGAGTTACAGGGATGTTAAATGGTGACAAATGGAAATCAGTTTCAGTCTTCTCAACCAGGTAATTTTAATTCTACAACTGCAAATTTTAGCAGTTTATTTTAAGAAATGACATCATTTGTGGTACGATTTCATAAATGATTGTGTAATTTAACACGGCGATTGCATTTGACTAGATTTTGCATTTTAAATTATGCTTATTTAAAGGGAGTTTCAAATTATTTAAGGAATTGGAACCTTCCAGATTCTGAAACGTTGAGGATTGAGGTGTTTAAAGGTTAGAGGACTGTTAGATGAGTTGGCTGCTCTTTAACTTCTATGAATAGCAAGTTAAGATCTTCCTACATTGGTGTAAATAATTAAGAGCGTGGATGAAGTATTCAGGACGTCAGAAAGCTCACGTTAATATAATGACTTATTTTGATGTTCCAGAGTAATCTTTTCTACGCTTGGCATGCACTTTATTTTAATTGAATATCTACAAATCTTTCAAATAAATAACTCACTCAGGTTAATTTTTTCGCATTAGTATGCTGTCCAATTAAGCAGTACAGACCCGTAAAATACAGAGAAGAAGATAAATGGGATTGCTATCTTATTGCACCCCATATGTCATATTCCGCATTTAATACAAATGACTGTTTCTTTTTTATCTAAAATAAGCTCACCATTGTTAAAAATAGTAGAGAAAATAATTAGGAGAATAAGTGAGATAAGGTGAGATCTGTCTCTTGATACAATTGTAGGGTAATATATCTAAGAATACTCTAACCCACAATAAAGGACATTTTTCAAATCTCAAGAGTCATAAGAATCAACCAGCTTCTTCTCTCAGATAATCGTGACATTTAAAGTGATGTTTAACAAAATTAATTAAGACATCTTCAGGAAATCTAACTGAAAAGGAAACCGGATCTAGAGCAGGAAGAGAGCATAATGAAATCTAGACAGAGAACATATGATTAGCCTCTGAAAAATTTTTCTACAGTAGTAGTCACCTAGAATTGTCAAGTCAAAACATAGATGACATTTACAACGCACAGTGGTAAATTTGGCCCTTGCATAATCAAAGGACCGAAATCAGGATATGCAGAATGTAGATCAGACATTATTATCTGAACAAGTGCAAAAGACTAGCGTGCTCGACTGCGAAGACAGGGACTATAGGTCAGATAGGCATCAGTGCGCACTCATTGAGTGCAATCGCCATCTGTAAGTCTGGTTAATAAAAAGGGGTGATAGAATTTGCTTCTCCCTTCTATCCAAGAGGAGCGTTGGAAAACTCTTTCCTGAAAGGACATGGAAAGTTTTTTGAACAATATAACCCCTGAACCTTATCAACCTTAACAAAAGAAGTCAATTTAGCAATGTTATAAACAAACTTGATTAAATTAATTTTTAGTTAACATAGGCATCAGTCAGCAATGCCGACTAGCTTCACTGACAGCAACCCATAGTAAGCAACAACGACCAAGCACCACACGTGAATATCGGAGACTGGTCCTGGCCGACTGATTATAAATTTTCTTAAAATTGATTTATTCATTTTGAGTGAACGTTATTTACGGAGCTCTGCTAGCTTAAAACTTTTAGGGATCTAATCTCTCCTGCTGAATATCCCATAAGGATATTTTGTGTTCTCAACCGTTAGAAGATAAAAATGAATTGAAGTGGCAAGACTGACCAATAAGCACCGAACGTCGTAAAAGAGTATTTGTTGCAGTCCATGGAATGATTCATGAAATTCGCATTTCGGAACGTGAGCTACTTACTCAGTAAATATAGTACAACTCGAATACAAAAATCAGAAGGCGTAAGATTATTTAATACCTTGCTGTTACATTCTTTGAATCCCTATTTTGACTTTGACTTTCTGTTAACGGATTAAGTTGCTTCCCGCAATTAAACATTTTAAAATTTAAACTATGTATCATTATGGAAAACTCAATTAGAAGGAAAATGTAGAACTTAAGGAAAAACATAGGTAAGGAGACACTTATCTGCAAAATGACAAACCCAAATAAGTGGAGTCTCTTTCAACTCACTTCCTTTCCAGTGACAAAATTGGGTTTTCTTTTGAGTAAACAATCAGCCATTACAATTAGAATCGAAAGTGTTTATTCAATGAGCGATTAGGACTGAGATTTTGTGTTTAAGTCTTCTAATTTAGGTGGGAGGAGGGGGGGGGGATTGCATACCTTTTCATCTGTATCAGAGACCGTACCAAATTAAACAAATTGGCACTAGATTTGTCAGAACGAGGACGGTTCAAGGGTCAGGTGTCCGACTGGGAGTGTAGTACGTGCGGAGGTTGTGTTTAGGCGGACGTGAAATGCTCTTGCCCTATTGGAAATGCAAAAGTATGAATCAAAGCATATAAAATCGTGTGACGAATATTCAATTCCAACCATTGTGAACTAATTTCGTCCTTGCATTTTAATTAGTTTGGTATAAAACAACCTGACGAGACCAGAATTCAACATATAAGATTCATTGGATGCATTAAGTTTATATTCTGCTTCTACTTCATTCCTTCTCTAACATCTATTGCTCAACATTAGTTTTTCTTGAGTTTAGATTAAAAACTATTATTATTCTACTTATTCTACTGATAAAATGATAAATAATATTCTTTCATGATACATAACTGATCATTCAATAACATGTGGAGAAGTTATCTACCATTCATGGAAGCAAATCTACACGAGTATGGTGAAAAGCTATTGTTTTATCGAGTTAGGCATGAATTCTTTTGATTTCGATTCCAATAACCACTGTGTAAAATTTCTAGATTGCATTATATTTGATATGAAACGGTTACCACTGCAATAAACTTAATCATGTAATTGCCTCACAAACTCCAACCCATAGCATTAATTGAAATGCAGTAAGGCTTCACTTATCTTTTCGACCGCAATCATAAAAATTTCTCCATGTGTTTTGAGGAACATAAAAGAAACGAATGGGTTTTGTGTGATAATATCAACGTAATCCACTCAAGAATCGAATGAATTACCATTCCCAATACTTTTCAGCCCTCAGTTTACTCCACTCTTACATACGTCTTTGTGCCCTGACTGATGGAATTATATGCTGGCCGATTTTGCTATGATTTTGTGGTTTCACAGAACGCATAACCTAACAGTTATGGTAAAGAATTAAGTATGTTCTCAATGCCTTAGCAAAATATATGAATTGGCAAGTTATTTAGTTATTATTTGTACAATCTACTTGATCTATTTTAAAATAACATATTTCTAAACGAATGTGGGTGACGTTTTTGACTTGGGCTACCACAGGCTCTTTATATTTTTGTCATAAAGCTTTGTTTAACCGGTTAGTAGACGATATAAAAGAAAATAAGGGTTTCAGATACTGAACCAGAGATAAGAATTTCATGCGGATTTGTGCCTGGTTTTCGAGGCACTGGTTGTTTGTACTTATCAAGAACGCATTCCACAACAAAGTATCATCTTAGATAAGGGACTAAAAATGCTAGAAATATTTTCGTTGCGCTTCATACCCCTCATAAATTTCATCTCTCGTTGCACTGGATTTCTAAGGTCACACCTAAATAGCTACGTCCGCTACTGAAGCCACTTTTACTAATCCGTACCGGTTATCTAATTCTAAAAAAGTAAATTTATTTTTATGAAAAAAACCGTCGTTTGAGATAGTAATCTGCTTAATTCCTGTTCTTTCTGGGGTCCGAGTAGTTTTAGCTTTGTAAAATCGGAAATCTTGGGTTATTTAAGATAGTCAATTCTGTTACTCTTAGCCTGCTTATAGCCTCAGATAAGAGAGGATCTTAGAGGTACGATTCCTTCCTGCTTTTACGTGATCGAAATTAAGCCAGAATAGGTCATAACCTCTATGTTTCTTTTCGTTATCGTAGAAATTTTGGACGTTGAGACCATCTTGATTATGATTGACTTCCCTTGCCGCTAATGTGTACCCTGTATGTCTTACTAAGATGTAATATATTTCAAGACTCTAGAGGAGTCTTCAGCTTCTGCCGTCAAAATTGTGGTTCACGGGACCGTATGACTTATCTTCATGTGTGTCCCCTGTTATGGATACGCTTACTTAATGCGTAAATATTTTTGATACTTAATCATCCGTGTACGTTAGATTAAACTAATGCGTCTAATAGATGTATGTTAGTGTTGGTTTTATCTTGGTCAACCCATGTTATTATCTGAACAACGTCTGATTAATTGCAGTTCATTATACAAACGTTTGAAAACTCGAAGTACTATTATTCATACTATTATAACCCACGGCAATGTAGAAGAATTTTTGTAATTTTTAAACGTATGGGAACAATTGAAGTTGGGTAAGAAACTCATATATTTCATTCTACTTATAAGCACTCACTATGTTACTTAAGCGCAAGCGAAGAGTAAATCTTCGACTAACTTATCTAAATATCACTAATGATACAACCTTAATAGAAGTCCAGACATCTATCGCGTTGCATACTGCATCAAATTTTCTTTTTTCCAGTAGGTTTTTACAATGACATCCTTTTATGAATGGACTAAAGTCGCTTTGACGTTGAGCAACAATTAACCCAATTGATCTAAACACATAAATGGTTGGTTTTGAAGCTGTTAAAACAGTTGTTGATTCACTATTTTATAACATTAAGAATCACAAGAGGGCTCATACTGATTTTGCGATAGACCTAAGTTTATTAGGTAGTTTACCGGAATGACGATAACCTGCTGAGGGTTGAAGAGTCCATTATTTATATCTCTTGGACTGAACCTATTTTTTGAGGCGAGAAACGAGTAACCTATCTACATATACCCACTTCACTAGATATGCAAAGCTTAATCATAGGTATTACAATATGTATATTTATTTGCCTATTAATGGTCGTAATAAATATCAATTTACCCCGGCAGCTTGATAAAGAATTATCCCAACAATCAGATTATTAGCTAATGCATATTGCCGCTTTTGTCCCTGCTTATTAGAAACTAAAAATAAAACCATACCAACATTTGTCAATTAAGGCAACAGTAGATCAGGAGAACTTAACAAATGTTTCTGTGGCATTTGGAACACGAGATAAATTCTCTTTCAGTTACGTCGGCTTGAGTATGATTGACTTCCTCCTGTTGTCTCGTTTGTCTATCTAATCAGTTGTAACGGACGCAATATAATAAGATATGATCCAGAAAATTCCTGTTCTCTCTGGGGTCCTCCGATGTTTTGTACGTAGTCCCCAATACGTCACAGTTTATTCTTCCTTTATTGAGAAAATAAAACATTTCATATATAGATTAGATATATACTTAATAATTCAGTGATATAGCAGAGAGATATCTTTCCTAGACAAGGGCACAAAAAGAGAATAGTCAATAAATCCAGTGCCCGAAATTTTTTAACTCTGTTTCTGGACCTGCGCAATATTTACAGGACAATAGAGTGCCTGAATGTTAGAATAGTAGTAAATGCGATTGAGTTTTGGTCAGTCCAGATGCACTTAAAGAGTGTGGTTACACCTCCGCACTATCTCCCTAATTACTCGCAAAAAATTTTTATTTGTCTATTACGCTAAACTAGTCTGAGAGTTAGATCTTTAAACTGCTATGGTATTAGTAATATGGCATTGAGTGTGCCTACAAATTAAATGTGGAGAAGGGGCTTAAAAAACTTGTTTTAAATTATTCTCCAATGCTGATTAGAAGGATGTCAAATAATTTCGATACCTGAGCAGAATTGCCTTCTTAGGTACTGAAATTTCAATTACAGGTCCTCTATATTTTTACCGAGGATAGGATTCGATATATTGCCATATTACCCTCAAAGTAAATAGTAAATCAATTCCGTAAACAACAGATGCATGTAACATGATATACATTCCTAATAAAGTGTAAAGAGACTTCCTTTTCTGGTCTAACCTACCGTAACCATGCTATACTTAGATTGTATACACACCTACTTACTATTTTAAAAAATGATAGATAACCTTTATTTGATTAAACCGAAAAATTATTGTGGTATCTAAGTCTCCAGTGTCAGAACTCCCTTTGAGACGCGGCGATTTGAATATGAGTAACTCACCCTGTTCATGTTGCTTGTCAATCGTAATAGTTGTAATATTCAATATACTAAGACTTGATCGGGCCAAGACAAATTTTCTCTGGAGTCTTCTAGGTCTTATACATAGCCCCCAATAGTCTACCTTCATCAGTTATTAACATCCTCCTAGAGAACCGCTATAGCAGAAGTATGAAAATTTCTAATTTCAGCATCCTTTCTGAATCTTGCTCTGTAGAGTTCCCTGGCTTAAATACAATGCCCACAAACAACCATATAAAGACCGAAGTTGGACACGTTCACTTTTCCTGAGTTGAATTGGTCTTGGATTCTTTAACTCCCCATCCCTGTTTTAAAGATGCAGATGCTTAGCTAACTACATAAAGCACTACCTTTGTAAATATTTGCTAAATATGTCCAGCCGAATCCAGAGGTCCTTATTTAATCATCTTTCATCCCAAAAAGAAATATCTTGGCATCGTCCCGACTAAGGCTGATAAGGTTATTAAATATGTTCTGCTGCTGTTTATACATTCGAAACAGCGTCAACTATTTATAATAAGCGGGGAGTAGTCACGAATGCGATTTGTTTATTTTCAAAAATATGTCTAAAGTGACCTCAATAAGTAAATAAATCAAACATAACCATCTTTGAATATTTAAATTGATATTCACCGATTCATTGTTTGCATTTATATTCTCTGAAATTCCTTAAAAGACTAGGTGCACTGCTTTTTCCACTTACTTTACAGTTAGATTTCGGGTATCACCAATTATCTGTGTGAACTAAATGTAATGCATCAAGGACTATACAAAATAAATAGAATACGTCTTTAACAGATCATATTATTATTATGTGAATTAAAACGGCTTAGATTTACAAACATGACAGACTTGACGGCAAGGGGAAGTCAATCATACTCAAATCAGTGCCTCTAAAAGGGAATTTATCACTTACCAGTCTAAATATGGATACAAAACACGGTCTAGCAAATTTAGGGGCAATCGGCTCTCTTTATCTGCAACTAGCTCATTGAATTCGATGAGAACAAGACAGGCGCAGGATGTAGTCACGGCCAATGCTCAAGATACCGCCAATAACCACAATCAAGAATGATGATATCATCACGGTGATGGATCTATTCAGTTCCGACCATATTAGACATTTTGTCTCAAACTCTTTGTAAAAAAGACAAAGTGGTCTTTGTCTACTCGCTTTCGCTACAAATCATCAACATTCTTCTCATTTCCTCGAGTATAGTTGGATTGCTTAAATCAAGGAGGTCATGTGGACGATTTGATTATAGGTGATTAGAGCCACTTCGCATAACACATGACGGTTTACGAACATATAAATGGAAATTGCAAATCCATACTGCTACGACTATAAATAAGATGTCAGCCAACAGATCGAGATGGCATCGACGTGTGTTATTCTTATGTTGCACAGTAAACCACAACAGCCAATCACCACGCAGAAATATAGATAATCTGACGTGACAGACGAGGCGTAATGAAATGAATTGATCAATAATGTAAGATGCTTGGAGCAATATGAGTGATTTGAATTGTACCTGAAATATTATCTTGGCTCATATTACATCATAATTCAAAGCCGTAGAAGATTCAAGTCAACGTGTAAAAGAATAGAAGAATTGCATATATAATCAAGCCACTTTATATGGATAGCAGATATGTAAGATTTAACCGTAGGGTATTTTATTTGAAAATTTCAATTGGAGTAGAGAGGCCACTTACTGAAAGAGGAAGATTTTAATCCCAAAAATAATGAATTTTCTGAAACTTCATTTGTTTTTTTGGCTTATATTATTGAGGTCTATATCTACGATTTGAATTCAGTTCAGAAAGATGTCCGATACAAATTGTATTTAAAATGGATTTTCCTAATCAAAGATTTGCATGCATTTGTATCTGTGTTACCATTTCACACTCCACATTTAGTCTCCTATAACATTAAAGAAATCAGCGCATCTGAAATTGTGGTGCCCAGTCACTACTGATATTAACAGAACTATTTTTTATTTATTAGATAAAATTTCACTAAGGTTTTAAGCTGATATTTATAGCGAAATAAAATTTGAATTGAAAGTAGGATTGTTAGAATGGGAGGCTAAAGTACATATCTTTATCCGTTTACTATAATGTTTCTCTGCAAGAGAACGCCCCTAAAATGTACACAATGGTTTTATGTTGGTGTAGAAGCCAAATATGTCTACTAGGCCATATGGGCGCTCTTTTAATAATAAGAAATGTACGTAGGATATATCTGCTACCAAAATACGATCTTAGCATAAATGTACTAGTAAGGAGATTAGGATAAAGAGGGAATGAATCCCAGATGACTTTCAGCCTTCTCCCTTATTCATAACGCTCTAATTGACTTTGTGGCTATGGTAAGAAAGATTAGCCTAGAAACCATCCACTTTCTCAGAGCACACTGGCTAAACGATTCAATTTTCTACCTTAATGAACTTCACTTACAAAAGACAGGAAAGAAACAGAGATAAATACAGAATAGGGAGGCGACAACCTTGGTAATCCACAAATTAAATCTTAAAAATTTAGCCATTAGATATGGGGAGAAATCGATAAACATCTCTAACACCGATGAGTCATAAACAGAACGACGGGAAAACTGTGCTAAAATCGATGCGCAACCGTATTTAAACTCCAAGGTCACTACAAAGCTGTTCCGATATTTTAAAGTCAGTGAAATCATACCTTTCGGATCTATTTACTTTTGAATTAACAAGTGGTAATTGAAAAGTATGACCCTTTAAGCCAACTCAGGGGCAGATAACAATGGTGACTTTAACTGAAAGAAGTTCTAGAGCTGAAAATGGTTATTTATAGCAATTTTTGGCTTAACATTAATACAATCTTCGTGGAGCTCTAAAATGGCAATCTCTGCTACTCTATTCTGTCAAAGTGGTTATGAGGATAAAAAAAGTACCGTGGGTTTTTGTAGAAATCATCAGTTCCATTTATTATGATTACAAATACAACGAAAAATAATGATTTGTTAAATCTAAACAGTTGGGTTTGCCTAATATCATAAGTTTCTGAAATAAATTACTAGAAACTCAGGCCGTTTGCTAATGTATTTTGTAAAAGCGTTAAATGATTAAGCTTGTGGAGTACTTTGTAGGCAGTGCACTTTTAATGCATCTGAACTCTAAAAAAGGTTAAACGATCAATAACGAGGACAGAGGTACTTAAAGACTCAAAAGTTTGATGATTCAATACTGCAGGGAAAATTGATCAGGCGTATTGATTATTGAGCCAGGAGCCCAGATAATGGAAATCAGATAAAAATTATGCGTCGATTAACTGTCGGGGCTTCCTAGCAGGTTGAAGATCAAAGTTGATTTTGGAGGATACTGAGTATTACAGGTATACAGAAAATATAAATACTGCTTCGGATCGACTTTAATACGGGTCATAAGATCATGAATGTGCCTTAGTTAATCCCCGGCCTATATTTTATTCCTCATCGGAATACCAGTACTTGTGAAATTTCCACTTAATGTATTATTTATCAAAGAGAATTAACTCCATACCATCTGACAAGTATAATCAAATGCATTGAAAACCATTATTCTCATTATTTTAACGTCAATCTCTGGGGCTATGTTAGTCATCATTGACTGTCTGCTAAAACAGCGACATAAAGTCCCATTACTTACTTTTTCTCCCTCCGATCTTTTACTTTGCATTAGAAACGGAAAGCTACACTTTTAACGGTTAAAAGCCCATTTCCACGCTTTTCAACAAATTGTTTGCAATGCTAGCGACATTTTCAGCTGATTTGATGGATCAAAGACCGGTTTTCTAGTAAAACTGATATTATTTAGCCAAAGTTTCAATGGCAGTGTTCCAGAATATTTGCCTTTAAGTTCATATAGGACCGCGTAAGGTGAAAGTATGGTCTTATCATTGCGTTCCTGCGGATATCCCACAATTTCGCACAGCCTCTCCCCACAACAGAGAGCCTTACTTTTGGAAGGGAAATCAAGGCATATAAATCATAGAATATTAGGATACGGACGGTACCTGCAAGAGCATCGCTTTGTGTTTCAGAAATCGGGGGGAATGGAAGTTACGCTAATCACTGGTTGGAACATATCGGAGACCAGGACAAACCACTAAGAGTTCATATCATATGCCTATAAATTACCGGGAAATTTTAAATTTCAGGAACGTGGGATCCAGTACAGATTTATGACGTTGAAAGGATGACTCAATATTCTAAAAAATCTTTTCAAGCCCTTAGGGGTAGTGATAACAGCACTGCTCCTTGCAGTTGCCCTTAAGAAAAAATCGCTTTCCAATGCATCTCTCAAGTTGAGTTAGCCGATACGGTTGGTCATCTTCATCACTGGATGTGCATCGATGAGCGCTGATCTAGTGACTTCTCACTGGTAGCTGTGTACGTTGCGCCACCTGTTCATGTGCCCTAAAAATTCTATACTCTAACTTCTACATTTTAAATTTACCTCAAACGTATTAAAATAATATAGCTTGTAAACTGCAAATTTACTTTCGCTTTTCCTTCTCTGCTGAGATTCTAGACGCCACCTCAATTTACCATCCCTGCGCGTGTTTGATTATGGGCTGTTTTTAAAACAACTTAACCTACCCGTGTTAGTGATATTTAGTTGTTACTAGCGTTAAAACTCTACTAAACCTGATTAAATATATGACTATTCGTATATCTTTACCATGATTCAGCTCGGGAAGAGATCAATGAAAAGAGGGGACAAATTCAAAATTTAATCATTTTGCTAAAATCAAAATTTTTAAATGCTTATTACTCTCCGCATATAAGATGCTATAATGACAAAATACAAGTGAAATCCCGTTTACCATAAATCGGTACCTCTCAATCTGTACACACAAATGACTTCATGCTAATGCTTAAAAGTTATTTAAAGGAAACTACGGATGGAGAATTCCACACCCAAACCTTTTCCTCGCATTATTGAACATCAATCAAAACCGGAGGGTGGGCGGACAGCGAAAGCATTTGTGTGGAACTTTGGAGCCATTCTTAACCGTTCATTCTTAACCGGTTTTCTAAATACATTATTATTAAGCACAGGTAGTTTAGTCATCAGATCTATTCGTTATTAATTAATGTAATAACACCCTTTCACTTAATTCAGAGACTAGTGAAATATGTTAGTTTTCCATACGGTATTACCTTACTTTGAACATAATCTATTCTCTTTTATTTAAATGCATTTATTTCCTTACTTGATACACACAAGAACACTTGTCATTAAAAGAACACTAATTTTGTGACCCCAGATAGTTTTGTGGTTGGATTTAGACTCTATGTTCATCCCACACAAATTCTGAGATATTTTTATGATATTTAAAAGCATTTAAAATTTCACTTTAGACTGCACATTTTCATGAAAAATGGTTTTTGTCCACCACATATACTTCCTTCCCTGCTAAAACTACCAAATTTGGGAAGTTAAATTTTCCTCCATCATTACCGGATCTGAAATGTGATACAATAATTGAGTAGATTAGCATTTAGGAAAGTGATAAGAGAATTTGTTTATTTCAATAAGTGCTGTTTTTTTCCCATTTTTTCAATTCCGAAATCTCTGTGTAAAGTACGCTAAAAGTAATTTATTTATTTTTTAAATAAATAAATATATATATATATGTATTTATCTACGATATTGAACTTGAAGATTTGTGCTATAAAAAGGCAGTTTCCAATTGTTTATCAAAGATCCTCAAATAAATTTATTGTGTCGGCAGAAAATGTGCCTTTTGCACACTGTTTATGTATAATAATTGAAAAGAAGTATTAGAACACAACCAAATACCCTTTTATGCTTAAAAAGTAGGTTACATGTTTTAATTGTCCCTTAAACAAATTTTAAATAGGTGAACATTTGGATTCATATAGACCGTCGATAAATGTTTAATAACAATATCAATGGCCCTCTTAGGCGCGCAAAAAACCGTTGGGAAACTTTTTTTAACTCTAGATACTTGGATGTTCTAATACGAAAAGACTAGCCTGTTTTAAAGGAGTCCATCAAACAAATTAAAACTTGAATTTGAAGTCTGTGATTTCGCAAATGTGTATGTATACGAGTCTTCGTTCTTGAAACCATCTGACAATTTTCAAAACTACATTTCTACTAAACGTAACGATCCCATTTTTCCAAACCAATATCTTCGAATTTACGTTCCTACGAAAAAATAATATTGATAGCTCTAAATTCTTTAATCCAACTCATATCCCTATCATGAATTTCAACTGAGTATGACGTATTCAAGTGGTAATAATACTTGTTTTCTGATTGATTTGTTATAGTCAAACATGCGGATACACAGAAAATCTGCAAGATCTGGATCATGGGTCAATTTTGGAAAGTTCAAATTGAGCTCTAAATTATCCTGGCTAAAGCAGAGTAAGATCTTCTTCGCCACAAAAATTTAAACAGATATTTGAGGATTTATTTACCATTAAGGTAGGTATACAATGGTATCTCCACTAGTCCTTTGTAATCGCATAGATAAAACCAATGGATCTTAGCAAATATCTTAACGAAATCTGCAGATTTAGGTGAATCGCAAATACGTGATGCATGAAATGACGCCAAAGGTATCATTTAGGACTTTGTTTTATTCGCCAAAGTAGTATTTTAATGTACTTATAAAACGCATGAGAGCATTAGATTGACAGTAAATGTCAAATCACATCGCGCTACTAAGAATCTCTTTAGGCAAAATGAGCATAATATTTTTGGAGGCAGGAAATTTCCCAGATCTTTCGATAAGTATGCAATGGTGTGAACTACCGTAATTATTTTCTATCACAAAGCAATCTACTTCAAATGGTCTTAGAAACCATGTCTTTGTTGCAGTAGTTGAGTAATAAGTAAAATTAAGGAATTTGATTGAAATTCAGAATTTACTGGAAGTGAATTAAAATAGCAGAAACGAAATTCAAGTGTCAATTTTAACTGTATCCTATTTAAATTTTGATAGGCAGTTGAACAAAATAATCTGTAATACATTTCGCGAGAAGTTTTCAACCAAATTTTTAATTACTTGTTTCATTCTTGATGACTGTATTTAATGAAAGTTTAAGTTAGGTATTTTATTCAATGTCTTTGAGGAAAATACGTCTATAATTAATTTTAGAAGTAGTTTCTTTTAATGTTTCATGTTTATTAGAGTTCACTTTTATGAACTGTTATGAGATGTTACTTTCTAACATGCAATGATCATGTTTGCTAATGTATTTGCTATTAGAAAAAAGACGCAACTGTTATGGCTCGCAAGTTAAATTAATCTCCTAGTCAGCAAGTTTTGGATTCCGTACATTGGACCATTATAATTTGACCTGTGAACTATGTCCATTAAGTGAATAATGTACAATCTGAGTCCAAAAATCAAATTAAATAAGTCACTTCTGATATCATGACATTATTCTCTTATTAAACTCGTCCCTCACCCTCTTTGAACTATTTTACTGCTCCCCATGTAGCAATGATGTGGTGTTTGTTTTAGTCTTACAATTATCAAACATATCTAGCAAGGATTTTTCTCTGTTTACAAAAGAGTGTGGTTCCTGAAATATTCTTTTTTAATTCTTATGATTGATATTATAGTTATTTCTAATTTAATATATTAAAACCTTTGTGTTTTAATAAAATTCTAATAGACTTCTCATTTCATTCATAGTTCATTTACTCAAAAGAATAAATCTTATTCAAATAAATTATTTTGAGTCACTTAACTGATTGATGTAAATATGAAAAATTCTCGTGCTATAATAAACATTTCATTAAATGCCACCTACTGAGAGTTAATTCAAAACCAGTTAATGGATCTCTTTTGAAATCAAGGAGAAGCCCAATTCGCGGTAATCCATCATATTCATAGCTCAGTATGTGCTGGTTTTCAAAGGAAAATAGCATATTTCTTAGCTTCTTTCACATGCCTGATTAAAGCGTTTTTTTGAGGGGTATCACTACACCCTTCTCATATTTGAAAATTATGAATAACAAGTATTGCACACTTATAGGCTGCCTGGTGAGATTTATAACACATGAGATGCCGCCCGCCTTGTTTAACTAGATTTCAGAAGTTTTCAAAAAATGATGTACTGAATTACCAAGAGTTGATTATGACTTCCAAACTTATATTTTATCAACCCAGATTCCTTGATGTTGGCTTGTCAATCATTTGTAGTAAGACCAAATTGTCTTCAGAGCTTATACTCTTATGTCATTATGCTAGTCAAAATGCTCGGGTTATATCAAGGCGTTGTCAGGCCCCTTAACATCTTAATCACTATACTTTTAAAATTTGATTTCCTTCGTGAATTTGTGCTTTCTCAACTGCATGGTCATCCATGAAGCCCAACATGCTCAATTGTGAATTTACTTTCCAACCAGCTCCTGCTGCAGCTAAATACCACCTAGCCAGATCCTACAACCTATACTACCTATGATGTCCCAAACTTCCGATCTGATTTAGTGTTGTTTCATTCCCATACATATATTTCCTTCCACTTGCCCTTGTAATATTTGATTATTCAACTTTATTCCCTTTTTTCTTAGTGTGATCTTAGGTGACCAGTGACTTCAACATATACGGTGGTGCTTCTTCTTAGCCATGCCTAAATGTTTACATGTCCCATGTTCCTGATTCCCGTACAGCTAGTTCTACCACATGCAACTACGGTGTTGAAAAATACACAATACTATCTACTTGTCTGGTACCGTCTCTAACGACTACAGCTAATCACCAGTCTCCTATCTTTCTCTATAAATTCTTGATAAAGCTGTAACTGTTATTTTCCTTTTTCTCCTAGCTCATATTCCCCTAGAAATAAGTGAGAGAAATCATGTATCTGACAGATGACTATTTGTATTCTTAGACTGATTCGACGTCATGAGAAATGGTAAGCGAAATAGTCTTTGCGATTGTATTTACCAAGGATCCTAAGCGGTTTGAAATATGCATTCAATTTACTTCTTTTCTATTAATAGAATAGTTTGCAATACGTCTTTCGGAATCAGCGGATATGCGACTTTCATTTCATTGTTTGCGGTTATTTTCATCTTAACCCGGATCAATTAATATTCGTAAATAAATATCATTATCTTTTTATCTTAATAAGACTTAGTTCACTTTGTGACCATCGTAATCATTTGACCAACAGGATAAAAGTTAGTTGGTGGTTGGGTCTATTAAATTGATTTGAATAGAATCATTTTAGATCCTACTACCTTTTTAGGGACATGTACTGACTGACTAACTTTACTATAAAATATTGGATCACAAAATCAACTCAATACTCCTCTTTAACTTCGAAATCAATTTTTTTCATTCATGTTTAGATAAAGTCCCACAGAGAGCTCTCTTAAGTCCTTTCTTCTTGAGCGCAGGCTAAAAATGAAAAAATAATGAAATCTAGTCCGCTCCTTTGATGCTCACCCGTGACTCAAAGCACATTTACCTACTTTGTTTATACCTAAAGTCGGCCCCACCCTCCATATTTTAATTTTCGCCTTTCACTGCAATATTATCCGCCTTCATTGTCAGTATCGCTGGGTAACTATCTACTTAGCTTTAATCAGTGTACCTTTGAAGTGAGATAATTTGACATTTATAGGTATTGTAGGCATCTGAACAAACGGTGTATAGCCATGAGAATATGAATTTTTTTTGGGTAGAGATATTTGATCCAAGGACTTCAAGAATTTTGCTTCCGTAGTAATCAGATCAGAAGAATGTGTGATGTCGCCCCTTCAAAAAACCCTTTGAAAAGACCCATGTTGAATTTAATGCAAATATTTTAAAAACAATTGAAGTTATTGTTGATCATTGCGCCTAGGGAACAGTGATCTGTTGATAGTGAAAAAACATCAATTTCTTTTCTGCAAGCACTCGCATACAGATGGCAGTCTTGAGTGTCACTATTTTTTAACTGAATTATCCTGAGGTGGGGATTTAAATTTTTAGAGACGGGAATCGGCATAGCTGGTTGCTTAAGCCATGACAAACCGATCAATTCAATGGTTTCCTCTGCATCTTAATTTGTTCCAACCACGACTGCATACCAGACGATATCAGATGATTCGAAAGAAGCTTCAGGGCAAGAGAATTGAAGTGACTTTCCTAAGTAGGCCGAAGGCGAAACTTCTTCATCGAAACCAGGCCGTTGTATTTCTCAGAGTAATCCTCTGAATTAGCTCTTCAAACATCTGCGGCATTATATTTTCAAGACTAGTTTTCTCAGAATGTTTAGGAGAATTTATCACTGATATTATTAACACATACTAATCACAACTTTTTCCGAAATGCCGATCTCTGTACTTGACAGTGCACTATTTGTAAGCAGCCCTTAGGTCGATTTTAATAAAGATCTGACAATGAATACTTCCATGAATTCATTATTTATTTTTATAATAATTGCTTAACTATTATTGAAATTTAATATTCCTTTAACATATCCAAGACTGTGAAGTTGGGATAAAAGCCAAACGTAATGACAGATGATATTGTATAGGTGAATGAATTGTGCGACTTTACATAAGTGACAGAACGATTGACACTCTTCAGGAATAAAATGCCTTTACAGAATTTAGTTTAAATCTAGTATTCGAATTTTAAATGTGTGAAATAAGAAACTCCTGGCGACCGAAATTAGACACTTTTACGACCTATTTCGCCTCCAAAATAACTATAAATTACGCCAATTCAATTATAACAGGGGAATAAGCAAACTTTACTCAAAGCCATGAAAAGTGACAACTCGTATCTTCAGTACATTTTAACAAAAGATGTGAACTTTATGAATTATTAACCAAAAAGTTGCTAATTTAATTTTTCTTGAATAAAAATTATTTATTTTTATCCATGCACTTTAGAGTTAGATGAGCCTTGAATCTTTTCCGAGGTCTTCTGAAATGTCTGGAGTAATGGTTTGGCCGATGTTTGTGCTGGGTCCCCGGAGTTCAGGATCCCACGGCAGAGGAAGATAAAATGCGTTCAGATAAGTCTCTGTTGGATCTGTTTTCGGTTCGAAAATTTAGACTGCGTACCGAGAACCGAGATTTTTGTGATGGTACACCTAGATTTTGTCACCAGCGTGGGGCGACGTCCGGTGTCCAAGCTCTAAAAGATTAGGAATCTTTTCCACTATCTCCTTCTCTTTTGACACAAGAAGTTGCCTTTTTACACCGTCAAAGAATTACTCATTAAAATCATTTAGATTAGGCAGGAAGCGAGGAAAGGAAATTTTAAGGCCACATCAAAAGTCCTCTAAGCGAGGGGAAGAGAACCGGGTGAAATTCATGGAGACAATCACTTCTGGTGTGTCATAAGTGGGAAATATCTAGCGGACGCTGCTGATAATAGTACTGATCGTAACCTTTGAGCGTTTTAAATTCGCCAAGATAAGGTAGGAGACTTGAATAGATCCTGCAAGAATAACTTCGATGTGAGACTTAGAAGCCTTAGTTTGGGAACACATAAAGGGAGTGCAGCCGTTTGCTTAGCCTCGCCCACGTATTAGTGCAACTACTTTTGATACTATTCCATTTGAGGAAGACACAGATTTGGCATGACTGGCGATCTGGGGTTCATTGTATTCGCCATTCACCAGTGTCGATCGATTTGAACGGTAAACAAGTTTTGGATCGTCTTGAGTGTGGTTGCTTTGACCATGACGTTTGAAAGATTTGATTTTAGTGAACAATTCGGGAGTTCTGAGGGAGGCAAGAATACAACAGCCTTTTTTCGGCAAATTTGATCTTTCCATTTATCAGGCAGACAAGATTTCAGAACTGATCGTTGCTTGGACATGGTGGGCTCAAAGTAAGTCATGTTGGAGCGATTTTAGGCATGGGAGATTCCATGGAGCGTGTGAGATTCTTGAATAAAATTGTTCACTTTTATCCGATAGCATTAAAGTAAAATTTAATTCTAACCTAACAATCAGCTTATCTCAAATTTCTAACTGAAAGTCAGAAAAAGAGGAAAATAAGTTCGTTTTATACTCCTGTAGAAACATGCAAACGGCATCCGTTATCCTTCCTAGAAGATAATACACTTCTAGCTTTACTTTCCAGAACCATCTTTTCTTGTCTATTATCATTTATTGGGAATGATATTTCATCTCTGTGGATGAACATTACAAGCGATACAATAACTTTGAATTCTACGTGGTAAAAAAAAACATTTCCAGCCGCTAATATAATAGGGGCAATATTGACCTTGGAAATCGCATACATATTAATATACCTTAGGCTCAATGTAACGCAGTCCATCATTCACATTAAAGAATAAGTTAAGCTATCTTCACTTCATCATCATCCCTATTTTATTTTAATACTCAATTTTATCTCATGTGAGGACTTGTAGCGTTGTCTCAAATTTGTTTCTAATTCCTCTCTGAAGTGTCCTTTAAACTTAATCTGATCTTTATTTCACTTGGATCTTCAAAATTCGTTTGGCTCAAAGTTTCGTCTTTTTTTAATTTTTGTAATCCATCTCAAATACGGTAGCAGTCCTCTTACGATATAAAAGCTCCTGCAACATTTGCATATTTTGACTAACCTGGTGAAATTTGATTTTAGTGAAATGAATCAGTTTATTTTTGATTTAATGAGATGGCACCCTTGGAATCTCTTGATTTGAACTAAGGCGTGTAAAACTCCTCCTTTATAATTAAAAATCTTCTTCAGTATTCAAACAAGGCAAATTAAACGCGCTTTAAATTCTGAATTTCAGTATAACTCAGCAGAAATAACTATTCACGTCTAAAATTTTCAAGACTACAGTAAGTACACACGTTCTTAATATTAATCAAATTAAAATTATATGGCAGAGCATTGTCTGGGACACCGGAGTCTAGAGCATTTCAGTCAAAATAGAAGATATCGAACCCGTAATTTAGTTGTGAAGACTAATTCTTATGACATTCATTGACCATCAATGCAACTCATAAAAAACTAACTTCAGTAAACTCAAGTTACAAACATTAGTGACTGGTGTTTATGTTTTTGCGTTATTATCCATGGCAAAGCAAAAATAGCAAATTATAATCTTAATACATACATAACTTACATAAAACTCTTTTACTATTTTTACGTGAGCATTTGACTGCGCTCAGTAACCGATAAAGACATTCCAATCAAATATCGCCTTAATAAGGATGTTTATGTCCATAATTTATAACAGATACTTATGATTAATAGCGGTCCGAAAGGAAGCTGATAGCGAAAACTCGATCGAGAATATAGCAAATTTGACAAAAATGCATTTTCATAAGGTCCCATCGTGTATTCTCATGAGATTAATCTCAACAAAAGTGCATTTTTTACTAAACTGATTAAATAAGCGAAAAGAATAAGATAAAGTAGGGCTTTAATTCTTATAAAATTTAGAATTTTAGGAATGTTATCTCTGAGTTTATAGGATCCAGCATAAAAAATATTTCATCATACTTGGTTTTACGCCTTTAGTACTACGAAGCTAAGTACCAAGTTAAAATAAAAATGACTGATTTTGGGTGCATGATATGTCCCTCTCACTGTCTCCAGTAACGAGGTTATAGTGATCTGATTTATTATATTTTTGTCGAATAAAACTTTTTATCTATATTCCCTGGATTATTTCATTATAATTTTCACCTATATTTCCCAAAGCACGAGCTATTTTTCTTGTAAATTCTTCTAAAAGTCCTTGTCGTGAGTAGGTCCAACCTTACTATTCAGTTCGTCACCTGAGACTGGCACTTATGACCTGTGATCAAATAACCTGAATTGCACCCAGACACAGACAACTCAGTGCTGTTCACTTGCTGAGTCAGTACATTCTGACTGATCGACCGTTTACACCCATCTGACGCAATTTGTTTATCTCCAATCCCACCATATTTGAACCCTCTTCGTGAACATTCAAATGATACCGTCGCGTTTACCGCATCTGATTTCCCCTACACCCATGCTATCCGCCAACACCTACATGTCACTTCATCTCTCCTTGTCTCCCCTCTCATCAAACAGACTGCAACTAATAAACTTCGCTGGTTGCAACTGCCTTCTGTTTCAAATCTGTTGTCGAAGTGAGGACTGGTAAAAGATAGAAAGCACAGCCGGTAAAATAGCTAGGGACAACCATCTGATTACCTACTGCCCGTCCATTCTTCCAAAAGACCGTGATAAGGATAGACACTATTCTATATCAGACTCACACTCTTCATTAATCGAACTGCATACATCGCTTTATAGAATGGGTGTTGCAGCCTAATTTGTTCAAATCTTTGAAAGTGAAGACGATGAAATCTTCTTTATTATTTATTCGTAACCGTCAAATTTGATATTTTTTCCATTACAGTTAACATAACTAGGTCATTCTTTTTTCTGGATTCTAGAGTATAGACGTAACTGTAGCTGACTTTTATTTTGTCAATTAGTTTATGATGCAATTTGATTCGGAGCATCACAGAAGGAATCAATCAAATTACCCATGCCGCTAGAACAAATCATTAATCAAAATTTTAAAATTTATATGCAATCCTTTCATTGAGCTACGTCAGTCAAGTCCAATCTTCGATATACCCGCGTTGTTATTGACAGCTGTGTCCTGGATTACCTGCGTAGAATGCCCTTGCCGACGTCCTATCGTTTCACATCGGTAGGTATTGACTGGCATTTACTTGGCTTATCAGTTTTCATAAATATATGACCTTGAGAGGGTACTTGTCATAAGAGGCCGTGTAAGTGAATAGGATCACTTGCTAGGGCTTTAACTTAAATCCACTTTCCCCACAAAAGGATACAGAAGGCAAGACTATGCTGCAAATACCTACATTTTGGAGTTTTTTTCATTTTCTTTAGATTTCACTGGCCAATCTTGATTTACTTGATATGGAATAAAATTATACATTTGCGGGTCTTAAAAGTTAGAGCTCAAGAGGTACCATTGTAGAAGATGTGAAATTTCCTAAACCACAGCACTTTCCAACTTAACGAAAATTATCACCACAGGAACGGAAGGAAATAGAGACGGTCCTAGTATATTTATTTTAGGGGAAAAAGGAAAGACTAAATATGTGGCGAAGTAACAGAATAAACCTCAATGTTGATGAGTAAGACAGTGTGAAAAAATCAATAAACAGCTTTAAAAAGGAGGTAGAAAGTTGTGTTAAATCGATAAATAGCCGCACGTAAGTTCCTGCTTTCTTTAGAGTTAAAAAAAACCAGTCGATAATGGTTTTAAACTTATTGAGAGGTGCATCCACTTCAATATTGCGTATTCTATTTCCGTTTAGTTCCTTTATCCAGTACAGTTGGATTTTATTACATTTCACGCCGGCAAAAACCATCGAACTTCGACTGGTTATCTCTTTTCGCCTTACTTCAAGGAAATATCGTCTTTTCAGTTATCTTATGCCTCTGGTTTAAAGAGCGAAATTCTGATATCAATTTCGAGATTAGTTTCACCTGTTGTAGAAGAAATTGTGGAGTTATAAGAATATCTAGACTAATTAGTTGAGTGGGTATATTCAATCCTTTACCCATATTTAGACACATAAAGAGAATTCGGTAGAAACAAACAAACACTAAATTAGAAAAATTTTTAAAATAGGCATATTTTGACGGAAGAACTTTAAATCAGTAGCTTCTTTTCAAAAGTTAAGATTAGGTCGTAACGATTCATAATTTCAAGGGAAATTTATTTTAGGCGAGGTTGTGTAGCGGATACTACACAAACAAGCCCTTGGTTGAATCCTAGTAAACCTCTTAGAAGTCCAAATAGCTTCAGACAAGTATAACCAGATTCTAGCAGAGTTCTCTAGCATAAATTGCCCCCAAAATTAGTTACACTTTGGCCAAAGTAGCGAGAACACAAGAGGGATCGTGTGAAGAGGGTTTATTGCAAAAATGTTTAGTAATTGAGTCCAATTAACTCTACACTGAACTATTATTGATTGCTGATTGGCTGGAAGGCTCTTACAAGCCCGCCGCACGTGCTCGACACACGATTGATAGCACGCACGCACTTTCCGGAATGTTCTAGCCCGCAAGATTCGTCTGGTCAGCTCTACTAGAGTTATACACTAGATAGATATGATTCACTTATTGTGAACAATAAGTAAACATCATGCCTATTTTTCAATTGTTATCACGAAATTCGTCTCTAATCTAACAATTTCATCATGGATTTAATTCAAATATATGCTCAACTGCATTATTAATTTATAAATATGGAAATATAATTTTAATTAAATAGGAAAGTGGAACAAAAGACACAAAATCGTATTTGAATGTAAGTGATACAGTGGGAAAGTTAATCACACAACTTTACCAATTTATACTTACTATTTGGAATAGAAATACATAGAAAAATTAATCCTGAAAGAGGCAGCTGAGGCATATTAACATACCCCATTTCAAAGTAATCTGTCTAAATTAAGAAGTTAAAAAGAAAAGGCAAGTAAAGTTGCATTAACAAGCTCTTCCGTTTCATCTAGAGAGCGAGTGAAAGGTCCCCCTACTGTAAGATCTCCAAATGTTTAAATGTCTAAGAAAGTACAAAGTTATCAAAACTTTTTCCTTTCTCCATCCCATGTTTATAAAATATATAATTCGGTAGCAAATTCCAACATTCAATCAACATTTGTTAAGTAAATTGAGCCATTTTCTTTTAATTTTAAACTTTTCAATATGTTTAGAACAAAGACAAACCTCAGAAGAAAATAAAAAATAACAAATATGCAACGTAAATGAAAAAACTCTCCCCATATAGATCCCCAAACTTCAAAATTTTCAAGAAAATGTCGCTTTATCGACAACGTTTTCGGAAGAAATAATGATGAACCATTGCAGAAGTACATACCTAGATCGACGCAAAGACCTCCAAGGACTGTCAGTAAAACTCAAGGCCACAGGTTCTATAATTGTGCCCCGAGCGGTTTAAGAAACTACAAGGGAAAGTCTGCAAAATTTACCTTTCAAACATAATTCAATAGTATCCTGCTTGGATCCCTTCTTAAAAGAACTGAGTAGTGATAAATTACTCATTTTTTTAAATAGGAAGTAACTTCTTATTCAATATGGGTATTTATTTAAAGTCCTTTTAAAATGAGAAAAGGTTACGGATGAAGAAAGGTAATCGTAAACAATTCCTTTTTACTTTTAACTGCTCTCCTGCAGCTTTGTTTGACATATGATCGGCCACCGGCAGAGTTATTTTAAATCGGAAAAAGTTGGCTGGAATAAATTTAAAATAACTGAATTTCCCAACAGACACTTACGCAAGCAGATAAACTTCAGACATGAATCGTCTATTAGCGTGTTTGCACCTTGTCTGCTTTAAAGTCTGTATTTTTCGTAAGTCTAGTTTGCCAAACTCCCTTTCTATTAGATAAAAAATACGTTTGCTGGCGCGTGAGTTAACTATGTAAGTATAGGAATCTCGCCATGCTTTTGATTTAACATGTTCTAATATCCTCTAATTTAACATCAATTTACAATGACCTCTTGTAAAATGACAGTGGCGCACGACTTGAAACATGGGGATTTGGTAACGCAATTAGAATTTAATTTTGGCAGGAATTACAATCGGCAAGTGATTGATCGGTCTCAAAGAAATCGGCGGTTTCCCGTGTTATACTTCTTTAGCGGGACCCGAACCAAAAAAGGCTTCAAATTAGCCTTATTGATTGCATGATGGAAAATTATGGAAAATGACAATTAACTGTTCTTAAAGCTCTTAAGTTTAGCCTACCTTTAGAAACAGGATACCGATTGCAGTAAAATATAGTAGTAGTTCTATTTCCAGGTAAAGCTACTTTTGTAATCTGACTGAGATATCCCCCTTAAAATATAACGATCATAACAACCTGTTCAAAATCATAGGAGAGAGGGAATAGAGATGAACCAGTTGTGTTTAGATAATAGAAGAGAAAGGAGAGATGAAAAGGAAGGAGTTGCAGGATGGAGAGCTGGTTAAATCTGAACTGCGCAAGTGATAGTAGGATTGTTTTTATTGATCAAAATTAGGTATGTATAGGGAGACAATCTGTTTTGTCTCCCTGTGGCATTCTGTGGTGAACAAACCTGTGTGTCACCATGTGGCGGCTACAAACGTTAAAATAGGGATGATACTTGATCGATTTGCATACGAGCTTTCTTCTACAGTCAGAAAAAGTTCATCTGGATTGTGTAATGTACAGCTTAGCAATACAAATGAATGCAAACTGCAAGTGGAGCTTAATATAAATTTTGGTTGCAAGACTGAAATCCCCATTATTTCTCTTCCTCCTCTGTACAAATCATATTTCTGAAATTTTCTTTTGTTTAAATGAAATAATAACCTAAATGTCATGCTTAATATGATTGGGAATAAAAATGAATATAATAGAATAAAATAGCGACAAAAACATGCTATAAAAATCAAACGCCTACGTATGCACGAATGCAAAGTGACCTTGTAATTATTGTTATTGCTATTGTCCATGGCACCGCAATAAAACGCACATAAATTTTAATCATGAGAGGACGTCTGAAAAAGGTAAGGTATGAAACAGAAAAAGAGAAGTTTGTAAGCAAGGGCATCAAGTTCTATGTTATTTTAATTCTGGAAGTATTGAGTTGCTCGTACTCCCATAGAGAATATATTTTACTATGTGATACCCTAATATTTAAATTTAGTGATTTGACCCACAGGTTCATGGATGATATTACGTCCACAATATTCAGAGCTTGTTGACTTTTAAATTCATTGTCATGGTTGACCATGTTACTTCAATATATTGGTATCATTTTACCTCTGAGAGCACGGATTTTTTACATTTTGAACTCTAATAATTTGCGGGATCAAAACTGTCAATTATTCCTCCTGTTCATATATTTATCCCGGCTGTTCAACTTTTTTCGTTTTAAACTTTCCCCTATTTTACCTATACTTTCTTCTCGCATACTATTCCGACTATTTGCTAGTCTCCTTTGTGCTCTTTTAGTGTCAGTATAAATACAGTCAGCATAAATCATCAGTCTACTCTCTTTCTTTTTCGTGTCGGTGCTCATATGAGTTATAATTGTCTACATTCAATATAGGTGACACCTTTATTGTTGTTGTATTTTCTTAATAAATACATGCGTTTAATAAACACGGAGGGATGGGAATAAGATACATTGATTTGAATGTCAATGCCAATTATCATTTCCTTACTCATTTTCTGGAACAAGAATGAATCCTTCCAACTGCAAATCATTACATGCCCCGAATTTGAAGTAAATATTACTTTCAAAGATAAACTCTCAGTTGCAATCAATTGGTTTTGGATGCTGGTTTATGAAATATACCTGGAACAAAAATTTAATGAGCGTATATTTAAATGCAAATCCCTAAAATGATGAACCAGTGGAAGATTCTTTTAACCAACCAGAAAGTCTACCTTATGAAGGGTTTTGAAGGGCAAAGGAAAAATTATTATGACATGGGTAAGCCCATATATATTTTTTATAAGACAGGTTCTTTGAACGAATGAAAATAGCAAGTTAAATTTTATCGAACTCCATCGGTCATTTTCAGGAAGCTGAATTTCAATTTCTACCAAAGTAAATGTATAAATATTCACATTTTATTTATCGACCCCAAATTTTGAATGATGATTTTCTTGGCTGAAAATTTCAAGATTAACTCTCAAATGGTGTGAACGTCTGAGCGCTAAGATTCTGGACGTATTAAACTCTCTAATGTTTGTACTGATTTTTGGTTGTAATCGGAATATAGTGAGATGTGACCTAGTCAAGACGTGTCCACCCAGAGTTTTCTGACTCTATTGTAAGTAGTTTCTAAAACATTACAATAAGCTACAGATTGTATTAACACAGTTGCCATTTTACATAATTTCATTATATGCCCGAATATTATTTGTAAAGAAAGTGAAAAATAAAGTTAATTTAAAATCCCCATAGGGCAATATCTTCTTCTCCGTATTTTTAGTTTCCTTTTAATACATTTTTATAAAATGCCCGCTTAGTCAAATTTGGAAAGAGTTAATACGAAACATGCTGTAAATTAAAACTCTTTGAATAACGGGAAATACTAACAGTCTATAATAAACTCGAAACAAATTTCCCTTCAACTCTTAATTTCTCAAAACTTTAGAAAAAAACACTGCAGCAAAGGTGAATTTTAGAAAACTTGTCTTATTTCATCATAGTATAAATATTAAGACGCTCAGATAAACTTTAAATTTGGTTTAATAATAATATTATGACTGTAAGTTATTGTCCTCCTACTTTTCCTTTTTCGTAAAATCACTATTCATTAACTATATTTAAATAGAATTGACAGTCATTAGAAACTATTATCTGACTGATAGAATAATGGAACGATAAATGTCGAATTTCGCTAAATACAATTGATGTTTAAGAGGGAAATATTTCTCGTAATGTAATGAAAATTCGGACAGTAATACGCATTTTGTTTCTCATATGTGCATGAATTATAATGTGTTATGATTCAAAACCTACAAGCAGATGTTTTATTGTCAAATTGATTGTTTCAGAATATTGCGCAGTGGTACTGGTTCAACAAATGACACTGTAATATTTGGTGTTTTGGAATTATGTCTTTATCACTTAGCCTTCTTCTCAGTTCATATTTAAACATTTCAATTTAATCCTTTTTGCATTAAAATGCGGTAAACTCAAATCAGTCAAATTGAATCTATCATTGAAAACACGTTAAGTGGTAGCGGATGCAACCAAGGCCAATAAAAACATCAAAGGCTTCTCAAAAAGCCCATTTTTATAAAATAGTAGACAATAAGCAAAATAACAATCGTTCGTCAACACAAATTTTCCGAAGGAAATCAGAAATTAGCAACACAGCGAAAAATAAGCGTAACAACAACAACCTCGGGAAATAAAACGGAATCATTGAAGCCAAAGATTAACGTACTCGTGAGGCCCACCCCAAGGTAGGAGGTGATAGTAGGGCTTAACGATGTCTCAACGAACATTGAAACTGTAATATCAATGCCACATTGTCAAAGTATCACTTCCAGGTCATAATCATGACAAGTCATAGCATTATGTGGTCAGCCACCATTCGTCAATTGGTTCATTGTCTGACCAGTCATATACTAACACATCGGACTAGGAAGTCTGGCAACCGTCAATGATCAGTTTAATCTTTTCGGGCCTAATATAAATAGATTATAAACTCCCTCAATAAATATTTGGTCTAAGAGGTTTCAGTCTTCTTCCTCATTCCTTCATCTCGGTGTAGGGAATCAGTCGAAAATATTGTAACAAGGACGATTATAAGTTGCAACAGAGTTGTAAATGAAGAAAGAATATGACTCGAACCGGTCATAAATGAACTCAAGTTAATTAGATTGTATAAAAATCTTTTCCATCGTTTTACCTGTCAAGTTATTTGTCTGCTTGATGTTTATTTCAATACTTGCAATTTTACAAATATGTAATTATGTAGTGCAAATGTTCAAAAGTTCAAAACCCGTATATTACCTCTCAAGTTTTGAGGAAATGTTAAGGATTAAAAAGACACCACCCCTTGAGCCAAGGTTAAGGTTTTATTGCACAAATGTAAAACTTTATGAAAATTTCCGGAAAAGTCCAGAAATCAATATATTTTCTGTTTAAAATACTAAAAGTGACTTCTTTAAATTATTTTTATCCGTATGCATATTGTCCAAAGGAAAATGCAAATTTTGAAAATTGTTAAATATTTTTACTGAAAAATTGGCTCTTTATACAATTTTTACCTTTTTATTAAAAATATGAAGTAGCTCTTAAATTGTTTATGTGAACAATACCAAGCGATGCTTATTTTCGAACTTTACGTATAAACTACAGGAATTTATAGTTTTCCTCTTATTTCTTAGCATCAGTAATTAATTTGTAGAAATTTGGAATTTCAAGTTTGAAATTACAAAATATATTAATTTGAACAAATATCAGCTCAATTATTTTCAGATAATGCCTTTAAATATTGAATTAATTGGATCTCTTTAACAAAACTTCTTATTTTTATTATAGAAGTATTTAAATAAGTTTGAGTTTTAATTGTCATTAACTTGAGGAGACAAATAAAGAATCTTACTTCAAGACTGATCAAATCTGAACTAATTAACAGATGGCCGATTCAAAGACTAACCGTTTATTTGTGTAAGTTATCCTTCAATTTCCGGAGCGTTGAGGAAGATTTCTGCTTATTCCTCCCTATTTCATTTAATTTATAGAGTGGTTAAATTTAGTTCAATTGGCAAACAATAAGTGCAGAAAGCTAATATTTTTTTCTGCCATTCAAGAGTCCTACTTCACTGATGGTCAATCAAGCTCTTGCAAAAGTTTTTTACATAGAAATTCTTCGGAAATATAATAAGATCATTTAGCCGTAATTTAATTAATTGTCAAATGTAAAAAGTAGCTTTAAAAATTCGCATTAAAATGTCGAGTCAAATGGCGAAAAATCAAGGAAATCAAATGACTTTGGCGTTTGGCATGAATGCCTCTGGGCATTATTGTAGTAAGAGTAATGCGGTAAAAAAGGCTACTCGAACCAACGTTCGACGGTAGATGCTAGACCTACGGAGCAGGAGGCAAAAAATGTTAAAATTCGGGCAAAAATTTCTTCTGAGAAACCTTGCTACAAAACTACAGAAGCGTAGGCTCAATCTCAGGGCAAGTCTCCACGGGAAAGGTAATATAATTGCCGAACTTTATTTAATTCCTAATTAGTAAAAATGGGAAAATCCAAAGTGCCTCACACGAGGATCTGGTTAGACAGCTCGAAGCCGGTGCAACATAATGTTTGGTGAGAAAGGGGGTGGCATTTAGATGCCTAGAGGGTAAAAGGATAATCAACCTATCCTGGGCTTACCAGAATACCATCCAAAAAACGAAAAGTTGTCTGTTTGGATGCTCTGTGTCGTCGACTCTTTGAACAGACCACTATAACTGTTCAGACAAACTGGTAGAATCCGGTATCCTGAGGATAATTGATTTGAGAACTAAAATTTTTACACAGTCATATGAAATAGTGCCATCACCATGATGAGGAAAGTAAAAATTGACATCGTAATGAAACATAAAAGACAAATCGACGACTCCAGAGTCTACTCGCAGTAATGCTGTTGATTATTTGGTTTACACTCTGAAATTCCTACGACATTCTCTGAACTCTTTCAGCTGTCCCTTTTTTAAGTGTTATCTAATCGAAAACTTGTATAATAAATTTGTTTAACAGTGGATTATAATTGAGGGTAACAGGAGAAAAAAGATGTGTAATTAACTCTGAGCTTCTTTTCGATGAATGTTTGATTAGGATGAAAAATTTAACATTTGGAAAATTATGACCCGCTAAAGAAGTTAAGGAATCTTCTCCGAAACTGATAATCCACATAAATTTATCAAGAAGGAACGTGAAAGTCCTTGTAAGAGGGCACCCAGGACAATCCTTCTGTAAATCAGAAGTTCGGTATCAATATTAGATTACATTAGTGAAGCAACGAATCTAATCTAATGAACTTTATTAAAATTGCCATGGCGACCTGATGTGTATTAACATTTTAAAATTTAATATGAGATATATTAATCTTATCGTTTGCTTATTTCCTACTATGAAGAAGTTCGAAAGTGCCTGTCTAACTATCCCAGCAGATTACACTGCCGATAGTTTGTCTAAGAATAATTTAGACATACTAAATTTTTTCTTCGCCATAATGTTTCATGAGTGGTATTTAATAATATAAGCAAATTCGTACCGATTCGCATAGTCTTACTGCTTTAAACAAGATTCCAGTAACTCGTGATGGGTTAAGGATAAATCACCTGGTTATTAGACAGACAAATTTCTACCACTTAATCGAATAGATCACCTTCATTCGTGCTAAAAAACATCAGGAATTCGTTTATACAAGGATGGTTTTTCTTGTTCAGAATCTTTGCGTTAGTGCAAGATCCACCTATCATTTACCTTTGGCAGTTTTACCTCCTGACAATTGCCTTTTAAGAAAAATTTGCTTAAAATACATTGCTTTATTGTATATAGTCAATTATCATTTTCATGCTTCTCCTTCGTTTCGTCAGTGTCAGCCGCATTCATCAGAAACTGTAAATATAATTATTAACGTTGACAACATATGATCTTACTAAATCATCCCAGTCACCATTAATGTACTGTTAAACGCCTAGTTATGCCGCTATGAACTTGCTGACCACTCGATTTCATCAAGTCATAGCTGGCACAGACTGGCAGTCCATCCAAGGCTTTTAATAGTATAATAAGAGCACATTGGTCTTCTTCATATGTTTGAATCTTAAAAGTCAACTCACCATCGGACAGATGACAGTTTTTTTCCAGATCTATTGTCAAGCAGCTATAAGTGGTGTGTATGGGGGCCGCTATGGTGAACCAGAGCGGTATGGGATTACGATCTCACCATCCAAGCAGAACCACCCAATCATGTTCTACTCCTGTTATGAGTACCTTCTCCATACCTAGAAGAATAGCTAATCAGCGTCCGAGGATCTGCGGATACTATTGGGAAACCCAAATGAGTGACTAACGGCACAAGCCGTGTGGGACTTCTAGAGTAGTCCTGTTGTTTTCTTTCCCCTGCTATTTAAGTTCAGACACTTATATTCCGTTTCAATGTGTATTTTTTTACATTTAAGCTCCCATTCTAGTCAAGCTAATCACAACAGGATACAAAATCCTAATCTAATCGGGAGACCGCCACAAATATAATGAGTGACCCTTGAGATACAAAGTTCAATTATGGAAGCTTATAAGTGCACGTTCGCTAATTGAGACAAATAAAAAATGATCGAGAAATTACCCTTTATATAAAGTAGTTCAGTTATAACATTGCTTATTATATTACAAAAAAATAAACAGTTTGGTTTCTCATTCAAAATTCAAATTGCACATAAACTTTCACCTGGTGTTTCCTAAACCACTTTAGACACAGTTTAGAACCTAGGGCCTTGAGTTTCGCTTGACAGCTCTTGGCGATATTGTATCCGGTCTCCACTTAACCCACAACTAATCTTATATTTTACTTCCAGTCCCTTGTGCCTATCACCATTCAAAAACGATTATTTAAATATTCAAATGCTCCATTTCCCTTAACGGGAAACCGTAGGCAGTCGCTAAAGCTGTGTTGAAGTTTATATGTAACTAAAAGGATTAAGTCTAAATGTTGGCTGATTAATTAATTCACTTTAAATTTTCAACGTGAATTCCTTCTGAGATTTCTAATGAGAGGAAAGCCAGCGTAGTTCAGGTTGTGTAAGTTAAATGATTTTCTGTACGAAGCAATTTATTTTCTTCTCTAATTTTCCAGTATTTCTATCATAAAATAAATGTTCTTGGCCATCAGCGACTATTAAATTTTCCTTGTAATGTTCAGGCGATTAAACAGTCAAGATGAACAGATGTTGTAGGAAAGGAGTGAAAAGGAGTGCATGAAAAGACTAGAGTCCCCAGATGTATAGCTACAAAGATTAAGACAAAGACTAAGGGTATTTGGAAAGATATTTAGCACACACAGTAGAAGAGAGAGGGAGAAGCTGTTGTCAGTGAAGTAATGGTTAGAAGAATACGCATTAAGATTTTTCTGGTAGGAGTTAGAAATAAGCTAGACGGATATCTGCGTATGAAACTGACGCGTGGTAATCGGACCCGTGGTAAAAGCAATAGGCCATAATTAAAGGACTGAGGAATCCCTCTTTACTTTGGGAGTAAAGGCTTGACAACTAAGATTCTTAAAAGGAGGACGTTGAGTCACCTTGGGATTTTGATAGACATATGATTATTGTATTTACTGACATTCCATTTAAAAACATTGTAGCAACTATTGTTGAAGCCAAAAGAACTGAGCCAGATCTTGATTGTAGAAACTAAGATTATAACTAATAGCTAACAACAGTTTAGAGCAGAATACCAAGAGCTGACTAGGCCAAAATGTATTGATCAAACCACAAAGAGGATTCAGGCGATTATGGGAAAGATGAGGAACAAAGGAGTAGGAGGCGGTAAATGACAAGGGTGTGTACGCGTGTGCATAGGGATGGAAATGCAAAGACAATTTATCTGAGCCACTTGGGTAAGGAAGTGCATGAGGCTTTGAGTACAGTGCACTTTTAATGAAACGGGACAGTTATAGAAAGGGGGACATGACAGATACGGATTTTGAGTTATGGGGGCATAGGTGAAAAATCAGCGTATTCTCGTAAAGAATGTAATTAAAAGGTAATTTTGGAAAATTCAGAGCCATCCATCAACGTAAACTCAAACACCTTAGTAACGGTCAGTCACGTTAACTCATGGAAAATTAAATCGAAAATGACTTTCAATTTAACACATCACATACATGTACTTTTAATGGAGTGAAGCACTATATGTGAGAGGTTATAAACGGATAATTTGCTTATTCGCTCTTCAAAGAGAATAAATGGGGTCAATATTCAAATCGTCGTAAACAGTTGACACGCCAGTAGTGGCAACATTCATTAAAACTTTCTCGAATTAAAATTTTCATCTAGTTTCCTGAATTATTTCATACAGTGAGTCAGACCGACCTTACTATTCTGTTTGTCACTCATGCCCTGCGATCAAATAACCTGAACTTGAACAGGTTGCATCTAATACAGAAAACTCGATGCTATTCACTCTCTGAGTCAGTGTGTCCTAAGTAGTCGAACGTTTACCGTTGACCCAATTTGTTAATATTCAATACCAAAAAATATACTCCTCTGTAGACCCTACAACCTCGCTCTCATACGCCACAGCATCCCGCTCTCTCTAACCTCTGAGCTTTCCCTTTATGTTCAATATAACTGCAGCCAACAACCTCTCTCTTCTCCATCCTGCTGTGTACTGATGATCGAAGGAAGTTAGAAGGGTGATAACTCAGCCAGACTCTGTTGTCTCTTGGATAACTTGCTGTCACATGCCCGCCTACAACGTGCTCAGCGATCTATCACTGTTCTATCTGTTATCCACCCTTGTTCCCTTAATTCGCTCGACTATTTTGGCAGTTGTGTAACTTCCGCATTTAAAGCATTACTCCTTTCTACCCAATAATTTTTATTTGCAAAGCCTGCCTTGTTGTCTCCTTATCATTATTATTACCCACAGCAATGAAGAGAAAAATTACTATTTTGCATTGTAGGAGAGCACCGAAATCGGAAATGGTTCAACAAAGAATAAAAGGAAAGGATTGAAAAATGGGCGTTAAAAGAGTTATTTAATTTGATTTTTGGATTCATATCTTAAAATTTTTGATTAAAGAATAATTAACTGCTTCATGTTCCAAAAATCCTGGATTAATAACCATATTCCCGTCCATTGTCTGCAGTCGCTTATTAACCAGTTGCTTAATTATAATGTTCGATCTTGTCACACAGTTCATTTCTTATTCCGAAGGCCGAAAAACCAGCATGATCTTAAGCAGTTTATGTAATCATTACATAGAAGAGATTGCAGAGCAGCATTCACTTAAATTCGCAGAATCTAGTAAAAGCCTCAGCTCAGAATTTTCTGCACCATATGTTAATACCTATTTCACATGAAGTTTTAATTTAATCTATATTTCCTAGACAAGTATGAACATACAACGGTGTATATGCATATGTTTCGTAATTGTTGCACCATTAAACAAAAACCTACTCCTAGTTAACGATAAACGGGATGAATTTGTAGCGAGTTTATTTCTTAACTATCAGTTATAGATTTTACCCAGTTTACTGCCGCCCTCACAAAGTTTTGTGTAGGACTCTGTAAAAGGTATGATACCACTTAATACATCAAAGACAATAAGTCCCCAATTCAAGTTACAAGGTGGAAAGATCAATACGACTGTACGATAGGCATTGATTTAAATAAATCTAACTCCATGCATCCAGTGGTAATTTCATATAGATGGTTTTATAACAAGTGTAATCAATATTTCGTAAGCCAGACAGATTTACAAGTACGCAAGAAATTACAAGAATAACGATCATAGGACGGGGGTTTAACATACGGAAAGGTTTAAAATTGATTTAGAGATGGCGATGCCGCCACATCTCACCCCTCTGTTTTTGGGCCATTCATTGATTCCTCTTCTCTTATCTAGCATCTGATTTTGTGAGATTTACTTTCCACTTAGATAATTTTCTATTTAAAATATTATGCCTCCTGCCGTCTCATTCTTGTCTTGTGGTAGTTCAATTCGTACAATTGGGAAAGACGAATTCGGCCGCGTATTTTCCCAATGTCTAAATTATTGCCCATCAATGAGACTTCAGAGAAAAGGGGAACCGGATGATTTATCTCTAAATCATCAGAAGTTGGGAATTTCCCAGGAGAAGGCCATTTAGTGGGAAAATATGTGCTTCATAGGCGGCTATAAAAGAGAAAGGTAGTAAAGATTTGTTTTATATATGTAGATAAAAAGTCTCGGAAAATACCTTTGTATGTACAAATAAAAAGAGACCTATTTGCAATGGCCAGCTCCAATTTCTTAAGAGGACTGTGATGAGATCACAATTTAGATTAGCTAAATATCCCCACAAAACACTCATTTTTATTTAGACCATTTGAACAAAAGGTCGTATCAAGCATACGATTCGGACAAGGTACATCTAGTTTCAATATAATATTATCTGACGATAAGTGATAGATATCTGGGGAGGAGAGGGGGATTTCAGTCCTGAAACTCCGGCTTAAACGTTACTCCAGTTGCAGCTTTGTCCTTAAAAAATTAAATCCCTGAGACGTTCGAGAACATTCGATTGGGTTTAGTTTTCAAGACAAATGGATAAACATGTCTAGTATTAATCAATCAATAAAACGGTGAAGAAATGTTTGAATAGATTGAAATGCCTCTAATTTTCCCAGAGAAAAGCTCAAAAATACAATTTTTTTTCTTATTCAAAAAATCTAAAGTGTACTAAATGCAACTGACAAAACGGTCACAAATTTATTATAGTTAAGTTTAATGATTTAGACGCCGAAGCAGCTTCTAGTCAATCTTTTACAAAATAATTACTTCAAATGAAGAGTATAAGTGCTTTTTGATTCAGTGAAGTCACTCAACTATGATTGAAAACTGCTGGTAAAGTAATGAATAATGAAAGTCTGCCAATTGAGCCTACCCTAGAATTTCATAAGAAACTGCTTCTTGAGGGACTTTTAGACCATACGTGAGGAAAGAAAATAAATTAATAAATATGCATTTTCTGCTTTAACAGACACTCAAAAGGCAAAATTTATTCAATTAAATATCCATGATGGGCCAATTAAGAAATGTCCAGAGAAGCCTTCTGTGACCCAAAGGGTGAAGTTCATACATTTAGCAGGCCAAATTAGAAATAAATTTAAGTATAACTTTCATGAATTGGTCTTGATTGACCGTAACTAAGGTGTCTGAATTTATGCTGTTAGAAGACTTTTCAATAACCCGAACGCATTAGCAATTGGCAGGATCCTACCTCCACGCGTACATCGTTGGTATACGGATCCCATGATAAACTCATACTCAATTTGAGCGTGATTGACTTCCTCCCTGTCGTCAAGTTTATCTAGTTTATCTACTTAATCATGTGGCAAAATATAATACGATGAGATCGAGACATAAACGTGTTTTCTCTGGGGTCATTGTATGCCGTTCCAAATACATTACATCTATTATTCTCCTAGCGAGACTCAAGCCGTTAGGCTCTACACCCCTCACTTTGTACCTTAATCGTCACCAGCTGGATGCCCCACCTTTAAATATCAGGTTGTAACAGAATTTCTGTCTGGTTTTTTAGCTAAGTGTTTAGGGCTCGATTACTTCAATTTAGCTTGTTAATGTTGTATGCTTATCCATGTTAATTAATAAAATATTATTTCTTCTTTCAGATTGTGTGATACTCATCGTTATAAATAACTATCTCTAGCCCTTATGTACACTCTAAATAAAGAGCATATCAGGCATATTTTACTATTTGAATTTCATCGAGGAAATACAGCAAGCTCTCTTTGATCAAAAACACACAAAGACACCTATGGAAATGACGGTGTGAATGAAAAGGCCTGCAGAAGATGACTTTCACGTTTCAAAAAGGATGACTTCAGCTCGAAAGACGAAAAAAGAGCAGGATGTTCAAAAAACTCAATTCTGAGCAATTGGAAGTTGTCATTGATGAAAATTCAATCTACACTAATAGAGAACTGAGCAAAACCTTTAATGCAAGTCGCCATATGGCCATATATAGGGAAATGAAGAGACTTGACTGGGAAAGTCTCAAAGGCTGGGAAATGGGCCAACCCACCCGATTTGTCAGAAGTGAACAAGCAACAGTGTGTGACCTGTTGTGTTTCACTGCGTTCTCGTGAGCTGAACTTCAGGCATCTTTTTTAGACGGAATCATGACTGACAGCGACGAGAAGTAGTTGATCCCTTACAACAATGTTAAGCTCAAAAGACAGTGACTAAGTCATAGTTCAAAGCCATTTCCAATTCCAAACCAAGACAATTCGGGACCGCACACGAAAAAAATTCTTTTATGTGTATGGTGAGACTTGAAGAAAATTGTTTATCATGAACTAATGGGTGACAATCAACCAACAACATCCGAAGTTGACTGTCAGCAGCTAACTCGTTTAAAAGCAGCTTTAGAGGAAAAAGGACCCTCTTTGATCAATCGAAAAGGAGTGATTCTGCACCATGACAATGCCAAACTCCACACTTCAAGGGTAACCAAAAATCGCGTTGAAGAAATTGGCTGGGAAATCATGCATCACCCACCATATTCTCCCCATCTTCTCTTGCACCAACCGATTTTCATCTTTTCAGGAGCTTACAGAGTCATTTAATGAGACTTCAAAGGCTTACTTCAAGAGAAGAGGTCAAAATGAGACTAGTTTCTTGATTGAGTCCGAACAGACAAGATTCTAATAAGGAATGTGAAAGCTTATGGCAAGATGGGAAGACGTAATTAATAAAAGTGGTAACTATGTTGAACACCAAATAAATGTATTTTTGACAAAATCTTCACTTTAATTCAAATTAAAACATGGACAGAACTTCTGTTACAACCTGATACTTCAGCGATCTTTGCCAATTCTAAACCTAAACTATAAATTCTCTTGCAGTCTTACTCAGCTCTTATCTTCAATTCCTACCCACAAACTCCACAATCAGCTCCCCTCTATCAACTGCACCTCATATACCTAGCCCTAGTTCTTTCCCATTACCTTTGTCATTTTTTCATTCTAATGCTTTGTAGATCAATATATAGTGACTATTCTTATCCTGCCACAACTAGTGACTCTATCATATCCCCCAACAAGGCTATAACGAGCATGAATTAAAAGTGATTTACTGGGCTCTTTAACACATATGTTTTGACTAACCTTGCAGATTTTTTGCCTTTACTTCGCCTTTTGCATGAGTCATATGGGGATTTTTAACAATAAGAACTTCCATAAATGCAAACGAGTTCCGGTATACTGGAGTTGTCAAACTTTATCACCAGTTGCCATTCCTTTAATTTCATATAGTTATTTATTAGCTTACAACAAACAACAACAGGGTTTACATTTCAAAGATCATATTACAACCTTTTCTTTATGCTTTGCCTTAACTTCACACGTTTCTGTTCAACCTAGTTTTTTTCCAACTTCAGCTTACTTAACTTAGGTCGGAGATTAGTTTTCAAGACGATTGTTGGATATCGTTTTTCAGGGACGAAGATATGCAGTCACTTTTATTTTAATTATCAAATATTTAACAAATTAGTTATACATCGTCTGGTACATCAGTTCTAAAAATAATGTTGGGGCGCAATTTCAATTTCCATTACTAGCTCGTATCATCTGAGTTTTGCAACTGGTATTCTTGGTACATCAAAAAGAATCAAAACGATCACTAAAATATCCTCAGACTTAAAATCTACTTTGGGCGATTGAGAGCCTCGACTAAAAACTTAAATAATACTGGAGAGAATTTTATAAAGTAAGTCTCCTCTATGCCGTAGAATTGTTGGGAGATCTAGTTCTACCGCCATAGTATATCTGTCTAACAGGTATCGCTAGGCTACAGTTGACCCAAACCCAGGGAGAGAAGGCAAGATAGATGTTCATATTGATCATATTGATGTATTGTTCATCTCGCTAAAGAGCATAAACTGTGGCTCTTCCTTATCGGCTTATTGTCCAGAATCAACGTGAAATACAATAAAAGCGAGACTCATTTCAACTGTTCATCTAATTATAAAGGGTGATTAAGGAGTAACCCCTCATTTTCAATCTTAAATATTTGACATTCGAATTGTACGTGAGCATTTGCCTTCTATCTTTTAAACCATTTCAATAACAATAATTACAATACTGAGTATATATCTATTTGAAGATCGTATCAAGGATATGATTTGGACAATAGGAGTAATACCGCGCACGCTGACTCATAGGTCTGCTCCGCCTCTCTACTTATCGGACACCTACTGACAAATACTTTATCTCAATTGTCAACTGCTCATCGATGAACAAAACCAGAAAATTTGACAGCCTAAGAGCACTTTATTTAACCGTTCCACACGATTCCACTGTTTAGGCGTATAATCAGTTCTCCCTCCTATAACCCTCTCTCTTTTTTTACTATCATTTGCTATACTACTGGTACAACTCTCAACCCTCGTTTTTCTGATTTGGGAAGGGATGTTGCCTCCTGCTAGTCATTTTAGCTCATTAGATTTTAAAGGGAATACCTCAGTTAGACTATGCACTGCATAAGATGCATAACCTTTTAGTACATTGAAGAGAGAACTCTGCAAGAAATCACCTTTCCCGCATTTTGACATTCATGTTCAGCTTTAATTCGTAAGGCTCATTCTGAATGTCATGCTTTTTCTCTTCATTTTGTTAAGGAGCCTTGAATTTGGAATAATTATATGAAGGCATACATCTAGCAGTACAAAAATGTTTGTATTGGCAATTTCTACTTACGCCTGTTGTCTTCGAAAAGATTGGTAAACTAACAGAACTCACTAGCATTCAAGTAGTAATAATTATAACTATTATAATTATTTATAGTTGGAGGCCCATTTATAAAACCTGTGACCTTGGTTTTCACACCCATTCTTGCCCGTCTGTTCCTATCTGAGCATATTTCTCTGCAAGTGTCATATACAATCTTTGTATTTAGCTCGTTCTTTGACGTTTAAACGTATGGAAATCCTTATAGGGAGGTGCTTTAATCGTTCTATAAATCAAAAAAAATTTCCTGTAACCGTAATGGATATCCGTTAACGGGCTACTTAGCTCAACCTGAAAATAATAGATTTGGTATTTTTATCATTTCTCCTAGTATTTTATGCCTTGCAACACTAATGCAATTAATTACTAGATCGATAATGACATTTCCTCACAACAAGAGTACTTTTTCCCTTGACCTTAAATTTATGGTGATGTTTTTTAGGGAGGAAAATTCCCCTTTAACCAACCGGAAGTATGGAACTTAAACAATTCTTCTCCATGCGCTTATTTTTCCTATTGGTTTATGTAGTTAATTAGTCACCTCAATTTCCTTTTGCATATGAAAGAATAAGTCAAGAAAATAAACAAATGCAAATTAGAGAGTTTGCTTTTAATGTACGAGATTTAAGTACAGTGAAGTGAAAACCAATCTTGAGATAGGAAATTGAATGGTGCAAATTGAGTTTAATATGTCTTACACAAAATTTACCGTATTATATATAATTAAAATTGTAATTCTTATTTAATTTCTCAACTTTTCAATGTTTAAAAAAAATCATTTTACTATTAAACACTGAACTCGATTATCACAACTCACCTCAAGCGGTTGATATCTTGATAATCTATGTATGTTGTGGCCTGATTTAAGGTGAATAGTCTACTCAGGTACTTTTCTAGAGATATCAAAAACCCTGGGAGTCCTTCAACGTATATGATTTGCCCCTTTCCTTAGTATTTACCTTTTTCCAAGATATATAAAACCTAGCATTTTTATTTAGACTTCACATCCAACCCCC